>CM051275.1:2325591-2743091 GCA_027921565.1 Artemia sinica
GGCTGGTCTTTAAATAAGGGATAAGCTGCTTACAAAGAATTCACGCAAATTTTAAAGCAATTAATTTATGTTTTTTTTTTTAACTGATTTTTTCTGGATTCTCTCTTGTTCGTATTCAAGGGAATCAAAAAACAATACAATCTATGTCACTTCAAAACGGAAATGACGTAATCGGCTACCGGTTTAGTTGTAAAATTATGTAACTTAAAAACTGCACCTCAAATTGGACTAGGGCTGCCAAGAAAAAGAAAACGTATATAACATACGATAATTAGTTTAAAAAAATAATATTGTGTCAATAGTCTTCATGTCAGGCAAATCATACAAATTGAAAAGTAAGAAGAAAAATATGTAGTAAAAAAAAAAAAAAAAAAAAAAAAAAAAAAAAAAACACAATTAAAAAAAAGTTGCACTTAAAAGGCTTTAATCGTCCTCGGCCCCATCCGAATTTAAAGTATCCACTAGTGTCGAATTTTGACTGAAGGGATCTACTTGTTTCCATTTCTTGATAGCCCGAGTCAAATCGCTGGGGATCACCCAGTCATGTACTCCACTTGACGACCTGAAAACAACTTGCTTCGTTTTCATCAGGGAAGAAACACTCGAGAGATTTAGCCTATTCCGGTTTTTAGTTTTGATGACCGACAAAAATCGAGAACTGTCTCTCTGCTCCAGCACTTGAATGGGACAAGCTGCAGAGAGTCAGAAAGAACTTGGGCAAGTATGGAAAAAGTTCGTTTCTAACAGCGTCTTTAAAAAGTTACAAAGCTAACTAACAAACGTAGCAGCTGTTATGAGAGTCAGGGAAAATTTTCTGAAAACAAATTAAGCCAGAATACCAGTCATGATTTTGAATAGTTTGTCTTTCAAAGCGAGTATCAAGAAGAAGCCTAGAGAAAAGTAGAAATTTTTAAGTGCTAGGGTTGACGCGAAATCGCAAAAATGAGAGCAATAGTAGCCATAATATCTAACATAATCAAAATCAGATTTTGTAATGAATGGACCCTAATTTTTCTCCCTGAATTCAATGAAAATAACAAAAGTTTTGTTTACTACAAATCATGACTTTTTACTAGATTTCGAGAAATTTTCTAGATCCTCTAAATTTACTAGATTTTTTTTATTTTACTAGATCTAATAAAATCCTACTGACGGTGGCAACCCTGATTCCCCTCATACTGGTTTATTTCGATGGTGACTGGCGGGAAATTTTTGACTCCTCCCGCCAGGCGTATTTTAATTGATATGGGGTATTTTTGGCGTGCAATGCTGTATCTGAAGGAAATTATATTCCTCATTTGGATCAAATAACTTTTTGTCATATAACGAGGCTGTAGCCTCAGGGTTGCCACCACAGTATATAAATTATAGGCAGTATGATCTTTCCCTATCTCACACCCATTATAAAAACCCGGACCGAGGTGCGAGTACTCCAGAGAACGTAGAAACATAAGCGACATTACATCTTTTCACGGGTAGACAAGTCAGATTTCTCTTGAACGTGAAACTTAGCTTCAACGTTGGAACACTAAATTTTGAAAAAACTAATTTTATATAATTTATTCCAGTACATATATGAAAATCGGTAATTAGTAGTGCAATGTTATTATTAAATGTTTTAGGAATTAAAAGTAGGTTTCGAAGTCTCAAGTTGGTTTCAAAGGCATTTTGAGAAAGTTTCTGCCAAAATACGTTTTCCAGGGTAATTGGACCGCTGATGGCAGATCAAATGAGAGGAGCTGTTTGTACGCGGTAATGCAAGAAGAAGTGGAAGGAGCTGTTTGTTCGCATCGAGAATGAAGAGCCAGAAATTATCTGCGGTAAACTTACTGCTATATCTTTATACCGTGACTCTGGTAGCATTAGATGTTTTCTCCAATAGAAGAAGGAATTTTAAATCCCCCCCCAATAGACAATTTGTGGACAGTACTAGTAGTACTAATAATACTGCAACATTTACTAGTTCTGCTACTACTATTAGTAATGCCTCAACTCCTACTTCTATTGCAACTATTTGTAGGGTTAAGAGCATTAAGATGAAAATTTCAACAAGTATATGAATATACAGACTATCAAAAGTGTAAATCGATTATGTCATAGCAATAGCTAATTGTATTAAGTTGAGTAGTGATACTACTACTGTGACTACTATTACAACTATACCTAAGGGTATGAAAGTGAAATTTTCGCAGAATATTTCTGGAAATTTCTGTTGTACAGATGACAACCTGCCATACGTATGCAGATTGTCGAAAGGGCATATCAGCAATATCTTAGGAACGGTTTCGTGTGTGAAATCAGAACTTACAACGCTTCTTGTGGGGGATGTTGAATTAACCAAAAGACAAATTTGTATCATAATACTGTTGCTTCTACTTCTACAACTACTACTACTGCTAATATTATTATTACTGCTACTACTACTACAGCTACTAAGGCTAAGACTACTACTATTAACTGTACTCCTACTGTTACTACTGCTACTACTATAACTACTGATGCTACTGCTACTGCTTATAAACCTGAGGGTATTAAGGCAAAATTTTGGGTAATATTGTACTGTAATGAAATAAACCGAAACACGCTATGCCTACATAGGTTAACAAGAGGACATATAATCAATGCTTCAGGACCAGTTGATGTTACGAAGCTAAAAATTTCATCGTATGTTGAAGGGGTAAAATTCTACTTTAGCTACTTTTGGCTATTTTGGAAAGAGGTTAGGTTAGGAAAAAGAAACTTTCAGGGGTGAGTCTTCAGGCTAAAGTATGTCCCGGGAAGGCATTTTGAAGTACCTACCTCGACTCCTTCTCCCTCTAGAGGGTCCTGAAATGTGCCTACATGACAGGTTTATGCCTATTGAAATTTTGTCAAAACAACATTTACTTTAATTTTCAGATGTCAGGTCCTTTTTCTCTCGCTTTAGTTCTGAAAATGCAATTTCTGTTATTTGAGTAGAATTTTAAGCCATATCATAGTTTTTTTTCAAAATTTAGGAAATGTATTTGCATATCTTTAAAACCTTATAAATTTAGATTGACCAACATTGTGAATCTGACAACAATTTTGTTGTAATTCATTTAAGCAGAAGATCTATTTTACAAGATTTAACTTTTATAACACACAGATTTTTAAGGGTCATCAGAGGTCAGGACCCTCTAGCGGGAGAAGGAGTGGAGGTAGGTACTTCAAAATACCTTCCCGGGACATACTTAAGCCTGTAGACTCATCCCTGAAAGTTTCATTTTCCTAACCTAACCTCTTTCCAAGATAGCCAAAAGTAGCTAAAGTAGAATTTTACCTGAAAAAGCACTATCACAATAACGGCTTATATTATTAAGTTATACCTTACTGGGTAAGTTGTGACGGATTTTGAGCTAGCCAGGGAGACTATATGTAAACTTTGGGTACTACTTCTACGGTCTACGGTGTAAATAATAACACTAAGGACATTATGTTGAAACGTTTAGGGGAAGTTTCAATTAAACAAAAATTAAACACATGCAAGCGTTAAAGGGCATATAAGCAATATCATAGGCAGTGCTGCTCTATCATAGCTAATAATATTATTGATATTTTAAAGGAGCTAATTTGGTTGGAAATTCAAAGTTTCAGTATTCTTTTTAAGAGTCAAATGTGATTGGAGGGCAATCAGCCCTCATCTTTAGCTCATAATTTTCCAAACACTTCCAATCAAAATTTAAAATTGTCACTTTGTTCAGCATAGCTGAACGGTCTTGTAACTGTATCTGTAGGGCTATTGCGTAGGTCAACTCCCATAGTTATGCTATTTGCCCATTATGTTTAAAAACGAAATGTTGCCTTAAGATTAAATCTAAAAGCGCTATATGTATGCTGATTGCCAATAAGATATCTTAGCTATATCCCAAGAACAACTGAAGATATTATGTCCTAACTTTCGGGGCTACTTCCATTACTACTTCTACTCTTAAAATTTAACTAAATCAAAAGAGTGTAAGTGTATTCAAGCCGTCAAAGAGCAAAGGTTATTTGTTTTTGCGAATGGTATTAAGTTTTATTTTTCAGATTAACTAGAGGCGGTATAGATACACCATTATTTGTGTCCAGATTTTTAAAAGGGTGTATGTTGTTAAAAATTGTTGAAAAAGTTTCTCCATCATAAAAATAGCAGGACAAACAATAAATTCTTAAAGAAAAACCGAAAAGATTTAAACTATTATTTTCTTTTTTCCTAAAAAGACCTTGTCCGAATAAAACAAACAGAAATTGACTGAATAAATGTTTTCCACAAAACAAGTTTTCAAAGAATAGTAAAAAAAAACTTCATAGAGATTGAAGAAATGGGTATGATGAACGCCCTTGTCGACTATATAAAATTGATTTTCGTATTCAGCATGATCGATTACATCAGATTGCGTTCTCAAACCTTCTGCTGCTTGCTGATCATCCGAAACCTGAAATATCAACATTTCTCTCGTGCGGCTCCATGGCTATAAATTTCCTGATTCCTGGACAATTTTTTTTTCCTGGCAAGGGGCAGAGTGGCCAGATGGGGCGCAATTGTGCCATTTTGGCACTTTTTTGAAGCAGTTGCGCATTGAATTTTTCGAATCGGCGTATTTTTTTAGGAAGCAATCGGTCGTTCGACGCGTTTTCAGTAGAAAAAACGGAGCTTTCGGCGCATTTTCACTTTTATGCGGCGCAACTATAGATCAAGCAACTGCAACACTGGCAAGAGGTCGAAAATCCGGTTCGCCCCGCAAAATCTGGGTAAGGGGAAACACTGCCCCGCCCCCAATTAAACCTGAATGGCCTGAATGGGTTTAATTAAACCTGAATAGCAAAAGATTAAACAATTTGAAAAAACAATATTGATCTTTATTGAATATCCTTTGATTTGAGCGGTATTTGAGTAGTTTTGGAGCAGTTTGGAATTTTATATTGATTTTAAGGGAATTTCTGTCAGTTGAGATGGATTTTCTGTGAATTTGAAGAAATGGGTATGATGCACCACCCTGTCAACTAAACAACATTGATTTTCGCATTCAGCATAATCGATTACATCAGCTTGCGTTCTCAAACCTTCTGCTGCTTGCTGATCACCCAAAACCTGAAATATCAGCATTTCTCTCGTGTGGCTCCCCGACTATAAATTTCCTTGATTCCTGGACAATTTGTTTTTCCTGGCAAGGGCCAGATGGGGCAAAATTGCGCCATTTTTGGCTCTTATTTGAGGCGGTTGTTCATTGAATTTTTAGAATCGGTGTATTTTTCAAGGAAGATATCCTTCATTCGACACATTTCCACTAGAAAAACGGAGCTTTCGGTGCATTTTCACTTTTAGGCGGCGCAACTATAGATCAAGCAGCTTGGAACACCGGCAACGTGTTCCAAGTGGAAATCCGGGCAAGGGGAAACACTGCCCCACCCCCATTATTTTCCAAGACACGTCCGATCAAATTTTATATTTGTAAAACAACCATATCGGAAGTGACTATTCCATGAATGACTCTTCTTCACCCAATGTATAGATATTTAAGTGAAATAATTACTCTTAGCTGATACCTGAAATCAGAGTAACCATCTTTCGAGGCACATCAGCTTTTCAAAAATTGTTATTAAGTTATATTATTGGATAAACAAAACTTTTTGCAAGAAATTTATTATGATTTGAAATAAAAATAGTTTTAAGATACCTATCGTGTTTTTAAAAAAATATGACAACAATAAATAGTCGTAATGTATATTTAAAAAAACATCAATTTGTATAAATATTTTGCATAATACCATATTATTAATTCAGTTTTTAAAAAGACCTGCATTACGTAAAACACATAAAATAGAAATATAAAAGAGAAATAATGTGTGCATCGGAATTGCCAAAAAAAAAAACCAATTCCTTTGATATGTACATTGTTTTTTAGAGTGTTCTTCTTTCTTGGTTTTCGGTTTCAATTAGATTGAGTAAATTCTTCCATAAACTCGTTATAGTGTATTTTGTGATTCTTCGCCTTAGTCTTTCTTTTCTTTTATAGCATTTGCTTCATCTATAACAGTTTAGCAAAATTAAATCTTGTATTCAAAAGTTTTATGAGGTTAGTCTGATCAAAGATAACGTTAATTGCTTAAAAATTATTAGTAAAAAGGAAAGATGAGTGAGAAACAAGAGAAAGATGAGTGAGAAAAGAGAAAACAAGGTTGAAAATGAAATTATTTCAAGATATGACAGGCCAAGGCCATTCAATGCCTTATGCACAGGATTACTTGGGTCATCAAAAAATCCGTTTTATCAAATCTTTTTCTCATAAATGAATGCTCGTATTCAGACAATCATAATGAAGTTAATTGTTTATTATTTAACTTAATCTTATGTAGTAGCTATAGTAATCATGATTGGGTTAATTCCTTATGTAGTGTTCTCCTGCGCTTTCACTTTTCTTTCAATAAGGTTTCCACAAAAGATTTCATTTTTGGTTTTGGCTGGTTGTGAAATTAAAAAAAAAAGAAAGGTACTTGTCTAGAATCCGGTAAACACGCAATAAGAGACAGAATCAAAATCTCAAACATACTATTGATTAATAGGTTTCCGCTGACTAGTGAGGTATAAATAAATGGTTGCTCATTCCGGGAACTATATTTAAAATTTAGTTTTTTGGGGTTTAGGGGGATTAAAAGGTACCTAGGTTGGGTTAGGTTAGGTTACGTATTTAATATATGCTATCCCTTACCAGACCCCCCCCCCCACCCCTAATGTGCAAATATATAGCCCAAATTTGTTTCAGAACTATTGTATTTCTATCCTATTTTGTTTTATCTCATTAGCTATAACGAAACTTCACTTCTCGCGAGCTTACCGGATTCTAGACAAGTACCAGATAGATATTTGTTTTATATGGCTGCTGTTAGAACACTTTACATAGGTGGCTTTTCAAACAGCTCTTTACCACGAACTGCTTGACGCAGAATTTTTTTCAGGTACAAAGGAGAGCTATCATTCCTCAGCACCCATGCTACAGGCTTAATCTGAAGAAAAATAATAGTTCCTTTAAAGTTTGACCATTTGCCACCAGCACCTTAGAACAACTTATCATACAACGAAAAATGAAATGAAATAAAAAATTATTTATCCCATTATCTCTAGAAAGGAAGAACTTGTTGACGGTCCTCTAGTATAGGACCCTAAGGCCTCAACCTATCATGTTTTGTTTTTTTCCTAGAGATACTTCATGTGGAAGAGGTGGTCGTATAAGTTTTGGAAGGGGCTATTTTGACTGGCAATCAGATGCTCTAGAGCTCTTTTTAAGAGTCAAAAGTGATCAAAGGGCAAAGAGCCCCCACTCCCTTTTCCCCCAAATGCACCTGATCAAAATTTTGAGATAGCTATTTTGTTCAAAATCGTCCAAAGATCAAATAACTATGTCGCAAGGGTTGCCAGTCTCCCTCTCTGCTCCCGCAGCAAAGGCTATATGCTATGCAAGTTGCCCATTGTTAACATAAACGGTTTTTGGTTGAATAGAGGGCATTTTCGATCCTGGATCTCGAAGAAAGCTTAGGTTGTAAAGGTGAAACTTTAAGAAAATACTGTAAGGGTTGCCAAACAGAATAAAAACACAATATGCGATTCCTGATTATGAAAAGAGTATATAAGCAAATAGTGAGGGGGTTCCAGGGATATGACAGCCATATCCCTGGTTTTTTTACAGCCCTCTCCCACCGTTCTACAAAAGCCCCATCCCTAATTTTTATTACAGCCCTATCCCGTCATTCCACGACAGCCAGCAGGTGCATATCACGTCAAAGGGAACGTTTTCTAAGAGATTCAGGTGCATGTTACGTCATAGGGAATGTTTTCTAAGACATGCAGGTGCATGTTGCGCAATAGGGAATGTTCAGTTATGCAAATGTTATGTAATAAAACGTGTTAGAGTCCACTAGTCAAGCGGGGGAATTTTATTAGGGCATTTTCTTCAAGACGCTTTTTCTAGACGAATCAGGACATTTCAAGACATTTCTTATGACATTTTTCTTCAAGACGTTTATCAAGACATTTCAAGAAATTCCAAGGCGTTTTAAGACTTTTTTTCTTCGAGACATTTTTCAAGATGTTTCAAGACATTCCAAGATGTTTTTAAGACATTTTTCTTCAAGACGTTTTTTTCATGATTTATATAGTTCTTACGTAATATGGAATGTTTATCCCTGTTAAGGATGACACATTCTAACGTGACATGCTAGACTTCAGGGTCCCGTGGGGACCTTCTGCTTGTAACTGAGCACGGCAAGCACGTGGCCGTTATGCAATGACAGGGGGCACACGTGGATGCTAAGTAATGACAGTTCACACGTGGGATGCTACCTAACGACGGTGCACAGGTGGGATGTTAAGATAGGACGGTACACACATCAGTGTTATATAATACTTTGAATTTTTTTCTTTGGGATTTCTTTTTCTTTCAAGGTGTTTTTTTTCTTCTTTAAAGGCGTTTTTTTTTCAAGGTGTTGTTTCTTCTTCAGGACTTATTTTTCTTTCAGTACATTTTTCTCAAGGAACCTTTATATTCTAGTGATCTTCATCCCCATTAGGATTCGAAAGGGCATTTCCATCCAATGGAATGGAGCCCTAGACAGCTGGACCAGCAATCTATTCCTATTATTTTGATTCAGAAAACAGGTTCTATGAAATAACCTATTTGACCCATGGAGAAATCCCTGTCCTGCTTACTCGATTGATTAAGCTATTGATTACGTGTTTCCTATGACTGCAATAATTGAGAAACAGGTGGGAAACACAATTACTAGAGTCTGGTTTTTATTTGAGTAAACCAGGAACGGCATCACTGCCTGTGAAACAGGAGGCTCAATTTGGGTAGAGTTTTCTCGGTAGTTCTAAATCAATTGACTATCTCAGAATTTTCACAAAATAGATTTTTGGCCTTCTTTTGGCTAGAATTGTTTTTTTGAAGCACGAAATGACTGAAAACACCGCTTTGCTGTGGTACAAACTTTTTGGCTAAAATAAATGCCTATTTTAACCGTTATTTTGTAGAGCTGCCTGCACCTTTAGAAAAAAATGTGCAATCTTACAGCATTACTGCCTCTGAAACTGGAAGCTCAATATGCGTATAGATTTGATAATTCTAAATCAATTGTCTATATCAGAATTTTCACCCAATAGCTTTTAGGACTTCTGTTGGCTAGAATTGTTGTTTTGCACCAAAAAATGACTGAAGTAGTATGAGCATAATGCTTTTAAATGGTCAAACCCCCTCATTTTAAACGGTCAGGTACCCTTGTTTTAAATGCATCCCTGCTTTTTAAACGGTCAGTGCCCCCAGATCTTAAACGGTTAGGTACCCCTATACAACGGGCAAGCGGGTGTGTGTTACCTCAAAAGAGGGAAACTAAGAGATGTAGGTGTTGCTTCAATGTTAGCAATTGGTTGCCATGTAATATAAATGACGCAACCTTGCTTCAGTATTAGAAAAGAGCTCAGTGCGTCAACATCAAAAGATATTGTAATGAATGCTTTTACACTATTGAATATTGAAGGAGCTAGCCATAGCGAAAAGGAGCCTAGAGTGCCTAAAGTAGCAGTAGAAATTACAAGGGATTGCCGACTAACCCTAAAATGGGACAAGATGTTTCAGGGGTATGTTATATCATTAAGCAAATTCAAGTCAAAACAATAATTATTCTTTGCAGCAAAAGTGAAAATAAAGCATACGCAGAGATTACACGACGATTTAAATGTGTTGAAATATATTGAAGAGAACAATCTGAAAAAGGAGCAAGTTTGTTATTAGGGGGATTCTTAGTCTATAATTGGTAGTGAGAGTGTCAGGATTGAAAATGACTCTTTTTGAGAACCAAAAAACTTTCGGAATCTAGTAAAATTGGAAATATGCTTCAGTTTAGATGATGATTTTCTAGAGTTATCTCTTCAAAGAAAATATTTTCTCAAGGAATGCTTAACTATGTAATGGGAACTGATCTCCGATCTTTGAACTATTGCATGAAACTCTTACATCGTGACCCAGCTTTAATTATTCAGTTTATAGGTATATTAATTGAGACAAAACAAAATGATATTGTGATTTTGCTCTTAACCACTACTTAGACGGCCATTTTATAAGACAACAAGAAATCGTGGCTAAGTAAGTTTTGTGACGTCACTACTCCTCGAACACATTAATCTTTTGATTTTGAGTCAGTTTCTTTTTTGATGTGAGACAGTCTACATTGAAAATGTTTTACGCATGTCCATTTTGCTTGTATACATTGGGCAGCTGGTCATTCCGTGAGAATTGTACCTTTGCTGATGATTATAATGAAAAGTGTAGATAATTTAATCCATGTAAATTGCATGGACTATATGCTTTGTAAATAAAAAACTGTAATTCTTGTCTTGAAGAGATTTGTGACTTTCACACTAGAGGTTTCCTATTCTCCAATTGTCACTATGATAAATGTGATTAACGGGTAAATACTTACCCTGGCATGATTGCAAAAAACTCTAAACGTGATCTCAGTTTATTTATAAGGGACTGGTATCGTCGTGGTTTTAAGTTGTTTTGGGAAGAACAACCTGGTCCACGCTTCAATTGCTGGAATAATAAAAGAGTATGGTTGTTTCGTCATCGCTGTGAAGACACCGGCTACAATGATTATAAAACTAAAGACTTTTATTTGTCCATTACAGAAAGGGATTCTTTATATGAGAATTTTGTGTGTGACATTGCTTCAAATAAGCAAATTGAAACACGTGAATTTTATAATATGAATCAGAATAGTACTATTGACCTTACAAAGGGATTTAATAAAAAGAAAGATACAATATGTTTTGCAAAATATGACTCTGACATTGCATAGCAAGATGAATGCAAGTTAAATCCTAAAGAGATGCTCTCACTTATCGTTTCTGATGACCACATATACGTAGAAGAAGAAATATAAAGGGCACAGTGTTTTTGTATGCACAAATTTATTAATAAACACACTTACATACATTTTTAAACCATTTCACTCCTAGGGCACCAAAATTTATATTATAGATGTAGGAAAGAGTATTTTCAACTAGAAAGTTGTTCAATCGAGGATTGTCACCGTAAATGTTGAAAAATTCCCTGTAAGTATGTCCGCGACATCGGAAAACAAAAATATAACCGTGCATGAAAACCACAGATTTTGGTAGATAAATATTGTACTCACTTCTGATTTTGAATAATAGATTTTCTACTTTGCTCAAGAAAGTTTTTAATGTGAGGCGTGTAGAACGTATACGGTAGACCAAGAGGATCAAAAAATTCAATATTCTTTGTTGTTTGAAAGATCTATAATTAATGCCACGTCTTTACAGTTGATGGGCTACTGTTAACAATTATAAGAGTATTGTAAACACTTTGAATATGCTCGAGGAAATCCGATGGAATGCAATAGGATTTGTATATGGACATGTAAGGATCCAAATTGAATACATTAATTATTTGATTTTTGTTCATGGTGCCAAGTGTAATAGAACACTGCCATCATGGGTCATCGTCGCCACTCCGACCATTTGGGATTTACTAGTTTTTGGGAAAAAAATTTAATAGATTGGCTTCCATTTTAATAGATGTTGCCAAAAAGTTGTGCGTGTCGTGGCTTTCGCTACGACACCCGCATTGGCGTGAGAAAGCTAGTAAATACCTTTTGTCATCAAAATGAAAACAGAACTAAAATGTACCTAGTGCGTATTTTTCTGCTTGTGCCATATCTTCATATGATTTCTTTTGGTCATTTGGCTTATTTTCCTTCAAACATTTAGGAAATGTGTTTTCAGTTTTTATTAGGTCCAAACAGTTTCTTCCAGCCTGGAATGTTCTAGTACTTTTAAGGGTAAAAAATGATGAACCTCCCTTCTGTGACTTTTCTTTCCCCCACTGGCTCCTCCTTTGACATTGGAGATCAAAATTTCTGAATATTCACTTTCCCAAAATAGTAAAAAGGTCCCGAGAACATGCTTCCAGGGATGACAATAACGGTGGCTGGCGTTTATCCCCACATAAAATACCCCCCCACCCACAGAAAATACCCCCTCCCCGGAAAATAAGGCTTTCCAAATTTTATAATTTTATTTGAGTTTTTTTTTTTTCATTTTCTGTCTTTCAGCTTAGCACGAAACAAGACAAAGACAAGTGACAAAATAGACGAAAAATATATAATTTGGGTTATATATTTGCACATAAGGGGGGGGGGTAAAGTTTTGGGACAGTTTGAAGTCAGAAAACAATTCTTACTTCATAATATACAGAAGAATTGTACCTAACACATTTTGCATGCAGGCCCGCTATACTTTACCCATCCCCCTAATGTGTAAATATGTAGCCCAATTTTTTTAAATGATGATGAAACCGGTTTGTACTCGAGTTTTACACATAGAGTGGGTGGCGTATAATGCACGAGTACTAGAATTTTTCATGGAGAGAGCCGGATTTCCCGGTGTTGTTTAAAACGATTCAAGCAGAAAACATGTTTTCACCGGCGATAAAATGTTACTTCTAAGAGAAATTTGATAATGTTAGTTTAAAATTTTTTAGCATTAGGGAAAAGTTGATACTTCGAAGAAAAATTTGTTAATGTTAAGGAAAGCTTTCTAGTTCTGGCAGAAAACTTGTTATCATAACGAAAAAAATGTTACTTCTAAGAAAAATTTTGTATCTTTGACTGAAAACTTGTTACTTCTAACAGATAACTTGTTATCATTGACGAAAAATTGTTACTTTTAAGAGAAATTTGCTATCACTGACGGAAAGGTTGTTACTATTAGAAAAAATTTGTTACTGTTAAGAAAATACCTGTTACTTTTAAGAGAAATTTGAGTGTGTTAAGTAAAAGTTTGATAGTATTAAGGAAAAAGCTGTTACTTCGATAAGAAAATTTGTTAGTGTTAAGGAAAACTTGCTACTTCTGACAGAAAACTTGTTATCATAGACGAAAAAATTGTTACTTCTATGAAAAATTTGGTATTTTTGACAGAAAAACTTCTACTTCTAACAGAAAAGATCATTGACAAAAATTGTTACTCTTAAGAGAAATTTGTTATCTTTGACGGAAAAGTTGGTGCTATTAGAAAAATTTGTTACTGTTAAGTAAAACTTGCTAATTCTGAGAGAAAAGTTGTTGCCATAAACGTAACATTGTTACTCCTCACTAATCGCCTAACTACCGTAATTATAAATGAAAAATTCAGATCAGATAAGCCCAGATCTTGATTCAAAAACCAGATTTCAAAATGGTTGAATTTCTCGCCAAAGGACTTGAGCATTTTATCATGGTTTGGGACCACAGAATAAATATCATAGGAAGAGTGAGACAACAGTCAACCACCTCCGGTACGTTTTCCCAACAAAATGCTTTCAGATGAGAGGGGAAACAAAATTTACTAGATTTTGGCAAATATTTACTAGATTTGCTCGATTTTACTAGATCTGATCCCCATTTACTAGAGTTACAAGGTCGATGTGCTTTTTAAATGATCTAGTAAAATTTTACAAGGGACGGCAACGTTGTCAGGGGTAATTTCCCAATAGGTGTCAAAAAGATTTAGCGAGATTAGCGCAATCCTCTGCTCCAATGGCTCGTCAAAGTTACATTCTAAACGTACGGCACCCGTTTGGACAATAGTCATATCTTGAGTACCGGACAAATCCAATACAATGATATCACAAGTTTTCGGAAACATTTCTTTGGTTATGCCATTTTAATATAATTGTCAACCTCGATTTAGGGATTGCATTTTCAACTCATATAAGGTCCTCTAGGATTTATCAAAGCATAAATTGTAGAGGGGAATTTCATTTACTTTACATATAAGAGATGAAAGTCCAAACAGTCCACATTTATGTGAGAAACCCGCCCATGATACAACGGTTCTAGCACTTTTTACAAAAGCCAACGTAATTTTGAAGGAAGTTCACAAATGATAAATGATGAATCAGTGTAGGTACGCGTACCCGTAGCAATATGGCGTTGATTCTTGATTTTTTGAGGAACGAGCAATTTGATAATATTTCCAGAGTCTCTTAATTTTTCAATTGTCAAGGCAACAAAACTCATAACTTGTTTTTTTTTCGTGCATGAAGTATTGCCGATGTGAGAGAGACTGTTACATCCGGTGAAGTGCCAAGTACTTTTCGCAAAATAGTTGCAGCTTTATATCAATCTTAACATTTGGAGGCAGCCATTGAGGTATATTAAATTTCTCATGATTTAGTTTACCAACCAAGTGTAAATCCTTAGTTGTCGCATCTCTAAGTATATTGCCAGTGTCAATGTCCGTTTTATATTCATATCCAATAGCCAAACCTCTCAATTCCTTATAGGACATTAGAGTTTTCAACATGAATTGTATATAACTTGCATAATTTGGAAGATTGTTGATTGTTCTCACCAATGTTCCATTTATGTAGAAAGTGATTTGTCTAAATAAATCGTGCTGTACATATTTTTTATAGGATAGCCCCTCGGCTGCACTTGGTTTTTCATGGTTAAATTTTTTAACAATGACACACAAATCTATAAATGTTGAACTCAAATCTATGAAACAATCTTCACTGGCATAAATTTGAAAATAGCTGTTTTCAGAGAGTGGCTGTTGCAGATAAAATTGTTCATAGTAACCATGTTTTACACTCACATCATAATTTTCTGCGTAGAAAAGATTTAGAGATGAGTTGACTGAAGGATTATATTCTTTATGTGGTAGGTATGCCTGTTCTAGAATATGAAATCCTTTTTCGATCTAATAATTTTTACTTTCTTTTTCTTGTTTGATACCTTACGCTTCCGGGCTGACTTAACACAGATGGGTGATGAAGTCTTACTCACCCTTTTTAAACCTTTTCCACTTTTTCGTGATTTCAATCGCTCGCCGAGGGATCGGACACTTGACCTGAGATTTTGTGAAACATTTTCTTTAAAATCCTACCCAGAGCCCCAATCCTGTAGTGTAGAGGACGCAAAATCCGCGGCAAGAGTGCGATATGTTTTTCAGCCAGAGGTAATGCAGAGTGAAATAACTTAGCAAATCAATTGCCAAGGCCGTAAATGGTAATTGACAAACAACCCCTGTAATAGTCCATTCCATGACCCAATTGTCGTGGTTAAAGAGTAGCAACATAGCAATCAATATCAGGACAAACAAAACTAATTCTATTAGCCATCTCTCTGAAGGAGTTGAAAACGACATGTGATCACAGCCAAACCTTTCGTTATTACTAGAGGATCCTGCAATTCACTTCTTAATGTTAACTGACAGAGCTCCAAATACAAAGTGTTGACTGGAATGTATTGAAGGTGCTTTATAGTTTTAGTGGTGAATATGTTCGTGAGTGGTTTTTCGTTCAAGAATAGGCAAAAGGGGAATATTACTATTACCGACTCTCGATGTCTCGACAAAGGATGCATAAAAAAATATACAATTGTCTGATAAGAAGCCGGATGGATAGCCTGCAAAAATAACTCGTTACCAGTACTTTTAGTCTTGATTATGTTTCGTTTAAAACCAGGAACGTCTCTCAGATTATCGTTGATAAGAATCGTTTCATTCTCGATGGGAGAGCTAATATAAACCCTACCATATCCCGATGAATAGTTAAAATAGAATGCATCATTCTAACGAGCAGAGACTTTTTTGTTAATTGCACGACCACAAATCAGATATACTACTATATTCTTTGTATTTTAGGGTGAGGTGCGGATATGCTTCGGAGTTAAGTGATTTTATCGATTCCTCTTCCTCTGGCCAATTGACTGGCCAATCGTTTGGTCTTTTTTTTATATCATATGTACGATCTTATGATAGGAAATCATATATTTTTAAGAATACAATCGACAAGAGCAACTTCATATCTTCCCTCAAATTTAATGGTGCAGTACAGTTTTATCCAAAAATTGCTCGTTTTATTCAAATCGTCAGAGAGGGGGTCAGAGACATTGGAAATGAATGTCACAAAAAAATCATTAGACATTATTAACGTCTTGAGCAGCAATCCAGGAATCGAAATCAGATTTGTATCCTACCCAGCGAAGAAACAAGTGTCTCTTACCCTTGCGAGTTCGACTCTTTAATGCCTTTTCAATTTGAGACATTCCACTATTTCCAACTTTTTGTAATTCAAAATCATAAAAACCGCCAAGAATCTTGTCTTTTTTCGTATCACGAAGACGAGACATTACAGGCTTAGTGTCTAAGACTTTAGAAACTTTGAAAAGTTCGGTGAAGCAAAAGTAATTCCCCCTTTCAAAAATATGTCTTGTTCGATTGATTCGAACAGTATCACCAACATTGAATTTTTTCTTCCAGCCTTTTTATTAGAATATTATTTAAGAAAAAAATGTCAAGAGTATTGTCACTGTGATGAACTTCAAGAGGATTAACATTAGACAAGGATCAATGAGGGCTTTGATTATAAATTAAAATGATTTCATCTAAATCTTGAATAAAATACAGCATTATTTTTAAATTTTCAATATCTTGAAATTAAAATACGAATAGTTCTAATAAAACGTTCAGCCAATGCCTTCTTCATTGGACTATGACTATGATAGAATATTGTATTATATTTCAATAAAACCTTTTTTACATCTGGATTAACAAATTCACTTCCCCCAACTCTTTGAATTTTTCTATGTGAATCTTGTTCAAAAATAGCTTCAAGGGCTCTAGAAACCTCATCATCTCTCTTTGACCGCAATGGAACTGCATATGCATAGTGACTAAAACACTTGTTGCAAGTAAAATATACTTCTACGGTTTATTACGACGTCTTCGAATCTTTTCTAAAGTCATAAGATCTGCTTGTAATATATGGAAGGGGAAAAAGCTTTAGCTTTTTGATAGTGACTAACGCGAACTGGATCATTTGGATGAAGAGTATAGCTGGGTTCCTTCTTTAAATACTCTTTTTCTATCTTGTTTCAACTCCGGTAACTTTTGAAAGTGTAGTGGGAGACCTTAAGCTTCCCACTTCCCTAATATTCTCATAAACTTGTTTCAAAACTTGACCCATTTTGAATGTAAACGAGGTGTGAAGCTTTCGCTACCATTTTGCGTACTAAATGAGGTAGAAAGACGCGTTTGTTCAACACCCTTGCCAGGCCCACTTGGCGTGCTATCCAATGATATATCTCGTGATATCTCTTCAAATTCCTTTAATTGTTTTAAAAGATATTTATTTCCAATAAAACCTTTTGGAAAATTTGATGACTTTAAAAATTTATTTAAATGGCTATAAAAGGATTCAAATCTTTTGTGATTTGCAGTCAAATCTGATAACAAATCAATTAAATTGTAGGTTTTCCCCTTGATTATAACTTCATTCTTTTTCTCGTCAATTTGTTCATTTTCAGCGAGATAAGTCAATAATTTTTTTACTTTTCTCATGGTAGGATGGGGGTAATCGGTCTACAACCCTTGTTAGTTATTATAAATCTTCTTCTTTTTGTTCTGGCGTTTTAAAAGTTTCAGAACTTTCAGCACTTTCAGAAAGTTGATCAATGACATTTACTTTGAGTGGTTTTTCACGGTAAGGTTTATGTTTTTCAACATATCGAAGGGTATTTTGAACCAACATTAAATTTCTATCATCGACAATTTTTTCATTGTTAAAAAATTTATCAAGATTATCTTCAAAGTGCTCTTTTGGTGAAAGAGCAAGTTGATTTGGCGTCAATTTATAGGGTTTAGCCATTTCTAGAGAATAGTGTTTACAAATCCGACCATTATCGGCAGTAACAATGAAAAGAAACTACCACCTGCTTGAACAAGCCGTTTTCTTTTGCTGTTTTCTTTCTTTTTACAAGATAGGGCACGTATAGGTGAATAATGTTGCTTTTTCTGTTGTCTAACACCTCCTGACAGTTGAACATTGCCTTCCGTTGAATTTAAACAAAGTTCAGATATGAAATTAATGAACTCATTGTCAATATTATTTTTCAGTATAGCTTTCCTAAACTGTGGTTTTGAATCACATAGAACAGAATATAAATATCTGTTTTTGTGTAGCTTCTTCAGCGTCATGATGGTGACTAATGACCTTTTTTACTATTCTCGGGTAGATATACAGTATTTACATTATCAAAAATATTAGTTACCCCATGTTACTCTTCGGATGTGTTTTTTGATTTAGACCAAATGAAATAAACCCATGAGGTTTATTAGTATCTTGATTGTACGCGCGGAGAGTAAAAAAATTTTGGTTCACCAGGGTAGATTTGCTTGTTTAGAGCTATTTAGAGAAACTTAAATCGAGAACAACCATATAGATGATATAGTAAGTGCATACATTTGTTCATACATTTACTACATGTTCTCATACGTTACTGTTATAAAAAAGATTATGCAGAACAGCAGTTACGGAACAACATAAAACAACATTTTTATGCCTCGTGCAATACTCTTTATTTAGTCATAGGACTCTTGCCATACTAATAGCAATAATAGATATTTGTCGGATTCTCTAAAAACATTTTGAATTATTTTTCTTAATAATGTTGTTTTTCAGACATTGATGGTCCACAAAAAAATGACCTGAATGGTGTTTTAAATTGATACATGCTCCACCAATGTTAAAATACTACTGACCAAACCTAACCTTAATCTGTTAAATAAATAGTCAAGAAATATAATATACATTTTCTTATGTAAATATATACACTACAAATATTTTTAAAAGTATTATATTTTTACACAAAATAATTACTTGAACATATTTACATAAACAATTAAAAGGCACTTAGAAAATGAGACCCCTACTGGAGGGGCCAGACGTGACTGGACTCCTTCGGAAGACGTGGCGGACAGAACGGTGGCCGGAAGTTTCCAATTCCTCTGTATCAGCAAGAAAACATAAAACACTTTTAAAATGCCACTTCACACAAAAAAAAAATAAGTACAAATGACTAGAAAAAAAACACAAGAAAATGCACACTGCTGAGCTGGAAACTGAAGGAAAAAAGGGCCCCCCGGCACATTAACTGTAGGGCTTTCTCCAAACCGAGCTGTTTTATGATAATCTATACAAGCAACTCAATCTGAACTAAGATAGTGACCGTGTGGTAGTACCCTCATACAGCCTGCGCGTACACAGACGTTTTCCGATATGGTGGACATGGCATTATTTCCACTCGAACTGCATAGTTTTTATATTTTAAGAGCAAATGGCCATGAACATCGCTCTTGGAAATAAATTATTCTCTACACAGTTCCTATAAACACTCAGGTTGAAATTTTCCTTTAGATGGTGTGAAAGCACCCCTTGCAGACTTGTTTGGTAACCTCATTGTGCGTTTCCACAGAGTACACCTTCGGACCAGGAAACGAACCTTTGGCTACCAAGTCACTCCCTGTCTCGGATTTAAACTTTAATAACTGATTTAGGGCCCGGCGCTTCAATAGCTCCAGATAAAAACGACTCATCCGAGTTGGTAAAGTCCATTCAGGAGCTAATGTGTTTACCATTTTCCAAATCGTGCAACAGATTCTCTGTTTAACTTTCAACAGGAGTGAATCAGTGTCTCTGTAATGCACTTGAACTTGCATCTCCCCTGGCCATTGGAGCTTACTTTTAAGATCTCTTTTCAACCTTTGTTTTGCTTCATATCTTTTCTTGACAAAAGTGTCAATAAGCATCTTCATGTAAGGCTTTTGATCAAATTAGAATGCTCTATGAATCTTTGTGACACTGAAACCCTTGGCGAG
This sequence comes from Artemia sinica, assembly GCA_027921565.1. Taxonomy (NCBI): domain Eukaryota; kingdom Metazoa; phylum Arthropoda; class Branchiopoda; order Anostraca; family Artemiidae; genus Artemia; species Artemia sinica. The sequence continues at coordinate 2,345,312 of CM051275.1, forward strand.
CATCCACCGCAAAAGAACGCTATGTTCAACAATGTTCCGTTTCGGATGAAGATCGACAATAAGCTTTTGTTTTGAAGGTGTCCAGTACATACCCTCGTCTTCTACCAAAGATAAATTATAGGGACTACAAGAGTCCCTAGCCACCGGTCTTTTTATGAACGGCAAAAAAGTCCTTTACCGATTCATCAAGTTCCAAAGGTATTTCACCATCAATTTCGAAAAACCATCCTTGTGGTCCATTCTCCTCAACAGTGTAAATGTTGGGAAAATTTGTAGTAGGAGGATTCTCCAGCCGTTAGTAATTTCCAAAGGACAAATAAAAGTGCGACTTTGCCGAGGGATAAAGGGAATTCATATCCAAGAAAACTGCCTTCGACTTTTCACCGGTGCGTTGTCCAGTCGGGTTGGTTTCAATGATACGATCCCCGTAGAAAACATACTCTCCCCGCATGGATCTTCCTACAAATAAGTGCTGATCCACGTCGATAATCAGACCTATTTTTGCATCACTAATTTTTAGAATTCAATCCATCACCAGATGAGGAGTTGAAAAATAATACCCTAAATCCAACCCAAATTCCTCGTAAATTGTGTCCGTGTTTTTACAGACAATATCCAACACCGTCAATGAATTACTTGCCAGGTAAATTTACAATAATCCCATTAGTTTCTACACCCTCTTCTAGCCCAAACCCTCTAAGCAAACTCATAATCGGCAGTGGTGCATTTATGATCGTGAAGTGAATAATAAAACTCTTCAATATGCGGTAATTTTTTATCATATAGCTTCGATGTGGAGTGTAGTACTCGTGCGAGTAGATGCTCTTACAAGATAATAAATAATACATTTCATCAACTGCAAACTGCTGTTTGAGGAGGGAGAAACTATTAAAATCATCAGTTTTCTCTAATTGAATGAGTTGACTAAGGGATTTTGGGAAGAAGCTATAGGAGTCTAAAAAATGTTTTTTATTAAAACATGTATTATTATCTTCAGCTGTTTTCCATTTAAATTCCAAGACTAGCGACTTCTTAGATGATTTAGGTGTGATGTTATATGAAAAAGAAACATCTACCAATGCGCCATCTACAATTTCACCTTTCTGCAAACGAGCCAACGTTAGTAATGTAAATTTCAAATCGTAGTTGGAATTGTGCATGTAAACAGGTAGAAAGTATTACTGCTTAACATTTACGTTACACGATTTATGCGCAACCCCCCGAAAGTTACTACCTCCCGATTGAATAGGATCACATAAATAATCATGGCCGCGGACTTTCACATTTCCACTACCCTCTACAATTTTTACTTGCAACCCCAACATATACCTTTATTTTTAACGGCCAACTCGTCTTCTGGTGATAGAGTCACTGAGTAATGTTTGTTGCGCAGCCGTGAAATTGGCTTATTAGCTGTTTTAATAAGTGGAACCATAGCTGCGCCTACACAATCTTCCCCACCCAATGTCTCAACTACATCTACTAGTTGTATGATATTACTTGAGTCTCTTCGTGCGTGGGTAAAAGAGAACGCAATGGCTTCGTGGTCTTTGACATGATTCAAGTTTGATGGATCGCAAACATCCATGAGTTTGTCTTAAATGTCTAATCTCACCTTGTCACTCTGCAAGAGCGGGTTCTGAAAATTTTTGAAACGCAAGATGGTATTATCCCCTGAAACCGTCTTCACGGACTCGTATCCATGACGCTTGCAGTGTCTCAATTGATTTTTCAATTTTAATTTACTATGGAATCTAGATAAACACATTGGACGGTAATAGCAGGTCCCTGTTGTTTCCCCTTACCCTCACATAAAACCCTACTAATATGGGGAATTGGAAAGAAATATCCAATTGAATCAGGTTCTTTGGCAGGCTCGTAGAGAAGCCATACCCAGTGCTTCACTGAATCAATGGACGGAGCCTTAAGGGATATAGAATACCCTTTTTATCTTTAAGTTCCCCCTCTTCATACTCTGTATTGTACTCTAACACTGTAACCCCCATCTTTAAATACTCATTTGCCCTCTCAAAAATGTCAATCCCCTTAAGTGTTACAGGATAATGACTCTTTAAACAATTAAAATACAAGGACCGAATACTTGAAACACTCCAAGCCCAAATCGAAAGAGAAATGTTGTCACTTTACTCCCCTTCATATCTGGATTTTGTGTTGCATCTTTTTAAATTTTGTAATATTAACATCTAATTTTTCAAAAATTAAATAACCAACCTCCTCCAAGTTTCATTGTTACCCTCCATCTTATTAAAAATATTTCCCAGCCAATCCGAAAAACCCTCAAAATTACGTAAGTCAGGGTGATTTGTTTGCACCGCCGTTTGCAGGTGATATGTGTAAATTATCTCTCCTTGCATTTCAAAAAATTATTTTAACTGTCATTGATGTCTTTGTACTATCGCAACCTCCCACCTCCCAAATATGGTTTTCAAGAAGTACCCAAATCTTGCTGGCATAGGAGTGTAAAATGTAAAATAGATCGTATTGATAATACCACTTGTAAGACTATTAAATGCTTCTCAAAATTCAGCCATAAAAATATGAATATTGTGCAAAGCGGTATTAGCTAAATACAATACAGGGGATGAGCCGGCACCACTTTGTTCCTCCATATCACTCTGAGGGATGGGCGTATCTAGCACCCCCTTAACCTTGCTTACTGGCACATATTCTAAAAGTTTGTCGAATAATTCACTGCCGAGGGCAAGATTCCTCACAAAACTGTCTAAATCAATGTCAGAGAAATTATAGAAAATGGACTCACTCCCGCAATTATCCCTCCCTCCCAAGTTCAGTTTCTTGTGGATTTGTACACGAATTGTCTGGAAATTCCGATATTGATGTCGGCATGTGAACATAAAGAATAATAAAAGCATATTAGCTCACTGGAACACTTCATCCTGTGAAAAGGAAAGAGAATAGTTAAGAATCAGCTTGAAGGATCTCACTAGTACGTAATAACCATAGAAGAGCAATGTGACCCTTCTGATGTATTAAGATCATACTACTAGCTATAAATGTAATGGTCCCTCTATAGGGGTCCTTTGGATGCATTATGACCATAGATGGGTAATGTGACCCTTGGGACATATTATGACCACACAATTGACTATAAATGCAATTGGGCTTCAAAGACCCCTTTTGCACCCACACTACTGGTTATAAATGTAACAGGCCTCCAAAGACCCCTTTGGGTCCACACTACTGGCTATAAATGTAAAAAGCCTCTAAAAGGCTTGATCCCTCACTAGCAGTTAAGAATTTAATAGTTGGAAGAATTTTAAAGCTAACGTTTAGAATGTCTATCAAAAGGTCTTATAGAGGGAGGGATTGTGTCTGGCCATTTTACGAGAAATTCATCATTCCGTGCCGTCCGGATTCATTGGTGTTGTCCAGTGAGTTTACTGATGTCGACTTCGTCACTGCTGTCGTCCGCCAGTGCAGCTTTTTCACCATAAAAATTTGCGACCATATCGTCTATTAAACGGTCAATGTCGGCTGTGGCCTAAAAAAGAATAAAAATTTATTCCCAGTGAAGTATTTTTAGCTGTGAAAAAGGCCATAATTACCTTGAAAAATATTCAACACTAGATCCTTCCAATAAGGAGCCCTCAAAAAACCTTCTTAGCGACAAGATAAAAACACTAGTTTTAGCTATTTCTTTTGAGACACCCAAACTAAATGGCTGTAATAGCATATAACCTAAAAAAATTTTATCGAAAAGTCTCTCCAAACTATTAATAAGGCTATTAATCCAGAACTAACGAATATGACTTTCAAATTCGTTTATTAGCCAAAATGCCTTAATCCCATCTTAGGAGGGGTCTTCCCTCCAATAGTGAGCTAGAAAGAAAAAACTATTTATAAAAATATAAAGCCTTACATTTTCAAGGTGCTCCGATGAACCAGCAGCATGACGGTGAGGCGAGGGTGAGCTGATGGCCCGGGCATCGCATGATGGGCAACAGGAGGCTGGAGTAGTGCGGTCCTGGATTTTCCAGGAATCATAGTTTGCAAGGAAGGACCAGGCATCGTTTGCCGGTCTTGCATAGAGGGGGGGGGGCTTGAAGGTGAGTCTAGGGTTAAAATAGCGTGGCCCTGGATGGCCCATGCATATCCAATCGCTTTAGAGAGGAATAATCACTGGCCCTTACCTTGTTTAGAGTGGAGGGAGATCTGGAAAATCCTAGAGAAGAAAACTAAATTTAGTATAAAAAATACATTTTATGAAAAATCCCTCCTTAAAGGAGGGGTCTCATACATGCGAGACCATGTAATGGTACAGGGGGGTTGCCCGCTATCATCGTAATTTCCAATTACTTTTTCCCGAAGCATCCCCCTCAAATTCAAGTCCATGCATCCTAATTTTCACAGGGGCTCTAGAAACTCAAAAAAAGGTATAGAATCCAAGTAATCTACCTAAGTAATTTCTATTCCTCATTTAAATTTTTTGCTCTTATTCTTGCTATAATATCAGAATCAACGCTACAGCGTTGCCTATAGCAAAGGCCATACGGCTCCAGTGTTTTTTTTTTTCCCAGAGGAACTTCATATGGAAGGGGTCGTCGTAGAAACTTCAATCGGGGCTCATTCGATTAGAAATCGAGAGTTTTAGTGCCCTTTTTAATAGTTAAAAATGAAAGGAGGGCAACTAGCCCCCCGCGCCCCTCATTCCCTCAAACACATCTAATAAAAATTTTGAGATAGCCATTTTGTTCAGCGAAGTTGATTTCCAGGTATAAAATATGTTTTTTGAGGAGGACACTCCCCCACAACCCTCAGTGCAAGGGTTTTAAGTTATGCCCTGGGGGCATATAAGGTTTGTATAGAGGGCGTTGTCATAGAAACTTCGAAAAGGGCTCATTCAATTGGAAATTGCAGTGTCTAGGGCCCTTTTTAATAGTCAAAAGTGATTGGAGGACAACTAGCCCCCCTTCCCCATGTCCATCACTCCCCAAACACATACAATCAAAATTTGAGATAGCCATTTTGTTCAGCGTAGTTGATGTCGAGATAGAAAATATATTTTTGAGGAGGACATTCCCCCAAACCCTTAGGGCAAGGGTTTTTAAGTTATGCCCTTTGGGCACATAAGGTTTTTATAGAAGGTGTTGTCGTAGAAACTTCAAAAAAGACTCATTCGATTCGAAATTCAAAGGGCTAGTGTCCTTTTTAATAGTCGAAAGTGAATGGAGGGCAACTAGCCCCCGACGTCCATCATTCCCTTAAACACATCCAATCAAAATTTTGATATAGTCATTTTTTTCAACGTAGTTGAAAGTTTTGGAAATTATATGTTTGAGCAGGACACTACCCCCACAGTCTTGCTGTGGAATGCTCGTATAAACTTCAGATACAGCTCATTTGATTGGAAATTAAAAGTTCTAGTTCACTTTTTAGCGTCAAAAGATATTGGGGCGTAACAAGCTCCTCCTCCCCCCCCCCCGAACCCTTTTTCCCAAATGCATCTAATAAAAATTTTAAGATAGCTATTTCGTTATAAATAGATCAAAGATCATATAACAAAAATTCCGGTGTCGACACCACCCCCCAGGGCCCTGGGGCAGGCGTTGTAAGTTATTCCCTGGGGGTATATATGGGTCTTATGGAAGGGATGCTCGTATTAACTTCAAAGAGGGCTCATTTGATTGGAAATTGAAAGTTCTATTTCACTTTTTAAGAGTCAGAAGAGATTGGAGGGCACCTAGCCCCTCCTCTCCCCTCCACGCCCTTTTTTCCTCAAACCCATCTGATAAGAACTTCGAGATATCTTTTTTTTAATAGTTCAAAGACCATATAACGAAAACTCAGGGGTCCACACAGCCCCCCAGGGCCCAAGGGTAGTTGTTGTAAGTTCTGCCGTGGGGGAATATATGCTTCTTATTGAAGGGATGCTCGTAAAAAATTCAGAGATGGCTCATTTGATTGGAAATTGAAAGTTCTAGTTCAGTTTTTTTAGAGTCAAAAGAGATTGGACGGCAACCCCCCCCCCCGCCCCTTTTTCCCCAAATGCATCCAATAAAAATTTTGAGATAGCCATTAAGTTAAAAATTGCTCAAAAGTCAGATAACAACAACTCAGGTGTCGTCACAACTCCCCCAGGGCCCGGGGGCAGGCGTTGTAAGTTATGCCCTGGGGCATATATTGTTCGTATGAAAGGGATGCTCCTATAAACTTCAGAGAAGGCTCATTTGATTGGATATTGAAATTTCGAGCTCACTTTTTCGGGGCGGCGGGGCGGCGGCGGGGGGGGGCGGCAATACCGGGGCGGCGGGGCCGGCGGGGCGAGGCGGGAGGGCGGGCGGCGGGGCGGAGGGGGGGGCAGGGGCCAGGGCGACGGGCAGGGCGGCGGGCGGGCGGCGGGGGGGGCGGGCGGGCGGCGGGGGGGGCGGGCCGCGCGCGCGGGCGGGCGGGGGGCAGGCGGCGGGGGAGGGGCGGGGGGGGGGGGGGGCCAGGGGTTCGAAAGAGATCCGAGGGCAGCTAGCCCCCCCCCCCCTCCTCCCCCCACGCCTTCTTTTTCAAAACCCATCTGATGAAAATTTTGAGATAGTCATTTTGTTAAAAATAGTTCAAAGGTCGGATAAGAAAAAATATGGTGTCCATATAACCCCCCAGGCCACAGGGGAAGGCGTTCTAAGTTATGCCCTAAAGGCATGTGTGGTTTTTATGGTCAAATCTTTTCATCGCTTCATTAATTTGTACCTCCTCTTCAACCAAGGGAACAGTCTGCTCTATATTTTTAGGCTCGCGTGATAATACTAGTCTTAATATTTTTTTTCGATATCCCTTGTGTAAAGGTATGTAATTGCACCTTTTGTACTGCCTTGTCACTTCCGCCAACTGTAACTGTAAGGATACAGACCAAGGATACATGCCCAACTGTAAGGATACAGACCAAGAAATCTTTCCTGCATACTCCCAAATACTACTTGAGGCGTTAAACGTAACTACCTCTGTCCTTAGCCTGTCGGAAACACTCAATTATATGAACCTCGTTTTAAAGAATTCTATTAGAGTGTCAATGCCCTTTGCCTCTTTTTCTTTAATTTATTCACGATTTTGTAGAGCTCTTCCCCTTAATCTAGCTTCTACGCATTGTTCTTTGACTTTATCGTCAAATGTGTCAGCTAAATTGTCGAAAATACTCAATTTTTCGAAGAATTCATTAACATCCGAAATTCCTGCGTAATCTAGTATAATTTTGGCAATTTCAAGTACCGTTGTTAGGGAAATCATTTTGTCTTCTGGTAAAGTTATTTTCGTTTTAAGCTACAACTTTGTTTGGTCTTCTCGACCCAGTTTTACCTCAAGCCACCAGCTGTAGTAAAGTAGGTTCTGTGGGGTATAATGGGTTATTAAACCATGCCCTTGGAGGGGGTATGGCTACGATTCTAAGGGGATGAAAACGCGTGGTAGCGTGTGCTTAGGTTTGGCCTGACCAATTATCTGAAGTGTACCTACTGAATATTGACGATAAGCTTAAATAATGGTGTACAGGACGATTTGGTAAAATCTGATAACTTTTATTAAACTTTAAAGCAGGCGACAGTAGAGGACTTAAACTATGAGTTTAAGTCCTTTGAGTTTAAGTCCCGTTTAAAAACAAGTCCTGTTTAAAAACAAGAAAGTGGGTATTACAAAATCCTGTGTCTCCAAAGAAATTCTGTCAGCTCTTAGTTTGCTGGTCAATTTTAAAACTCATTATCGCAAACCCATTATTTCCAATCTTCTTTATAACTTTTAATTTGCGTTGTTCCATTTCTAATTGCTTTTATTAAAACCAATTTCTGACTTAATTTGTCAGGTTACTACAGACACAACACTACCAACATATCCTAAGTCATACGTTTAAAACGAAAAAAAAAGCTTCCAAAATGTACTTTGAAACATCGACAGACGTAACAAGGACAAGATAAACCAGAACACAAGACTACAAAATAACCTAACTCATACGTTTCAAACGAATAAACTTCCAAAATGCATTTGAAAACATCAACAGGGGTAAAAGAGAAAAGATAAACAGCGACAAAACACTACAAAAATATCCTAAGTAATAAGTTTCAAACGAAAAACTTCCAAATGCACTTTCAAACATCAAGTGAGGTAACACAGTAGAGATAAACCACTACATAACACAACCAAAATATCCTAAGTCATGCGCTAGAAACCAAAAACTACCAAAATACTCTTTGAAACATCAACAGATGTACCACAGACAAGATAAACCATGACACAACACTACAAAGTTATCCTGAATCATACGTTTCAACGAAAATAAACTTCCAAATGCACTTGGAAACATCAACAGAGGTAGCACAGACAAGATACACCACGACAAAGCACTATCAACAGAGGTAACACAGACCAGATAAATCCTGACAAAACATTACAAAAATATCTTAAGTCATACGTTTGAAACAAAAAACTTCTAAAATGCACTTTGAAACATCAACAGAGGTAACACAGACAACCTAAGTCATACGTTTCCAACGAAAAACTTCTTAAATGCTATTTGAAACATCAACAGAGGTAACACAGACAAGATAAACCATGACACAATAGTACAAAAATATCCTATGTCATACGTTTCAAACGAAAAAACTGCCAAAATGCTCTTTGAAACATCAACAGAAACATCACAGACAAGGTAAACCACGACGCAACACTACGAAAATATCCCAAGTCCTATGTTTCAAACAAAATACTTCTAAAATGCACTTTAAAAAATCAACAGAGGTAACATAGACAAGATAAACCACGATATAACAGCACAAAAATACCCTGAGTCATACGTTTTAAAACAAAAAAATTTTTCCATATGCACATTGAAACACCAACAGAGGTAAAACAGACAAGATAAACCACGACACAACACTACAAAATATCCTAAGTCCTTTTGTTTCAAACAAAAAAAAACTTCCAAATACACTTTGAAACATCAACAGAGGTAACACAGACAAGATAAACTATGACACAAACACTACAAAAATATCCTAAGTCATGTGTTTCAAAAGAAAAAACTTCCAAAGCACTTTGAAACATCAACAGAGGTAACCCAGAGACAATAAACCACGACACAACACTACAAAAATATCCCAATTCATATGTTTCAAACGAAAAAACTTCTAAAATGCACTTTGAAACGTCAACAGAGGTGACACAGACAAGATAAACCACAAACACAACACTACAAAAACATCCTAAATCATACGTTTTCAAACGAAAAACCTCCAAAATGCACTTTGAAACATAAACAGAGGTGACACAGACAGGATAAAACGCGAAACAATACTACAAAATGGTGTCAGAGGGCCAGTAATAGTGAGGCACGATAGTGTGAATTGACTTGGTGTATCACGGTGGGTTGGGTTGCAGAAACACAAATTAATGGATTGAATGCATGATTTTTAACAAGAAATATGTAAAAAACTCTTGGAAAGGACGAGGAGGATGTAGATGGCGCAAGAGGGCCAGTAATAGTGTGGCACAGTGGTGTGAATTGGTATGGTGTATCACGGAGGGTTGGGCTGTAAAAACATGCATCAATTGATTTGATGCATTATTTTTAACAAGACAATATCTGGAAAATGTCTTAGGAATGCTGAATGGGTGCTAGAGGGTGCCAGAGAGCCAGTAATAGTGTGGGACGGTGAAGTCAATTAACATTGTATATCATGGAGAGTTGGGTTGCCGAAAACATGAAGCTATGGATTGAATGCATGATTTTAAACAAGAAACGTCTGAAAATGTCTTGGGGGGCTGAGGTGGTGTCAGATGGTGCCATGGACCAGTCATAGTGTTGCACAGGTTGGAGGTTGACAGAAAATAATAACAACCAAACTACATCTATCGGAGTATTCAAACGTCGGAAAACGCTTAAATGATGATGACGGATGCCGCAGGGTGCCACCAAGAAAGCCAATTTTTATAAAACCATTGAAACCATTGAAAATAGGGAGAAGAAGCATCGTTCAAGAAATGTTTTAAATTCTAAGGGGCGTGAATTGCCTTGAATTATCACATTCTATCAATGAAATGCTAAGTTCGACTGTTCGAATAAAAACAGTGTTCAATTTTAGATTTCTAAGCTTATTTTTGTGGGGAAATGGTAAAAAGTCACTAGGGATGATGATGGATGTCATGTGGATGGCAGGGGGCAGGTGTGTAATGCCGTGGTGGTATGAGATGTTTTGGAGATCATAACGATAGGGTTGGCTTGCGAAAACATGAATCAATGGATTTAAATCATATTGTAATCCAGAAATGTCTGGAAATGTCTTAGGAATGATAATATATATCATAGGACTGTCATGGGGCAGCCACATATTGTCAAGATAGTGTGAACTGCTGGGACTAACATGTTCTATATCTTAAAGTTAAGCTGAGACGTGTTAAATGAATTATTTGGTGGTGTGGTGACTGAAATCTAACCTGCAGTCAGAGAAATGTGGTATTTTGATTAAAAGCCCTTCAGAAATACCTCTTAATATGGCTTAAATTTACTTCTTATACCAATCCTCTCTCCTCTAGAAATGATTGCTAGGAGGCCAGCCAAATATTGTCAAGGTGCTTTGAAATATGCATAGCCTTGCCCTAAAGAAACGAGATATTTTCATTAAAGCTCTCAAAGTATCTTAAACCATTTATGCCCCCAGGGCATATCTTACAACACCTACCCCCGGGCCCTGGGGGACTGTGTCGATACCGGAAATTTTTATTATCAGAACTTAGAAACTATTTTTAACAAAATGTCTATCTCAAAATTTGTATCTGATATATTTAAGGCGTGGAGGGGGGAGGGGACAATTTGCCCTCCGATCTCTTTTGACTCTTAAAAAGTGAACAAGAACTTTCAATTTCCAATCAAATGACCCCTCTCCGAAGTTTATACGAGTATCCCTTTCATAAGAACTATACAGGCCCTTAGGGCATTACTCATCAAGCCTGCCTCAGGGCCCTGGCAGGTTGCGTGACACAGGAATTTTCTTATCAGCCTTTTTTCACGTTTTTTTTCGTTTGTCGTGTTTTAAGTGCTTTTTTGTAATTTCATGATTTTATAGCGTTTTTTTATTCTTTACGAGTCTTTTCATGTTTTTTTCCACTTTTTGAGTTTAACTGCTTTTTGTGTGTTTTCATGATTTTATAGCGTTTTTTATCAATAAATTATGTATTTACAAAAGCCTGTGATTCCTTGTTCCGTGATAAGGCTTCTATACGTCATAATTTACGCAATGAAAAATATAAATGACAATGTTACATAACACATGCTATGTAACTTAATTTTTCTAGATCATATTAGAACAATGAAGAAAACTGGCAGGTGTATTTAATAATGTAAAATTCAATAGAACTGGGGATGCTAGTGCTCTGATGCGGAAAGGAGCGGAAATCATTTAATCTAATGCGACATGGGGATTCTTATTGCGTGGTAATTACTATCTTGTAGAAAAGTATTCCTCGAAACAGAATATTGGAAAAGGCTTCATAATCCTGATGATTAAAGTGCAGCTCCATTGGATCGAAATGCCCTTTCGAGTTCTAATGGGGACAAAAAATCATTAGAATGTAATGGTCCCCTGAGAAGAATGCATTGAAAGAAATTAAATCTCAAAAACTATTATATAACAACCCACTTGTGTGTCCTCCCCGAGTTAAAACTGGGGATCCCCCACGGCCCCTGAAGAAACAGGTCACATGTGAATGCGTCATGCGTAAACATCCCCCATTACTAAGAACTAAAGAAATGTTGAAAAAGGTCTTGGAAAGAAAAAACAAGTCTTGAAATGTCTTGAAATGTCATGAAACCCGTCTTGAATTGTCTTGAAACGCATTGAAAAAAACAATTCGAAGAAAAATGTCTTAGAAGACGTCCTGGGAAGTCTTAAACCGTCTTGGAACGTCTTGAAGAGAAATGTCTTGAAATGTCTTGAAACGTCTGGAAAAACATCATTGAAAAAGAAATCCTAAGAAAAAAGATCTCTTAAAGTATTATGTAACAACCTATGTGTGCACTGCCATTACGTAATACCCCAACGTGTGTGCTACCATTACGTGACATCCTACGTCTGCGCTGTCATTACCTAACACCTACGTGTGCGCCGACATTAAGATATTCCCAATAAATCTACCAAGCGACAAAAGATTGCGTCATTACCAATAATTCTACCAAGTCACGCATAATTGCATCACCCCAAAAAATCTATCAAGTCACGCATGTCTCTCAACTCCAATTATGTAGGTAAACATTCCCTATGATGTATCATGCACCTGCGGACCGTTTAAAACAGGGCTGCCGTAGGAATCCTAGGGGTATGCCTTCCCAAATGTAAACATTCCTGGTGACGTAACACCTACTGACCGTTTAAAATAGGGATGCATTTAAAATCCGGGGAATGTGTCTTCCAGGGATGCGCTTGAAACATTCCTATCTCTGTGTTTAAAACAGGGGCACGTTTAAAACCGTCCTATGGGCTTGTTTAAAAGTAGAGTGGAAACACTACTGCAAACGTGTTTGGATTGAAGCCTTATGATACCATTTTGTTGGGATCGGAGGAGAATAACACCAGTACTGAAGCTTACACTCCACTCCTAATCAGGGGCGTAATTTTCTCTGGGGCAGAAAGGGGGGGGGGTGGCAACTGCCCTCTCCATACCGCATTTTGCCCCACCCCCCAGACCTAAGTCTGCCTCCCCCCCCCCTTCAGCTGAAATTTGGTTTCTGCAAAAAGACATGTCAAACTAAGGTAAGCCTGCATAATTCAAGCATCCAGAGAAACAGGTCAGTTTCCTTTAGTATATCTTTGCCCTTATGAAACTATACGGCTCATTTTTCGTTTTTCGTTGTAATTTTCACTTGATTCGGGAAAATTGGCTTTAACTTTGCCCCCCCCCCCCCCCCAGAATTTTGATGAAATTACGCCACTGCTCCCAAGGAGAAATAACCTATACTGATTAAGCATATTAGTCTATATTCACACAGTCTAAAGATATAGTTAGTTAAGTTTCGACTTGGCTCGTTTTTCCATTAAGTTTGCTTTATTTTATGGTACTTTTTTTTTCATTTCACATTTCTTGTCTGTTATTATATATTGGGATTTCTTGCATGGTTTTGGCTTAAACAAGGTATAAAATACCTAATTATGTGCCAAAGAATCAGCGGGAGGAAGGGCCCTGGAGGGTTAACGGTCACAAATTGTACCACAAAGCATACTGATTTAGATTAAGAATGAACGTTAGTATTTATTCAAAACACCATCTAAACAAAATGCTCAAAAATATTTGACTCAGCTAGTATTTCGGATAAAAACCATGTGTACAGGGTTGCCACTCCAACAAAATTATCAGCACTATTTAGGGTCTCTAAAAAGTACTCTCACGGTATAAAAAGTGTTACCTCCCAAAAAAATTGCAAAAACATTTTAGTTACTCTTTGTTTTATCATACAAGTCAGAGTAACTTTTTTATTTCTCTATGGCTAGTTCTCCTCAACCGACTTCTAACATGAGAGAAAATAGCAACTTATATGGGATGCAACTATAGGAATCACTGGATGTGCACTTACAGCTTCCCATGATTCCTTAGTGTTGAAATATCACTTTCAGACTATCCATTTTCTCGAAAAATAGAACGGGAAACTGGAACCAGTGAAAAAACTACACCCCCCCCCCCTAATGTGGAAATATATAGCCCAAATTATACATTTCTCATGTTTTTTTTTTTTCATTTATATATTTCGTCAGCGTTGATTCAATATACGGCTAACCTGGTTGAAACATGGGAAAATGCATGGAAAAGATCTAATTTTGACTACATATTGGCATATTAGGGAGTTCTGGTGGTAAAACACAGTGGAAGGTGTCCGAAATGTGTTAACTGCAAATTCTCTGCATATTATGAAGTAAGAATCGTTTTGTAACGTGTTTCCTTCTGAATATTCTCAATTATATCCTTTTACCAAAAAAAAAAATTCATCTATTGGTTTTCAAAGTCACCTCCGGTTACATTAACGCCCAGACCCCCCCCCCTCCTCTATAATGCCTGGGAATGGCATTGAACACCAAAATCAAAGAGGGCAGGGGAACAAAATGTAGCTTTCATGTTTCATAAGGTAGGGGGGAAATTTACCTATTTAATTTTTTCACTTAATACACAAAAAAGATTTTTCAATGAAGTATCCCTCAAATAATTTTCTTTCAAAATCTAAGGGGACAAAGAATCAAAGGAGAGAGGGTAGCCCATTGTCCAATATACACCACTGATACCTGGATTTTCTACAATCAAAATTGACTCACTTTGATAGCTTCTATAATTTTGTTAATTACACCTCTAAGGGATTTTTTTCAACTTTTACAATTATAAAAAATACAAGACTATAGAATTAGAGTAAATGGCTAAACTAGAAGTGACTTATCTGGTTAATTAATGTATAAAATATTTTATAAAACATTCATCAACGAAACAAACTGCGGCATCCTGTATAGGATTTCAGGAAGAGGGTGGGCATCGAAGCCCCCCTCCCCTGGTACTTTAATAATGAAGCGCCTATACTATAGTGATTTATTTTGAAATTATTTGAAAAAAACTACGTTTTCTAAAGAGTTAAAGAGGCTGAGTTACAAGGTCGAACCTTAAAACGTACAGGGATTAGAAGGCACAGTTGGGGGACTGCCGCCCCCCAAACCCCCCGCTTTCGCAGCCTTTAAATAAAAAAAATTCTTTAAACTGAAAGTAAGGAGCGACATTAAATCTTAAAACGAACAGAAATTATTTCGTATATGAAAGGGGCTGTGCCCTCCTCAACGCCTCGCTCTTTACGCTAAAGTTTGACTTTCTCACAACTCTTTTTTTAAACAATAATAACTTTAGCGTAAAGAGCGAGGCGTTGAGGAGGGCACAGCCCCTTTCATATACGGAATAATTTCTGTTCGTTTTAAGATTTAATGTCGCTCCTTACTTTCAGTTTAAAGAATTTTCTTTTATTTAAAGGCTGCGAAAGCGGGGGGTTTGGGGGGCGGCAGTCCCCCAACTGTGCCTCCTAATCCCTGTACGTTTTAAGGTTCGACCTTGTAACTCAGCCTCTTTAACTCTTTAGAAAACGTAGTTTTTTTCAAATAATTTCTGCACGTTTTTGTACAGTTTATTACTTATTATTGCTTGACTAACTGTTAGCTGGTCGTGTCAGGAGTTAAAGTCGGGGGACTGCCGCCCCCCAAACCCCCCGCTCTTGAACATTCTTGTGTTAAGGCTTTTAATTCCTGAATACTCAAATCACGTCGTACAGGGTGCCTCCTAATCCCTGTACGTTTTAAGGTTCGAACTTGTGACTCAGCCTCTTTAACAGCCCCCCCAACTGTGCCTCCTAATCCCTGTACGTTTTAAGGGTCGACCTTGTAACTCAGCCTCTTTAACTCTTTAGAAAACGTAATTTTTTTTTCAAATAATTTAAAAAAGAAACTGAGTTTCTTTTTAAAGTTTAATTTCAGTATATAAAAAATTTGCTCTGACGGTGAATCGAACCTGGGTTTTCCGGCTGACAGTCTGGAGCATCAACCGCTGGACTAAACAGACATAATTGTAATTGTTTTTTAGTAAATGGAAGCTATTTTCGACGCAAGCGAATTCCCACGAAACTTGATATTTGGTTTTTGGAAAACAGGGAAGGAGTGATCAGATTGAGCTGAAATTTCGAGGATAATTTCCCAGGCCCCAGGAAAGCTCATCCTCTAAATTTCAGCCCGATCAGACAACGTTAAAGGGGGGTTGTGGTGGGAAAAATTAACATGGGTTATTATAGGAAAACGAGGTTTTTCGTAAATGTAAATTCGGGGGATAATTTTTTCGGTCTGAAAATATCAAAAGGCCTTAACAGGTCGAATTCTGCTTCGAATGAGTCCTCATTCACCGGATCAGTTGCCAACTGTGGCCTGTAGGCGTGGCTAAGAAAAAAAAAAAATGATGAATTTTAAGTGGCTATATTTGGTTTTTTGAAAACAGGGAAGGAGTGATCGGATTGAGCTGAAATTTCGAGGATAAGCTCCCGGGCCCTAGGAAAGCTTAACCTCTAAATTTCAGCCCAATCGAACAACGTTTAAGGGGGGCTTTGGTGGGAGGGTCGAAACTTCCGGCCCAGTTTACCCCATGAAGATAAAGTCGGAGGAGGATGAAATTTTGCAAGTTTCTTAGTTTGAGCTTGGGCTACAAAATGCAATTACCGCCGTCTCTCTGCGACCTCTAGGACCTGAAATCGCTTAACATTGTGGTGGGTCGCCTCTTTATAGAGGCACAAGTGTGCCTCCTTGATATATTCTTATAATCTTTATCACCGTTCCTTTTCAAAATAATATTTACCTATGTTTAGTCTATCTGCACGATCATTCTACTATCTAGATGTCTATCTAATGTAGGTCTGAACAAAATCCCAAATGCTGTCTGTCTCTAGCCTGTAATACAATGTAACGTATATTTGTTAGCATAACAAAAGAACAATCGATAAATGAAAATGTTAGTATGTTATGCATGGTAGTGTGTGTTACGTTATTATGTTATGTCTTACTTCTTGTTACACGAATACTTGTCAAAAAAAAAGAAATCGCTCCTACTTCTTTTAACAAAAAGTATGGGAAAAGTATTATTTTCGCCGAAAGTATTTAAAAAGCACTCCTGTATTTAAAAAGAATTAAAATAGTACTTTGGTATTCCTTGTGGCAACCTTGCATGTGTAATGTTTAATTTTTTTTTCACATGCTGACCAATGATCTGCGTAGTGTGTGTATCGATTTCCTGAATTTCTGCCTTTGGCCGTGATTGCAATGCGTGGTTAGGGGCAAACCTGACACTTCCTGTGTTTATCCCCCAGATCCCTCTAGGTGCTTGTTTGAAGCTGGGTTGATTCTGGCTAAGCTTACAGCCACACCACTGACCCCCGTTCCAAACCAAATAGCTAGCGCCACCAGGGGTCGAACCTATAGTATTTAGTAGTTTGATTAACTTAGACCATAGTTCCTGCAGGGCCAGGTGTGGCACACAGGGCGTCTACAGAGCCTCGCCAGACGTATCGGAGTGGAGCTGCGGCAGTGACTTCCTGAAATTGCGGTCGAAGTGACAGTTCTGTTGTTCTCAGGTCTTGGTCGTACTGTCGTCTCAAGGCATGTTTCGGTCGATCTGTTCTACACCTCTCCTCCTGGCGCCACTCGTAAACGGTTTTTGGAAGCCGGTTCTCAGACATTCGAAGGATGTGACCAAGGTAGGCCCATCTTCTTCGCTTCAAGAGATCGGTAATAAGAGGCTGACTAGTTCGGTGGTGAACTTCTATATTCGTGACCTTCTCCTGCCATGTTATGTTCAGGAGTCTTCTAAGGCACATATTCTCTAACGCCTGGACACGTTTCTCTAGCTGTATATTTATTGTCCAGCACTCGCTAGCGTAAAGTAGAGTGGACATCACATTGCTATTTAGAAGACGTAGGTTTAAGTGTAGTGAGTATTTACTTCTAAGCCAAATTGGTTTCAGTTTGTTGAAAGCTGAAGTTACTTGTCCTATTGTTCTTTTGATTTCTTTTGTGATTTTACCATCATGTTCAATCCAACTCCCGAGATACTTGAATTCCTGGGCTTTTTGAATATCTTTATCCTTGGATCTCAGTATCAACGGTAAGTTATATGTGGTCATGCTCTTTGACCTATCCACGCTTACGGTCAGTCCCACTTTCTCGGCCTTGTCAGCTATGGTGTCAAGTACCAGCTGTAGTCGTTATTTCATTTGTTCTAGGAGGACTACGTCAACTGTGAAGTCGAGATCTGAGATCCGTCTGCTGTTAATCTTTACTCCAGAAAATATTGACTGCCATAGAACGTAGTCCATTATGATTACAAACAGAAACGGAGATAAAAACACATCCCTGTTTAGCACCAGACATTATCCTGAAGAACCGCGTCTCCTTATTTTCGGTTCGAACACAGCATTCTCTATGTTTCTATAGGGCTATTATCATTTAAACTTGTTTCTCAGGTACTCCATAATAGTTTATTATTTGAAAAAAACTACGTTTTCTAAAGAGTTAAAGAGGCTGAGTTACAAGGTCGAACCTTAAAACGTACAGGGATTAGAAGGCACAGTTGGGGGACTGCCGCCCCCCAAACCCCCCGCTTTCGCAGCCTTTAAATAAAAAAATTCTTTAAACTGAAAGTAAGGAGCGACATTAAATCTTAAAACGAACAGAAATTACTCCGTATATGAAAGGGGCTGTGCCCTCCTCAACGCCTCGCTCTTTACGCTAAGTTTGACTTTCTCACAACTCTTTTTTTTAAACAATAATAACTTTAGCGTAAAGAGCGAGGCGTTGAGGAGGGCATAGCCCCTTTCATATACGGAATAATTTCTGTTCGTTTTAAGATTTAATGTCGCTCCTTACTTTCAGTTTAAAGAATTTTTTTTATTTAAAGGCTGCGAAAGCGGGGGGTTTGGGGGGCGGCAGTCCCCCAACTGTGCCTCCTAATCCCTGTACGTTTTAAGGTTCGACCTTGTAACTCAGCCTCTTTAACTCTTTAGAAAACGTAGTTTTTTTCAAATAATTTCTGCACGTTTTTGTACAGTTTATTACTTATTATTGATTGACTAACTGTTAGCTGATCGTGTCAGGAGTCAGCCCCCCAACTGTGCCTCCTAATCCCTGTACGTTTTAAGGGTGGACCTTGTAACTCAGCCTCTTTAACTCTTTAGAAAACGTAATTTTTTTTCAAATAATTTAAAAAAGAAACTGAGTTTCTTTTTAAAGTTTAAATTCAGTATATAAAAAATTTGCTCTGACGGTGAATCGAACCCGGGTTTTCCGCCTGACAGTCTGGAGTATCAACCGCTGGACTAAACAGACACAATTATAATCGTTTTTTAGTAAATGGAAGCTATTTTCGACGCAAGCAAATTCCCACGAAACTTGATATTTGGTTTTTGGAAAACAGGGAAGGAGTGATCAGATTGAGCTGAAATTTCGAGGATAAGCTCCCAGGCCCCAGGAAAGCTTATCCGCTATATTTCAGCCCGATCAGACAACGTTAAAGGGGGTTGTGGTGGGAAAAATTAACATGGGCTATTATAGGAAAACGAGGTTTTTCGTAAATGTAAATTCGGGGGATAATTTTTTTTCGGTCTGAAAATATCAAAAGGCCCTAACAGGTCGAATTCTGCTTCGAATGAGTCCTCATTCACCCGGATCAGTTGCCAACTGTGGCCTGTAGGCGTGGCTAAGAAAAAAAAGAAATGATGAATTTTAAGTGGCTATATTTGGTTTTTTGAAAACAGGGAAAGAGTGATCGGATTGAGCTGAAATTTCAAGGATAAGCTCCCGGGCCCTAGGAAAGCTTAACCTCTAAATTTCAGCCCAATCGGACAACGTTAAAGGGGGGCTGTGGTGGGAGGGTCGAAACTTCCGGCCCAGTTTACCCCATGAAGATAAAGTCGGAGGAGGATGAAATTTTGCAAGTTTCTTAGTTTGAGCTTGTGCTACAAAATGCAATTACTGCCGTCTCTCTGCGACCTCTAGGACCTGAAATCGCTTAACATTGTGGTGGGTCGCCTCTTTATAGAGGCACAAGTGTGCCTCCTTGATAATTTTCCATAAAATATCTTGGTCAATAGATTCAAACGCTTTTTCATTATCAATGAACATTACGTCGGGCTTTTTGTTCCATTCTCTAGACTTCTCCACCATTAGTCTGAGGATAAAAATTAGATAAGCACAGGATATACCAGGCTAGAATCCATGCCGCTTTTCTCTGAGATGCGAGCCAAGGGCTGCTCTTAGGCGATGCAGTATGACTATGGTTAATAGTTTAGTTCAGTATGCAGTATGATATAGTATGACTGTGGTTATATTGATACCTCTCCAATTGCCACATATTAGGGCATCTCTCCTCTTGAAGAGTTTAACTTGAATTCCTCCAGTCCAGTCGACTGGGATCTTCTCGCTAGTGCAGATACTCACTAGAAGGGCGGTCCAAATTGTAACACAGGCTCGAAGGGATACCTTTAGACTTCCTGCTGTTATTCCATCGACTCCTGGTGTACGCCCATTTTTCAGCTTCTTCGTAGCTGTCAATTTTGTAAAAATGGTGTGTCAGGTGCTATTTCTGGGTTGCCAGGTCGGGGTCTATTGAAGAATTTCTCGAAATGTAACACGTACCTTTCATCAACTTTCTGGGGGGTCAGAAATTCGCTCTCCATTCTCGTCATTTGTCAGAGACCGACCGGTGTGCTTTCTTACCGACTGTGTCATTTGTCAAGCGATATACCATTTTCGAGTCTCGTTTTTTGGCAGTTTCTTGAGCACATGCTGCTTTCTCCTCAATCAATTTTCTCTCGTCTCCTCTTGCACTTTTCATGACAGTTTTATCTTCCTTATTACAGCAAAGCTGTAGCTGTTCTTTTTTATGATGGCTCGATGATCTCAGGGTAGCTGTTTCGGTATACTTTTGTTTCCTTATGTGTTCTCAGGTCTTATCAGATATCCACTCTTCTTTCTTTTTTTTTCTTGAATTCGATGGTTGTCTCGCCACCTCATGGTACGGTTTTTTAATTGAGGACCAGATACGTTCCACATCTGTGACATTGTCAAGTGTGTTTAAAGCTTCGAATCTGTTTTGAAGAGATATGCTGAAACCTTTGCGTGTATCGCGATCCTCCAACTTGTTGCTGTGATATTGTTTGGAAACTTTCTTGGCTTCCTGTTTCGGAGCTTTTAGCTCAACTCGCAATTCAGCTACCACAAGAATGTGATCTGAGTTCACTTACGCTCCACGAAATCCACGTACATCAAGCCGGCTACTTCTCTAACATCTTGATATCAGGAAGTGATCGATTTTTTTTCTCGTTCAACCATCTGGGGCCATCCATGTGTATTTATGCATTGTCTTGTGCTCGAACAAAGTCCCACCTATTACAAAATCATTAATCAGGACATAATCCACAATAATTACGCCCTTGTTGTTTATTTTTCCTATGCCGTGACAGCCTAGCATTTGTGGACATTACTGGCGATCCGCACCAACTTTGGCATTTAGGTCACCAACGACACACATTATATCGTAGCTGGGAACATCCTTAGTCATAGAAAGTGTCCTTATCGTCATTATCAACTTCATTTGTGGGTGCATAACATGCGATTACAGTCAGTTTTGTGTGGTTGGAGATAAAGCGAACTCTCATTAAAAGTTAGCTGACTGAGTTCCAGCTCGCCTTTGCTTGTGTGCACTTGGTGACATCATAACTCCCATACCAGGCAGGTGCATTGAGGAGTCTTCGCTATAAGCCATAGTGTATCCAGCAACAACCTTCTCTAAACCACTTTGAGCCCACCTTATCTCACTGAAAATGAGTATATCAATCAGATACTGTCTCATCTCTTTTATAACTTGCTCTGTTTTCGAAATCTGGCTCATAAGATGAGATATTTATTTCAATAAATGTCTATCACAAGCCTTGAAGGGCCGAATTCGTATTTCAGAGTCATAAAAAAAAAATCATAAATAAAGCAAAACAACTAAAAAACTGCCAAACAATGCCAAAAACAACAATGGTTCCCACATTCCCAAAACCCATCTTCATTGTTTCTTTCGCAGTCAAAATCGAGTCCAAGGGGCAAGCAGGGGTTGTCGTATGAAATAATGGTTGTATCTGTGGCAATTGTAGACGTTTCAGTTGCAAGGCTTTTTCCCCAAAGGATTTCCCCTCAGGGTCCTGGGTGTGGGTCGAAAGCCCACAGCCCAACCCTCCTCACTTTATCCAAGCTTGAGATTGGCTACTGTGCACACCAATTGGATGTCAATTTTGCATGTGAATTTTATGTCAAGCAAGAAGGAAGCTTGAATTTTTCAGTTTAATTGTGAAAATAATAATGGGTAACCCCTGTAACCAGCTGAAGTTACGTCTCTAGTATTAGATTTTTTTTGAATTTCTTGACAGGGATTTGGTCAGTATACAGGAATTTCATTTTGACGACTCAGGGATGTCATAACTGATCACTTTTTATCAAAGAAAAGAAGAAAAACTGTTGTAAACAGAAGTTGGAATTGTAAATTATCTGAAACATATTTATATGTTTACTGCTGTGCAGTAGTGATTTCTGGATAGCAAATGATAAAAGCCTTCACAGGCTTTGTCACTGTGGCTATTTGCCAAAATATTTCAGCCGTGGGATCTGAGAAATCTAAGCCAAAAGGGCCAGATTGGCCTGGTGCAAATAAAAAGAAACATTTGAAAGGAAGTAGACCTACATCTGTGGTATCCTTGGAAAATATTGATAAGCAGGACTCAGTAAAAGGAACCAACCCCAAAATAGAAGGTTTTTGTTAATACTTGTTAAAATCTTTGAAATAATTTTGCCTGGTTATCTTCTTGTGTTCTCCACTTATGTTAGGCCTATTCATAGGCTAGTAATTTCACTTAGGCTACTCTTAATTTGGTAAATATTTACCAAATCATATTATTGAGTTATGACTAAAGTGAATATAGCACTCAATGCCTTTTTTTATGCTCTTTACAAATATACCTAATAATCATTTTTGTTGGAAATGAATTTTAGCCCCCACCCCTATAGGCTATATACAAATTCAGGGTGTATATTTTCACATTATGGAAGTGGGGGTAATTTTATTTCTGATGTAAATGAGAGGTAAGTTTAAACTTTCCCCCCACCCACCTAATGTGCAAATATTAGCTATACCCTGAATTGGTAGGCTATATATAGGGGTGAGGGCTAAAATGCATTTCTGACAAAAATGATTATTATCTTTGTAAAGAGTACAAAAAAGGCATCAAGTGGTATATTCACTTTAGTCTTAACTCAATAATATGATTTGGTAAATATTTACCCTTAATTTTTGTCCAAGAGATCCTAATCTTTGTCCCTAATCTTTAAAACCTTAATTGATAAGGCTTAAAATTCTACTCAATCAACAGGAATTGCATTTACAGAACTAAAGCCAGAGAAAAAGAAACTAATAACTAAAAATTAAGGTAAAATGTTGTTTTGTCAAAATGTCAACCTAATGGTAACCTAACCTAATGTCAACAAAATGGTAACCTAATCTTTGTCCAAGAGATCATTTAGTCAATGTTCTGTCAGACCTTATCCTCTTGTCCCAAACAAATTTGGACATCCACCACATGGCTAATATGGGAGTAAAGTTCATTTGTGATGCAAATGGATGTTATATTTAGATTGAGGATGCAATTCTAGGTATATATTTACACATTAGTGGGGTGGGGGTATATATTCTGTGAATATATAGGCTCTAAGAAATTCATGGATTTCTTAGAAAAACTGGAAAAACAAGCAAAGAAGTGAAGGTAAAGGCTCTCCCCCTGCAAAATGTGTTAACTAGGGTTATTCTACATATTATGGAGTAAGAATTGTTTTCTTAATATGTTTTCTTTTGTCCAGCTGGACTCCTAGGCTTAAAATACTGGTTGGCTGGTTGGCTAATTTAAAGATTTGTATATAGGCCTATATACACTGTCAAATTAGCCATCTGGTGGTATCCCAACAAATTTGGACAGTAAATATTTACCAAATCATATTATTGAGTTACAACTAAAGTGAATATACCACTTGATGCCTCTTTTTATGCTCTTTACAAATATAATAACCATTTTTGTTGGAAATGAATTTTAGCCCCCACCCCTATATATACCAGTTCAGGTTATATATTTTGCACATTAGGGGGGGGGGTAATTTTATTTTGATGTAAATGAGAGGTAAGTTTAAACTTTCCCCCCACCCCACTAATGTGCAAATATATACCCTGAATTGGTATATACAGGGGTGGGTGCTAAAATTCATTTCTGACAAAAATGATTATTATATTCCTAAAGAGCATAAAAAAAGGCATCAAGTGGTATATTCACTTTAGTCACAACTCAATAATATGATTTGGTAACTATTTACCATTTGGACATCCACCACATGTCTAATATGGGAGTAGCCTAAAGTTCATTTGTGATGCAAATGGATGTTATATTCAGATTGAGGATGCAATTCTAGGTATATGTTTGGGTAATTTTTTTGCAAATCATATTATTGACTTATGAATAAAGTAAACATACCACTCAATGCCCTTTTTTATGCTCTATCCAAATAAAATAATCATTTCTGTCAGAAATGGATTTTGCCCCCACACCTATATATACCAATTCAAGGTATATATTTGCACATTAGGGGGATGGGGGTAAAGTTTAAACTTACCTCCCATTTACATCAGAAATAAAATTTACCCCCACCCCCCCAGTGGTGTATCCAGGATTTTGTTTTGGGGGGGGGGGCGTCAGTCTACCTTTTTATAGCGGTCATGTGAGCAAGAAAATTATCTATCATAGTGCAAGATTTCAGGCAGGGAGTAGGGGGGGGGGTAGCTAGGTAAAGAAATTAAAAGTACACACTTGTCATGAGTATTTCTAGTTCTAGACTTTTTTTTGTTTGAGAATGGATGACAATATTTTGCCAACAAAGTCAGAATTAAAAAAAAGTTAGAAGCAGTGAGAGTTTTCTATTTTGGGCAAGTAGTTGTTTTGGAACTGCCACAAAGCAGCAGAATTTAGAAAATATAAAATAAAGAAGTGCATTATTCCTTATATTTGCCTATGGGACCCTTGTTTTAGAGAACCAAATAAATAAAAAATAATATTATATCAAAGACAGTTGCCCAGAATTTGGTTTTGGAGGGGTGGGGCCTTAGTCTACCTATTATAACAGCCATGAAAGCAAGAGATGTATTGATATTAACATTGTTTACAGAGGATAAAACACAATTAAAATTTAAAAAACAGAATCAACTACACTTAGAGAAACAAGCAACAAAAGACAACCTAACCTCTCACAGTAATAGCCGCTGGTCTTTTTTGGCTGCAAATTGATCAAAAATTTGGTCAGCATTGACCTGGATATTGTGGTTCAGGGTCATGTGAGCTAGTCTGTTCAGACGCTTCTTGCCCATGGAGCTCTGCAGATAGGTTTTTAATCGCTTAAGACAGCTAAAGCTCCTCTCAGCAGAAGTGGTAGTCACTGGTAATGTCTGAAAAATTGTCAAAAGCCTTCAAATGCATGGGAAAAATCTTGCATCACATGACACAAGAGTTGAAGCAACAGTTGATGGTTTCTCAGACTTTCCGAGCCACTTCTGTTTCCAAAGGACTAACTCACATTTGAGTGCACATCTACCCCTGTGAAATCCCTTGTAAACAGCAACAGCGTTCACAAATTCATTAATATTTAATGACTTGTTGTTAGCTGGCAAAAGCCTTCTGATTTTGAAAGATGCCTCCTGATGGCGCAAAAATCTTTGATCAAGTTCTTCAATAAGTGAAGTAAAGTAAGGTTCAAACAATGACTTGCGATAAAAAACCTTGATGGACTCATTATTGTTGATGGACATTTGGCGGATAGACCTTGGAACAGCCAGAGCCACATTTACCTCTTGTGCAAGCTCACAGGCTTTCTGTAAAATTGTTTCAAAATCATTTTGTTTTGACTGCAGTAAAGTATCAGAACATAGCTTAATATGCTGACAGCACTCAAACTAAGTCTAAATCTTTGGCTTGCAGTGCCTTAGAGACAGAGAGCATTATGGCACTAACAAAAACTCTAGCATAGCCAACATGAACATAAAACTAAATTTGGTTGCTGCTGAAATCAACACATTTGCTTTTGAAATAACTTCTGTATTGCTACCAACTATTTCCTCAAGTGTGGAAATAATTGCACAATACAAAGACATAAAAACTAAAGCCACAACAGCGTGGATCTTTTTATTGGTGTTATGGAGCCGTCAGAAGTCTTGACAAGACAAAACCTGGAATTCTTCATGTTTGTCACAGGCTCACTAACCCAATTTTTCTCAACTTGGTGTTTCACAAAGTGAGCAATCACTGGCAAATCTTCAAAGATGCCATCACTTTCCAAGCCCAATTTAGTGTCAGTTGCGGAAGCCTTTTCCTGCTTATCAGACAGAGTATTTTCCTCTGAGCCACTGTTGTGAAGTACAGAAAGACAAACATTTGGTACTTAGTGACCAAAAGCAGAAAGTACATCGTCAGGTATCAAGGCTTTCATTATTTGCTGGCTTTCAATATAAGCTCGCCCTAGCTTGAGCTTGATTTCATTGTCCCAGGGCAAAGAAAAATTGAACTGACAGACACAACACCAATGGATCTAACTTGCTTGGCTTGGGCAAGGACAATTGTTCATTAGAATATTGAGCTTCAAAATCCGTTATACTTTCATATTGACAAATTCGATGTAGAAGTTGAAGGAACAAAAAGTTTATTACAGTACTGTAAGTGCTGGTTTGAGACCACATCTTACTATAAAAATCTTCACATGGTTGGCTGTTCATGTCAGAGAGTTTGAAAAGATGTTCAAGCCCAAGCCATTTGAATTGACAAATGAGAAGCACTAGGGAATGCATATTTATCTCTAGGCAATGATAAAGGTTTGTGGTAATAAAATTCTTGTTCAAAGCATAATGTCTACTTTTTAGGACCCAGGATCTCCAATGTCAAACACAGTAAACAACACAACCAAGTAAAGATAACTTCTCAAGAGGAGAAAGTTTGCCATTGTAAAAAAATGCGCAGTACGCTTTCCATAAGCCAAAGATAAAACTGTGTTCCTTTGCTTCCAGTAACACACTGTTTCAGGTGTGCCGGAGGCACAAAGGAAGGGACACCTGCAATGGTCAGCTATTAGCCCCTTGGTTGGAGCATTATATAGTGTGATCTTAACAGTAAAGTACCAAGAAAATGCTCTCTACCTGAGTGTTCCAAGGCTTCAAAGATTGCCCTTGAATTGTTAAATTACTCATTTTATTACTTATCTTGCTGTTCCTGGACAAACATCAATTTTGGCAATTAAATCATAATCGGAACATTTTTTCTCCTGATTTTACTAATGGTTGCAAAAACTTGTTTTCCCTCATAAAAACTGAAAACAATTAACTTTTGTTAATTAAATTATTTGTGTACATGACTTGTTTGGTAGGTCAAAGTTTGCCCACCCCCCCCCCCCCCCCTCAAAAGTATTGAATTTTAGAGACATGGCTAAAAATTCTGGAACTGCTCTAAATGATCAGTTCACATGGTAAAATTACCGTTTTTGCAGGATTCTACTTTTTGTTTCTGGAAATATGGGAATATGAAGGTATTCCAACATTAACCATGCTCATAGTTACACAAGAAATAGAATATAAAATGAATGAACTATTAATAATCCCATTTTGGGCTCTAGAAAAAGATTAATTTTCAAAACAGTTTGATCCCACCCAAATAATGATCATTTTTACTGTTTCCTTTAATTGATCATAGCTAAGAAAAATTCTTACAAGAAGATTTCCAAATTTAGATCTGGTTGTCTTCAATCTAAATTGGGAATTGCATTTATTACAAGTGACACATGCGTGCTTCAAAACCCACTAAATACAAACTATTGTCAGAATAGTAGTAAGCTCCTTACCATCATTGCTGGTTTTTGCAAGCTTTAGGAAATGCTTAATGCTGGGCTGGTGTTGCTTCATTTTCTTTCTTTCCTCTCATGCGACCTTTCTGTTTCAATGCTTAGCTTACACTGGAATTATAGCACCATTTGAATGAACTATCACCTCTTAGTCTGATTCCTTATCGCAATTCCTTCATTGCAGAGAAGCTAGTGCTTATAGCTCCAAGGGTTAAATAGTTAGAAAAATTTCTTGACATCTTGTTTGATTACAGGAGGTGATTGCATGTTTGATGATAAAATAATGATATAAGCTTGCCAAAGAAATGGATAGCCATTTAACAAGAAATGAAAAAAGGAATGGGTGTTGCAAATAACTTAAAAGCGTGAATATTTTGGAACTTACTATATTGGCACTTTAAAAAAAGAAGAAAAGAAATTTCAGGGGGGGGGCCTGGGCCCGCCGCCCCCCCCCCCCCCCTGGATACGCTACTGCCATCCCCCTAATGTGCAAATATATACCCTGAATTGGTATATATAGGGGTAGGGATAAAATTCATTTCCAACAAAAATGATTATTATATTTGGAAAGAGTATAAAAAAAGCATTGAGTGGTATGTTTACTTTATTCATAAATCAATAATATGATTTGCAAAAAATTTACCTATATTTGCACATTAGGGGGGTGGGGGTATACATTCTGTGAATATATAGGTTCTAAGAAATTCATGAATTTCTCTGAAAAACTAGAAAAACAAGGAAAGAAGTGAAGATAAAGGCTCTCCCCATGCAAAATGTGTTTACTAGGATTATTCTGCATATTATGGAGTAAGAATTGTTTTCTTATTATGTTTCCTTATGTCCAGCTGGACTCCTAGGCTTAAAATACTGGTTGGCCAGTTGGCTAATTTAAAGATTTGCATATATATATATAATGTCAAATTATCCATCTGGTGGTATCCCAGCAAATTTTATAGTTAAAAACTGCTAATGGAAATTTCAAAGAAAATTGGAAAGCCCAACTAATATAATTATTCAGGAAATATTTTGACATTAAAGCTGAAAATGTATAGGCCTAATTCTAGTTTAGCTACTTTTTGCTATCTTAGAAAGGGGTTAGGTTAGGAAAATGAAACTTTCAGGGATGGGTCTACAGACTAAAGTATGTCCTGGGAAGGTATTTTAACATACCTACCTCCATTCCTCCTCCCTCTAGAGGGCAGTGACCTTTGATGACCTTTAAAAGTCTTTGTATTATAAAAGTGAAACCTTGCACTGTTTTGTGCAAAGTGAAACTGTTTTCAGCTTCATCTTTGCTCTATCCCAATTTATCAGGTTTGAAAGATCTGCAAATACATTTCCTAAAATTGGAAAAAAAACTTGGTAAAATCCTACTTTAGCTACTTTTGGCTACCTTGGAAAGGGGTTAGGAAAATGAAACTTTTGGGTATGGGTCTACAGGCTAAATTTATCTTAAATTACCTTAAATTGCACTTGCTAGTGATAAGATGAATCCTGTGTCCCTCAGCTTCAGTGATGATAGTTAGTCCTCTGTTTGGTCCCAAGCAGTGATCCATGGTAATTATGTCCCAGGAAGGTAGTATTTTGAAGTACCTACCCCCATTCCTCCCTCTAGAGGGTCCTGACCTTTTATGACCTTTAAAAATCTGTGTGTTATAAAAGTGAAACCTTGCAAAATAGATCTTCTGCTTAATTGAATTACAACAAAATTGTTTCCAGCTTCACAACTTTGCTCAATCCTAATTCATAAGGTTTTAAAGATATGCAAATACATTTCCTAAATTTTGAAAAAAAAAAAACATTGATAAGGCTTAAAATTCTACTCAATCAACAGGAATTGCATTTACAGAACTAAAGCCAGAGAAAAAGAAACTAATAACTAAAAATTAAGGTAAAATGTTGTTTTGTCAAAATGTCAATAGGTATAGGACCTGTCATGTAGGCAATTTTCAGGACCATCTAGAAAGAGAAGGAGTTAAGGTAGGTACTTCAAAATGCCTTTGTGGGACATACTTTAGCCTGTAGACCCATCCCTGAAAGGTTCATTTTCCTAACCTAACCCCTTTCCAAGATAGCCAAAAGCAGCTAAAGCAGAATTTTACCAAAAACTTATTGATATGGCTTTAAATTCTACTCAAATACAAAGAATTGCATTTTCAGATCTAAAACCAGAGAAAAAGAAATGGGTAATGTTTATATTAACATATTATTCAGATAGCTAAGAAAAAAACTTATCTCTACAGTCAGAATTACATCCTGAATTCTAATTTCACATTCATTTGTGTCAGAAGTGAACTTTACCCCCAACCCCCTAATGTGCAAATGTATACCCTGAGTTGGTATATAGGGTGGGGGTAAAGTTCATTTCTGACACAAATGAATGTGAAATTTGGATTCAGGATGTAATTCTGACTATAGGGGTAAGTTTGTTTCTTAACTCTCTGAATAGAGTAAAAAACCAGTATCCAATTGAGCAAACCCTCACACCTTGTTACCAAAGAGGAGTTGGTAAGAGTTGTATATATCTATGAATAGTTAAAATCAAACATATTACCTTAAATCACACTTGCTAGCAATAGGATGAATCCTGTGTCTGCCAGCTTCAGTGATAATAGTTTGTCCTCTGTGGGGTCCCAAGCAGTGGTCTGTGGAATTAGCCACTCCCTATCCACTGATTACTTGAATGCCTCCATGCTGGTAGATGTCACTGTTTTTTCACTGAGGGAATTCCACAAGCTGACAACTCTATTTGAAAAGAATTTGTATCTGAAGTTCTTTTACCATCTTCTCTTATTAGGTCTGTGATATCTTGTCTTAATAGGCTAGCTGCTAAGACATGGTGCCAAAACATATTTGGGTTTAGTTTAGAGTCAGCTATAGTCACCTCTTCATACATTGATTTAGACCAGTGTTTTGTACATTGTCTTAAGTCTTAGGGATTGGAAAAAAGTAGTAATAGGCTTTTGAAAATAGCTTCCCAGAGCTTACTTTTATTATGAAAGTTTCATTTTATTTCATCAACTTCTGCATAAAGAAAGTGAAAAGCATAACATCTAGAATTTTGTGTAAGTCATTTTCTGGACAAAGTTTCATAGTATTTTACAGAAAGCATCTTGGTATAGTTGAGCTGGGTGTAACCTTGCTGCAAGATTCCTTTTATTCTTTTCTTTTATTAATTAAAAAAACTTTTTCCACAAAATGTGTTTGGGGAAATGGTGGGTGTGAGAGGGAGGTTAATTACTCTCCACTCACTTTTGACTATTAAAAAGGGCAATTTCAATTTCTAATCAAATGAGCCCTTTCTGAAATTTCTACAACAGCTTTCTATATAAACCTTATATGCCCCCAGGGCATAACTTACAACCCTTACACTGAGGACTCTGATGGGGTTATCATCCTAAAAGACATAATTTCTAGAACTTTTGACTATGTTGAACAAAATGGATATCTCAAATTTTTGAATGGATGTGTTAGGGGAAATGGTGGGTGTGAGAGGGGGTTATTTGCCCTTCAATCACTTTCGACTATTAAAAGGGCACTAACTCCTTCAATTTCCAATTGAATGAGCCCTTTTTGAAGTTTCTACAGCATTGCTTTCTATAAAAACCTTATATGCCCCCAGGGCATAACTTATGACCCTTGCCCTAGGGGCTGTGGGGGTGGAGGGGCTGTCATCCTTAAAGACCTAATTTCCAAAACTTTCAACTATGTTGAATAAAATGGCTATCTAAAAATTTTGATTGGATGTGTTTGGGGAAAAGGTGGGCGTGAGAGGGGGTTAGTTGCCCTCAATTCAATTTCGAGACTATTAAAAAGGCCACTAGCCCTTTGAATTTCCAATCAAATGAGCCCTTTTTCAAGATTCTACAACAAAGATTTCAATAAAAACTTGTACATCCCCAGGGCATAACTTATAACCCTTGCCCTGAAGACTGTGGGGGGAGTGTTCTAATCAAAGGTATAATTTCCTGAACTTTAAACTGCATGGAACAAAGTGGCTCAGCAAAATGGCATGAATAAAATGGCTATCTAAAAATTTTGATTTGATGTGTTCAGGGAAATGGTGGGTGTGAAAGGGGTGCTAGTTGCCTTCCAATCACTTTTGACTTATAAAAAGGGCACAAGCCACTCCAATTTCCATTTGAATGAGCCCTTTTCGAAATTTCTACAACAACCTCTTTGATACAAAGTGCCCTGGTCTAAAGGAAAAAAATAATAAATAACATATTGTGCCAACATCATTCTTATATGCCCCCAGGGCATAACTTAAAACCCTTGCCCTGAGGGTTGTGGGGGAGTGACCTCCTCAAAAACATATTTTCTATCTGGAAATCAACTATGCTGAACAAAATGGCTATCTCAAATTTTGATTGGATGTGTTTGAGAGAATGATGGACATGGGGAAGGGGGGGGGGGGTAGTTGCCTTCCAATCACTTTTGACTATTAAAAAGGGCCCTAGCCACTGCAATTTCCAATTGAATGAGCCCTTTTCGAAGTTTCTATGACAACTTCTTTGATACAAAGTGCCATGGTCTAAAACCAAGAAAAAAAAAATAATGCATTGTGCCAACATCATTCTTTACTTAGGCAGTGCTATTGTGCAGCCTATGATTTTGTTCCTTTTATAATCTAAACAAAAGAAAAGATTAAAACTTATATTCTTCTTAAATATTCTTTCAATAATGACAACAACATCACAGACCCCCCCCCCATTCAAATTTTTATATTACCTTATTTCTCATCAACAATTGGTTCATAATGCCAATTCAAAAAAAAAATGCAAAAATTAGCAAAACTTTTTATTTAGACCTGAGAATGAGCATCACAATGATTAGGAAACGCCTGAGAAAAAAATTGGTAATGGGTAGTAAATTTGAGACTCAACATGCAGTTTGAGACTCAACATGGTCAGGAAAACTTCTCTGGCCAAAATTCAAAGAGGAAGGAAAAGAAATAATATTTATAAAATAAGATTTATTTTCAAAAAAATGCCCATCACAAGATATCACCAAACAAAGAAAATAATGGTTACAAGATTAATTTATTTCCGAAAAATTGGCTTTCACAAGCTGAATTTGTGCTTCAGAGTCTACAATGAGCAACCAAAAAAAAGTAATCAAATATACTAGGACAGGTTAGGATAAGTTCTAAAACAAGAAATTCCCAAGTGGATAAAAACAGTCAAAACTGAGGGAACTTAAAGGGAGAAAGCCCAATAAAAATTTTTGACTAAAAATACAAAACACAATTTAGCAAAAACAAAGACTATGAAAAGAATATTCAAAATTTGTAAAAAAAAACATCAAAAATTACAAGATAAAGAGGGAGTGATGGTGGGGAATATTCTCTAATTTAATATATCAACTGAGTATAGAACAATATTTCTTCTTTTCTGTGGAAATTTTCATTGGGGATGAAAATGGAAGTATTTGTTGAAACAGAACAAAGGAGGCAAGGTCAGAGAGACAAAATTGACTAGGGGATGGGGCTTTTTTAGGGGCTATGGAGGGTAGTTTAGCAAGGATTTTTTTTCTCTTTCCTTAAGGGTGACCAGATTGGCTCTCAAAAAGAAGGGTTGTATAGACTTTATCCTCATGGAAGATAATTCTTTTTACTAATTAGACTAGTTCTTATTCTTATAATAATTAATTTTTTAATCCTAATTCTTTTTTCTTTTTTTTATTTGTTATTCTTCTATTTTTTGAATATTATTTTATTTAATTATTAATTTATTTTTGATTAAATTATTTAATTTTTAATTTAATAATAAATAAAAGTTCAAATAGGGATAAAATCCTTTTAATAGACAGTGATGATGATAACAGTGATAGAAATTCACAAAAATACCAAATATTTTGGTCACATATACAGTGACCGTCATCAGTAGTAAAACTAAACTAAAACAATTTAAAACAAAAGTTTATATACTAAATCAAATAACACTACATATTGTTTAAATCTCTAATTCTTTTCAAAGCAAAGGCAGAAGCTATTCTCTTTGACATTCTTGGATTTGGTTCATTAGTGTTCAATGATATAACATTTGGACAAAGGTCAACTACATTGGGTGAGTTGAGCTTTACTCTGTCAGATTTTAATAAATTATCATAGATAGAGTTCAGCCCATATTCACCTGTATCCCGATTCAAAGCAATATTCTTGAATAAGATTTTCTTTATTTCAAGAATTTCACAAAAATTTTGCTTTAAACCCCAATCTCTAGAAATCAAAGAGACATTCTCAAACAAAATAAAATGGTCTGGAAAATTAAAAATATGTTCTGAAAGGGCTGAAGTAAAATCTTCAGACTTAGAATCTTGCTTTAAAGCCAAAGAAATAGAATCTTTGTGTTGTAATAATCTCATTTCCAAACTCTGGTTAGTACGTCCCACATATGAGCTTCCGCAAGTACATGGGATCTGATAAACCCCACTTTGTTGCCCCAATGACATTAGATCCTTCCCAGAATTTAGAAAACTACCCAAAGTATTATTACTCTTTAAAGCTACCCTTAGACCATTGCTTTGTAAAATTCTTTGAAGTTTTTCACTTAGTCTGGGTACACATGGTAAGGAACAAAAAACATCCTTCTCCCAAGTTGTCTCCAAGACTTCCTTAGAAATATTCTAGAAACCTTTTTCTTCTTTTTGAAAAAGTCTGGTTAATTAACCATTCTGGATAGTCCAGGTACATATGGTAAGGAACAAAAAACATCCTTCTCCCGAGTTGTCTCCAAGACTTCCTTAGAAATCTCTAGAAACCTTTTTTCTTTTTGAAAAAGTCTGGTTAATTAACCATTCTGGATAGCCTGGTACATATGGTAAGGAACAAAAAACATCCTTCTCCCGAGTTGTCTCCAAGACTTCCTTAGAAATCTCTAGAAACCTTTTTCTTCTTTTTGAAAAAGTCTGGTTAATTAACCATTCTGGATAGCCTGGGTACATATGGTAAGGAACAAAAAACATCCTTCTCCCGAGTTGTCTCCAAGACTTCCTTAGAAATCTCTAGAAACCTTTTTCTTCTTTTTGAAAAAGTCTGGTTAATTAACCATTCTGGATAGCCTGGGTACATATGGTAAGGAACAAAAATTATTTCTTTAGTTATAATATTTAATTACTTCCTTATTAATCTCTTTAATTACTATTATTAATTAGGTATATTTTTTGGACAACCTCTATTCTATCCATTTAATAGTTTCTGTGCCAATGTAAGTGGGTGGTGGTTGTAAAATATAAGTTACCAAATTGGCTAGGGCCAGCATTTGGAATTATCTTTACTTTCAACCACTCAACCACTCAGCATATTATTGGAGAAAAGAGGAGCAAGTGTAGTTGGTTGGACACCATCAACATCTTGCTTATTACCTTTTTTCATGGGAGTTATTAAACCTAATAACTCCCAAAAAATAAAAAAAATAAATTAAAAAAATAAAAATTATATAATATACAAAAAAATTATAAATTACCAAAATAATAAATATACAAAAAATTATATATATACAAAAATTTTGGAAACTCACCAGTCAAGGTATTTCCATTAAAAAGTAAAGAGAAACGTTTTGAAAGATTGTCAGCAAAGGCTTTAATTAGCTCAGTCTGTTTGACTAGTGGGCAAGTGCTGTAGTTTTTTATGTTCTTGATTTTCGTCTCCATGTCTAAGGTGAAATTGAGAGAAGTGAAATTCTATAGGGTATCAAAAGAGAGAATGGCGGCTTTGTACTGTGGAAAAGAACTTCTTCAGATTATCAGCTGTATCTAAGGGCTCTTCATAGAGATAGAAATCAATATTATTCTAAGGTTGCCATCAAATAATTTTTATTCTATTATGTCATTGTTTTGGCTTAGTGGAAAACAGGTCTCTTGACTTTATATTTGTAATGTGATTAATCAGGTTTATGTATTTTTTTAAGTTTGAGCAACATGTTGCCTTCAAATGTTTTACTTTGATTAAGTAGATTCATTTACTTGCCAATTATTTTTTCATTTAACTGGAAATGCACAATTTGCCATTAGAAATGTTTTTACTTTTTTCAGGAAAGATTCTGTTTTTGTTTTAAACAGAATTTTATTAGGGAAGGGTGATGCTACTAGGCAGAAAAGTATGCAGAGTTGTGGTCTGCAGCCCCCTCCCCAAATTTATATATCATGCCAAAAATTAAACAAAGCATTCAAGCCATATCAACAAAAAAAAATGGTCATTACAATTAAGAAATAGAAAATTTGCTTAAGACGAATTGACCCTCTCCACTCTTCCCCCCCCCCAAAAAAAAAAAATTATTCTGCGTTCATGCACGACTCTTTTGTCTATTCTTCACTGCCTAGGGGAGAGGAGCAGTGAAAAGATTCAGAGGGGGGGGGGTGTAAAAAATTCAAGGGAGGGGGGGCAATAACAAAATTCAAGGGGAGAGGCAGTGAAAAAATTATCTCTGTTTTTCTTTAGTTAAACCCTTGAGTCAATGGTCTTTATTGGTCTAGTCAACATGTCTATGGCATAAATGAATTAATTAGACAAATATGACGCCTAAAGGAGCAATTTGTATCAAGAAGAATACCTAGCAACAACACATGCCAATCACTAGCTCTACTGAGAGGACATCTTGAAAGATGATTTTGTTATAGAATTTTAAGATTCAGAATATTCTTTTTAGAAATCAGTCTGTCAACCACCGTGTGCATACATTTCTAATTTTCTATTGATCTCCTGTTTTTTACTTAACAACTTTCTTTCACAGACCAGATATGCAACATAATTTTCATATACTAGGTGTACCGTCATGCAATTTTTGTATTAATTCATATGCCAGAAATAAATTTTGTGTATAAAAAATTAGGGGTAGTCTTGAAGGAAATGTGGAAAACATAAGAGAAACTATAAAAAGTTTACAATTCTAAAAATTCGGCAAATATTGATGATGGTGAGGAATCGGGCTGGGGGTCATCTGTAAGTAGGGCTGATCTTGTTTTGGCAAAATTTTATGCTGAAAATTCTAAATAGAATTCTCCATATTAACACCAAAAATCTTTATGCGACATTGTTAACTTAATCATTCATATACTTTAACATGTTAACAATCTTCAAACAGAACATGACAACATTTTGAGGATTTTATCTTTTTAATGACTTAGTCTGCTTTTATGAGTATAAAAATAACCCTTTGATTAAGCCAAAATGCCCCTCCCACACCTCAGTAAAGATAAAAAAAAATGGTAACTTGGAAAATTTTTTTTTCTTAAGATGTTTGCTAAAAAAATTGCTTAAGACAAATTGACCCTCTCCACTCTTTCCCCCCCCCCCCCCCAAAAAAAAAAATCTGCGTCCATGCGCGACTCTTTTGTCTATTCTCCAGTGCCTAGGGGAGAGGAGCAGTGAAAAGATTCAAGGGGGGGGGGTGTAAAAAAGTAAGAAAAATATTTTCAAGTTGCATAACTTGAAAATATTTTTTATCCCCCCATCCCCCAAGAAAATCAGGTGCTTTCCAGCCAGTGCTAAGTCTCAGACATGTTTGTACCTATGTGTTGGTTCTATTTTTTATGTGACTTATTAGAAGAATAAACTATTTTCTAGCTATGGCAAAAAGAGCTATGGTATATGGTAGCTATATATGCTAGTTATGGTATTTTTCTTTCTTTTTTTCTTGTTTTAGGCAGTGACGAACCAGACGGTGATTTTAGTGTCGATAGTTTAGAAGAATTCCCAGAAGTGGCGAGGATGGAAATAGAGAACCCAAATCCGCCTGTCCAGCCAAAGGACATCGAAATGGATGCTTCAGGTGATGAACGACATGATGGAGATGACATGCT
Source organism: Artemia sinica (assembly GCA_027921565.1). Taxonomy (NCBI): domain Eukaryota; kingdom Metazoa; phylum Arthropoda; class Branchiopoda; order Anostraca; family Artemiidae; genus Artemia; species Artemia sinica. The sequence goes on from CM051275.1 coordinate 2,382,628, forward strand.
GATTGATCAGCCATCACTCGGATCAGATGATGGTAAATCACTTTTATATAGCAATGTAGCTGGTTCTAGCTGATATTTAGGAAAAGAAAAATTTGTATTTTTTTATACATAGAGAACATACTGTTCCTTTCTTTTAACCAATGCAATAAAAAGAGATTCTTGTTGTTCAAGCCAAGGGACTGTAAGTTTCCTGTACATGGTTTCGGCCAAGGCAATTCCAATGGTGTACTTTTTGTTTCAATCCTACGCTTTTTAGGGGTCTCAGGTAAGGCATTATCCAGGGGGTTGGAGGGTTTGGGAATTTTAAAATGTGCAGTGAGTCATTTAAATTAGTTCACGTGAATGAAACACCAACAGTAAAATCAGAATTGAAATCACGTACAAAATATTGCAGAAAGGAATTACGGTATATACCCTTGTTAATGCGTATTTTCTAATTTTAGTTTTTTTTTCTAATTGGTTTTGGTTTTTCCCTATTATTCAGATTAGTTTTTATAATATTTGTTCTTTTTTTCTAATTTTCTTTTTGTATCTAGTTTTATTGTCTTATTTTCTCAGTGTCAATTTTTTAGAAGTAAGAAGCTAGTATTTGTTATTTGCACTCTTTGTTGCCCCCTCCCCCCACCTTGGAGGGGGGAAGGTAGATAACTCAAATAAGCTTCCCATGTTAAAAGTCTTGGATCTGGGTCCATTTCTGAAAGTTTTCACTCACTCCCTCCACTCACTCCCCTATTTTACTCAGTCACTCCACTATTTTATAAGGAGACAAACGCATCTATAATTTCACTATGATTTTGGCCCTTTTGAATTATCAACATGGTGGAACTGATAAAAGACTTGACAGTCATGGCTTATTAGAGTAAAGCCAAGAAAGATAGTCTCTCTGAGCCACGAAAGATAGTGTCTGTGAGAGGCAAAGCTGGCATAACTTTTTCAGAGTTGTATAAAAATGACTTAATTTCACTTGTTAATGGTAGTCTATCATCTATCTTAGGGGTAGAACTAAGGTAGATAGGTATAGAGTAAGAATAATTTAAATAGTCTTATCAGTTTTGTGAGCCATTTGAAGGCAATTGGATACCAAAAAATGATTCAAAGCTTTATGACTGACTATGTCCACAGGACTTGCTGGCAAGTGGGCGACTGAGATTGTTCATATTAAATGAGCTTTGCCTGCTGGGAAAGCCCAATTGAATTGCAATGGGAGGTGACTGAGGTTTTTGGGTTGAGAAATTAATATTTTGACAATCTTGGTGCAATATTCCTTTTCTGGACTAGCTACAAAAACAACAAAATATTATTTCCATTTAATTCCTTATTTAACACTTTTTTCAAGTCATCTTTAACACATGAAGCCTGGTAAGGAAACTTAAAAATAAAACAAAGTTAGTTTTCCTGAAGACAGACACATTTATGCTATTGTAATGTATATGTTACCGTGAATGTCCGAAATCTAGATAATGTTGACATTCACTGGTGAGTTTTCGAAATTCCTTTTTCTCTGCTTTGATTCAATTAGCTTTGCGAATCAGCTTTTTCAGTCTTGTGCAGCCTATGATGGTAAAAGATAAAGTTAGGTTAGGTTACGTTAGATTAGGTTAAATTTTTAATTTAAAATATCAGAAATGGGTTAAAAACCTAACTAAAGCTAACTTAAACCAACCTAACCTTACCTAATCTAACCTAAATACCTGACCTTCATCATCAAACCTTGCATTAAATTGAAAAAAACTGACTGGCAACACTGACTAAATCCAAGGAGAAAAAAAAAAGGTATTTTGGACATTCACCGGTGATTGTTGACATTAACCAATTTGGGACGTTCACGGTAATATATGCAAGCAGATAGATCCTAGAGTTTTTTAAATAAAAAAAAAAGCTTTTTTGTACCAAAAGGAAGGAGCGACGTTAAAATACAAAGGAAAAGGTATATGAAGGGGTTCAAGTCATAAAGTTCTTTACAAATACCTCTCATTCAAATTCAACGGTCTTGTGTTTGAGTGGTCTTCCTCAAAGAATTGTGACGAAAAGTCAAACCTTAGCGCAAGGACTAAGAGAGGGCTTTATGACATATGATTTTATCAGGTCCAGGCCTATGCTTATAGTTTCCTGTGAGATATTGCATTGGGAAACAAGCTATATTGAAGTTAAGCATCTTTTCGGATTTTCAGTGGAGGAATGTAAATTGATGACTGAATTAGCGAGGTCCAAAGTGTAACGGCTACCTTACTGCGACGCGGTTCAATAGTAATCGAAATTCTAAAAAACGAAATTTTGAAATTAACAGATAAATCAAAAGCATCGGCTATTTATGCTGATTCCAAATATATAAGATTCATTAAGTTTAGTGTTACCCATCAAAAGCTACGACCCTGAGAAAATATGCCTGATTTTCGAAAAAGGTGAAAGTCAAGTCTATGAATCTTAATGAGAATCATACCATTGGATTCAGCGTATCCGAGATCCCTTTTGTAGAAGACTAGAGACATGTAGACTAATTTATCTTAGTGTAGATGACTGGTTTTGGAATTGGGTTTTTATTTTAGGGACCTTGGTGTGGCCAGGTGAAGCTGTGGTGCTTGTTTATTGTTAGCAGAAGTTTTTTTTTTTAAGATCTAGAAGAGGACTTCGAAATTCCTGGCCTGATTTGGAAATCAGGAATTAGGAATGTTACTTGGGTTTTTTAGTTGAGGATTGGCTTGATTTGCTTAGAAGCATCATTGTATTGCTTAACTGTAATAGATACTGGTAGGCTTCTTTTTTAGCTTATTTGAGGATTCTCCCCCCCCCCCCCCCCCATTTTCGATTTAGGATTTGTGGTTGTCTTCACAGTCGACGCATCTGGGGGTATATTGCATGTAATTGAACACTCAAAATCTTGATTATAAAGCTGGCGTAAACATGATCGTTCCTTGCCTAAACGCCTTGTCTGCCCAGCCCTGAAGTGTGTGTAAATTTTCTTGAAGTCTGATTCACACTATTTCCATTGTTATTTACCTAAGTATAATGAGGTTACCACATTTTTCTTTTTTTTTTCTTCTGAACTTCGTAGACTTTTTTTTTTTTTGTATGAGTTTCATTATATATTGTTTTTCTTACTGAACTTTGGCGTATTTATTTTGATGGTCTCCCTTTTTTGTTCTTTCAGTATTATCTGAAACTTGAAGATGCGAGTTTGCTCTGTCAAGTTTTGTTAAAGATTTGTTTTGCCCAATAAATCTTATCAGGTCCTTGACTGCAGTTAAATATTAAGGAGTTTTAGCCTTGTTAGATTGCCTGTATTAGTTATATTGTATTACAGATGAAGCAAGACCAGAGGCCACATTCAGGTATGTGATACCCAACTTTAGTCGTTTGCGGGAAAGCAGTTTGTCTGATGCCACAATTGTCAGGAATCTGCCATGGAAAATTATGGCAATGCCTAGAAATGTACTGAACCAACAGGAGAGGACCCAACAGAAAAGCTTGGGTTTTTTTCTTCAGTGTAATGGAGACAGTGATTCCGCAAGCTGGAGCTGTCAGGCAACAGCAGAGCTAAGACTTGTCAGCCAGAAGGAAGGGGTTGAAAGTTTCACAAGAAGTAAGTAGACCAATGACTTAATTCCTTTCTTATATACAGCGACAATATAGGCTACTACAAGCGGCAACTTCTATAAGCATAAAGCATTATTCTTCTATTTCTGTATATTTGTATTTTTATTTATCTTATTATTCTTCTATCTCTGTATATTTGTATTTTTATTTATCTTATTATTCTTCTATCTCTGTATATTTGTATTTTTATTTATATTTTTTTCGTACAGGGCGGGCCTACATTATAACTTATGACATTAGGGCTGATTATGACAATAGGGCTACTACAATACGACAATATGATTTCCATATATTTTCTCTATACTTATAAATATTCTACCTTCTAACGATCTATATAGAATTCTCTTCTATCTATATAAATTTGTACTTCTATTTTTATCTATTTTTGCCTTTGCATAGGAAGGGGTTACAATAAGGTTATGGGAACTATAGCTCACAAATCTTTCCATGAGAGATGGGGGTGGGGGTGCTACTGAAATTCTAGCAGGGTAAACACTTTGTTGAAGCACTGATGTAATTCAAAATATCGCCTTCTTATCCGCTTTTGTAAGAAGAAAATGGGGTCATGATATTTTACTGTTTGTAGGTCAGGAACAGGAGGGGGGAGGGAGCTTATTTCTTACAAGTCTTTATCTCTCGCTTAAGAAATGCAATTGCAAAGTGTAATTGACCTGGCCTCTCGCCATTGTTGGCAAATGGTCACAATATGTCCTGGGATGATTTGTGGTTTTTTTTTTTTATTAAGGACTCTTCGTAAGCCTTCCATTGAAGTTTAATCTAGTTCCCATGTCGCGTGTTTCATTAGAAACTTTAGACGTCTTAATGAGGAATTAATCCTCACCTGTCTAATCTTGTCAACTTCCATTTGGAGTGATCAGAACTTCTTAATTGAGTAAGTTCCTCTCTATTTAACTTTGGTTGACTTAATTTCTTCAAAACAAGTTTCTATAAGGGCTAAGGAATAAAGTCGCTATAAGATCTAAAAGCTGATAGATATTGATGACATTTCACTGTCAAAATCAGCTGTCGGAAAATGAATAAAAAACCTGAAAAAATAAAGCTATATTAGCACAGTGTTCTTGTTTGAATTCTAATACAGTTCAATTTGATATTAAATACTTTTAATATTAAAGCATTTAAGATTAATTCTAATATTTAAATATTTGGTATTTAAATACTTGATCCAAATTTCTATATTTAAGTATTTATATAAGTATTATTATAATTCAAATCCTTTAGTTGAATAATTAAGTCTAATTTAGTATTTACTGAAGTATTTAAATATTTAGTATTTAATATTCAATTTAGTCGCTAAATTAAAGTTATTTTAGTATATTTTTAATTTATTTATATATTGTTATATCTAAATTATATTTAATATAATTAATTTTCCCCCTGCTTCCGCATAGTAACCAAACTAAGTACTCTTTTATTGCGCTTCTTTGCATGTTTACATTTTTTTTTTTTTTTTTTTTTGTAAATTATTAAGGCCAAGCCTTTTTTTAATGGCGTTTCTTTCCCAGGGTTGAAAATCTTTGACCGGAACCAATTTTGAAATAGCGCTACTGTTTGTACAATTTTTTGAAATAGTCATTTGCAAGTATCATTTAAGGACGTTCTATACCATAAATGTCATTTTTTGAGCCTCAAAATGGGATGACTGTCTCCTAGACAAAGGGCCCATTAGAAAATGTGCCCAGTACCCTTCGGAACTGTTATTTAAATATTTTAATATGTTATTTAATATTTTAATTTAAATAATTGTAATACTTTTTTTATTCAGAAATTCAACACCTGTTCTACGCAAAAGAAAACGATTGGGGGTTTAGCCATTTTATGTCGTGGGCTGACATCTGTGATCCGGATAAAGGCTACATTAAAGATGATTGTGTTATCCTAGAGGTGAGGTCATTTTTCTACTTTAAAGCCTTTTTTAATGTTAAGAGTAAGAATCTGCAGGATTGGATCCTAAATCAAGCCTCTGGCTGGAGTCAAATTTTACTTCGTCAGCCTAATTTCACGTTGTCTGATAAAAAACAAATATTAAGATTTTGTCATAGAGCGCATATTAAGGATGGCTCTGTTATCCTAGAGGATTTGGCCATTTACTATTCTACTGTTATATTCAACAGTAAATTAGTTTACCGAGTAAAAAACTCTTAAGATATTACCCCGAAAGATAGGAGATAAAATAAAATATTTATTTCACAAAATCAATATCACAAGCTTCGAAGGGCTGAGTTAGTATTTCAAGGTCTTAGCAAAAGCAGGAGAGAAATATAAAGAGAAGTTTAAAGCAACAATACGATTCAGGACATTCGATACCAAACATTTTATTTTGCGATTCTCAGCCTCGGCTGACTGTCTCAAAGACAAAGGGCCTATTACCGAATTTTCCCCAGCACCATAGGAAACTTGCAAAGAGTTTGGTAAAAATTAATAAAGATTAAAATGTGTCAATAGTCTAAAAAGCTAATGAGAAGCTAGTTTAAATCAAAGAAAAATTATGATATCTCAATAATTGTTAAGCAAAAACGCTGTCTATTCAGTGTACATAAATAATATGCGGCCTATGTCTTTGCCTATGTAATAATATGCGGCCTATGTCTTTGCCTATGTCGGCAAAGATTTAATCAAGGTGGTTAGCACAACAGGAAGCGTCCGAAGCTGTAAAGTTATTCAATGACAGTTTTGTACAAAAGAATAAGTTGATTTTTGATGCTCACACTAGTTCGATTTGTTTGATTGAACTATTCGGTTTGTTTGATTGAACTATTCGATTTGTTCAATTTGTTTGATGGAACTGTTTGATTTGTTCGACTGAACTATTCGATTTTGCCGATTAGTTAAATTTGTTTGATTGGATTATTCAATTTGTTCTATTGGTTTGATTGAACTAATCGATTTGTTTGATTGAACAATTCGATTTATTTGATTGAACTATTCGATTGAACTATTCGATTTGTTTTCATTCTGCCCATCTTCCGATTGGCTCTCAGCTCCCAATAAAAGGGAGGAGCTAAGAGGAAGCTCCTAGCTCCTCGAAAAGTGTAATTCTCGAAAATTTGGATGCATCTTATATATTTAGATTCATGTTTTATATTTTATTTTATGTTTATTTTTACTTCAACAAGTGTGGCAGTATGGCGATCTTAGTAGTATGGGATTTCAGGAGTTCAATTGCTACGTTGTGTAACTCAAAATCTGTATTAGTAATAGTCCGATCAGAAGTTTAGAAGGAAAAATTACAAGAGATGCTATTCATTGGGAAACAAGTTCAAAAGTGGATCGAATTCGAGGATGGGACTAAGGGACCTTAAGCTCTAAACTGTTCCGATTTCAAGACTTCCTTTAACTTCATGCAGGAAAATTAGCTCTCCACAAAAGTGGGCAGAAAGAATGTTGAAGAAAGAAGAAAGAGAGAGGGGGATATAAAAACTTATATCCCTTGTTAATTTTATATCCCTTTGTTAATAAAACTTATAAACTATTAAGTTATAAATCATTTAATAAAACTTATAAAATTATTTTCTTTGTCGCCTCTTTTAAACAGAGGAATAACCAGTGCACTTTTCAAGCGATTAGGGTACACTTCAAACTCAAACATCGATTAAAAAGGCACAACAAATGACTAGATATAATTGGTAAATTTTTCCTGCATATTGGGTAAATTTTGGTATTTGGTATTTTTGGTAAAAAATAATCCAAAACTTGCCCTCAGGTCGCTAAGTTGAGACCATGACAGGGTGATCCCCAGCGATTTAACTCGGGCTACCAAGAAATGGAAACAGGTGGATCCCTGGAGTCAGAATTCGACACTAGTCGATACTTTAAATTTGGAGGAGGCCGAGGACGATTAAAGCCTTTTAAGTGCGACTTTTTTTAATTGTGACTACATATTTTTCTTCTTACTTTTCAATTTGTATGATTTGCCTGACCTGAAGACTATTGACACAATGTTATTTTTTTTAAACTTATTATTGTATGTATATAGGTTTTCTTTTTCTTGGCCCTTGTCCAACTTGAGGTGCACTTTTTAATTTACACAATTTTACAACTAGGCCGGTAGCTGATTACGTCAATTCCGTTTTGAAGGGACATAGATTGTATTGGTTTTTGATTCCCTTGAATACGAACGAGAGAGAATCCAGAAAAAATTTGTTCAAAAAAATCCTAAATTAATTGCTTTAAAATTTGCCAGAAATCTTTGTGAGGAGCTTATCCCTTATTTAAAGACCATACCAATTAGTGTTTAAAAACTGGCAAATTTCCTCTTAAATATGCAAAATTTGAAGGGTTTAGATTTCAAACCTAAAAGCGGAAACTAGGGAACCAATTTCAAAAGCCGTCAGTTTCAAACACACCTCAGATTCTAAGCACCATCGCCTGAATTGCTTCGTGAATATGAGTTGTAGCTGTTTTTCTTCGTTGATTGTTTTTTAATTTTTCAATATATCTGAATCTTATGACCTGAAGACCTTTGATAAATTTAAAGCCGGGCTTCACCAGCAGGATTTCCAGAATCCAAGATTCCAGACTATTGTTTGACGTCTTGGATATACCGCATCTGGAATATGAAGTCTATCCATTAGTACATCCAAATAATCAAAAAAAAGATTTTTGAAGTTCTAGGTTTCTGGAATTTTCAATCATACTATGAAAACGAAAGAAAAAGGAAAATAGATTAAAAGAAGCAAAAAGGGAAAAAGATTCTGGAAACCCTATTAATTATCCTCCTATAGTAAAAATCGATGCTTTGTGGTGCACACCAAGCACCATTTGCTCAGGGTTGCAACCCTGACTGGAAGTTTGAAATTGTGTTCAGTATTGTATTTTTTATTCAGCTACCCTTTCATCGTGCTTGGAAAGTGTCGATTTTTCCTGTTTTTAGTTTCTGTTTTTGTGTTTTAGTCTTCCTGTTTTAGTTTCAGTGTTTGCTTTGAGGTTTGGTTTTTATATTATCCTTTGGATTTTTCGCTATATTTTTATTATTCTGCACTGAAGACGGTCACTGGAGATCTTACCGAAATATTTATCTAGTCCTCCTTTTTTGTTCAGTTTCTCTCTTCTATTATCCTCGTTTCTCTCTTCTTTCCGATTCTTTTGTTTTGTCAAGTTTTAGCAGGACTTCCTTTACTTCGCATAGTAATCCACTTTTGCTTTTCTTGAAAAACTATTTAATTCTTTATAATGTTCTTTATCAGATGCTGAACCTTGAGTCACGCACCTTTTACACATCTCTTGCCTTTTTTTTCGTTGAGGCTAGCAATCCTTTTGTAATCCCAGGTCTAGTTGACAACTTGTATCTTTGCTTAACTCCAAGCACTCTTGAAATAACAATTTTAATTTATTGTACATTTATCCAATTTAGTATCAGTGTCTGTAGTCTGTACTATCCTGAAGAAACTCGAAATCTGCATTTTCAAGTTTCTGGATAAACTTCAAAGGCACACTTCCATCTACAAAAGGCACACAACTTTTTTGTTGGGCTTTGGACCAATTATTTCAGGAATAGATATTGTAATACCAAAATGGTCGGATCCGCTTTTAAATAACTACTGTAGGGCTCAGATTTACAAAAACATTATCAATTGTAGAATTAATTCTCTGTTATCCGTGTACATTAATTGCAGGATAAAAATCAAAACTTAACATTCTGTTAAAAAAATGTCTTACCATACTATTTCTGTCAACCATATTTAAATCAATATTAAAACCTCAACAAATAAAGCAAGGCATTCTTGAACAAGGCAACGTTCCCAAAAAATCATCAATAAATTCTATAGATAATTTATGAGACCACACTGGCTATGCATGACAAAACGAAAAAAATCGTAGATGAGAAAAAACGAGGATAAAACAGCCAGTGAAAAATAAAAACCAATATAAGATATCGGTATCCTCGTGTACATACTTCGGGTGTTAAAGCATTCCTTAAAAGAAGGAGAAGACTAACTTTAGCTAGTTTAATTTGTATCCATATATGAATAATTTACCAAGATAATCTGAAAATATCCTTATAGATGGGTTAATGTAAATGCTAATGTAAAAATGTAGAAGATTTTTAATGAACCGATCACTCTACGAGCGACCCCGTAGAACTAAAACAGGAAGACACTTTCCAGGCACGATGAAAAGGTAGCTGAATAAAAAATACAATACTGAATACAATTTCAAACTTCCAGATGGTAACTGATTAAGTGTCGGTAATAATCCCAAATAGTGAACCAATAATTCCTCAAAACCAAAACCTTTAAGACCTTAGAAATTAGCTACTGAACATTTACGGAATTTGAAACTCTACATTGCAATATTGGCCTCGGATTTGTAATCAGCGAGCTCAGAAATCCATGAGTGTTAACTTTTAGTGTATTTCTTCTTTTGCTGAAAAATTGACCTGGTATTAAAAACTGAGTAAAAAATTACTCCTAAATAAACTTAATACTATTGTCCTAGAGCTACCGAAATATACCTATACGAAATAATCCTACCGAAATATACCTAAGTATAATAAAGATATAATACTTTAGAAACAAATTTCGGCTATTAGTTTACATATTAAGGGGGCAGGGGGTTAAGTATAGCGGGTCTTCATCCCTAATGGTACAATTATTCTGCATATTATGTAGTAAGAATTATTTTCTACCTTCACACTGTCCAAGTACAAGATTATATTTAAGTAAGTCAATATGTTGTCCTTTAACATATCTTCCTCAAATTAGCAGTTGTTCGTATCTGTTGAATATAATTTAAGTAAAAAATTACATATTTCACCGCTCCCCGTTTTACGTAATTTTTTGTGCAATCATTAGAAGTAAATATTAGCAATATTAAGATATATTTCTGAGAGGTTTTTTAATGAAAATACCTCGTTTCTTTGAGCCAAGACTAGGCCTTCCTGGTTGACGAGCACACATTTGAATAATATTTTCCTTCGTATTTAGCATAGTCTCGTTAGATTTAGTATAGTCATATTAATATAATAATTACAGTAATTTGTTAAACAAATTATAATTAATTACAATAATTAAACAAATTACTGGTAGTTATGCAACATACCGAATATTAAAATTTGATGTTTATCAAGTTTTAATATGAAATTCTGACGTTGACAATCTAAAAGAAAATATTATCGAGTAGGGCAATAGCCCCCCTTAGACCCGCTTTAGGACGTTAGTGTTTTGTTTTCTTGTTCTGGGCTAAACTATTTTGTGTGGCTTCAAAACTGATATCAAATAATGTTGAGTAAATACCTTGGGATTACTTACGGCTAGACGCTTAGATCAATTTGAGGCTATTGACTGAATCAATCTGTAGGTCTGTCCGATCGGCTTATGGGAAAACTGTCAAATATAAGAGGTCATTCAATCGTTTTATTATTTTAAAACTTTTTAATGCCGTTGTCTCACAATCTGGTACATATCGCCTTTGTGGGAAATAAATAAATTCTAGAGTAAATCCAGCTTCAAAAATATTCAGCTGAAGGAATAGTTTGTAATTATTGGATATACAAGATACTTCAAATATAATGCGAATTTCTAATGTTCCCAATTTGTAAGAAAAGCTATAAAGTAGAAGAAAATATTTATTTGGCTAGGTCGGCAATATAGCCCTTGAACCTCGTACTGAGTTGCTAGTGACTTTTTTTCCTTTTTCTGTACAAACATTAAGTAGTGTGTACTAATTTGAAAGTTGTGTTTCCAAATACCATCTTACTCCTTATAAATGGGAAGATGGGACTAGTTGTTCCTAGTGGAAGATAAGTGATTAATGAGAAAGTCCATGTTTACAGGTCCATGTGGCAGCCGAAGCCCCTCATGGGGTCAGTTGGGATTCGAAGAAGCATACTGGCTATGTAGGTTTGAAAAATCAAGGAGCCACCTGTTATATGAATAGTCTTCTGCAAACACTGTATTTCACAAATCAGCTCAAAAAGGTAAGACAAGAGCAAGATTTTTGTTTAGACCCTTTCTGCTCATTACTAAAAAGATAAGACAAGAGCAAGATTTTTGTTTAGACCCTTTCTGCTCATGACTAAAAAAGATAAGACAAGAGCAAAAATTTTATCAATTTCAAGTTCGCCGATCATTTGTCTTTCTATTCTGAGCAAGTAAATATGTTGAATATACTTTTCCAAATTTCTGTTTTTGTGTGTTTTTTTTCTTATCGTTATTTATATTATTCTTCTAATCGTTCTTCAATTTTTTTTTTCTGAGTTAAAATTAAGGGAAACATCAATACGTGGACGCCAATAAGGTGAATTACACATTTTCTACATAATGCACAAAGTTGTCTCTGCTCCTACTCCCAAACACAACCTTTCGCTCTTTTTATTCTGAGCAAGTAAATAGTTTGATTTTACTTTTCAGTATCTCTGTTTTTGGTCTTTTTTTTCTTATGGTTGTTTTATATTATTCTTCTAGTCGTTCTTATATCTTTTTTTCCCGCTAATATTTTTTTCTTCCTTTCAAGCTAATAAGTTATTTTTATGCTTTTATATTATCTATAATTATTTATTATTAATAATTAATTTAAATATAATTACATAATTATTTTAAATTTTAATTAGTGTAAACTATAGTTTTTTAGTTTTTTAAATGTTTTATTTGTTTTTTTATTATTTTTATTTTTTATGTCTTTCGTTTCCTCTGCCCAATGATTAGTTGTAACGAATGCAAAAATGAGTAATAATAATAAAAAAAAACTGTGCTAACTAGTGGCTGTAATTCGACTAGAAGGTGCTGAGCTCACACGAACAAAGATTATTTGTAACGTACGAAAGTAAGAATATTGTGAAATGTGGGAATTACGAATATGACTGTTCAGAGTTGCCACTTATGAGTAATAAAAAACAGCAAAACGATATGCTAGCGGCTGTAAATTGACTAGATGGTGCTGAGCTCGCACCACCGTATATAAATAATATACAGTAGGATCGCGTCTGAGCTATATTTGTCTACTAAAGTCTTGGTGCGTATAAAAGCTCCGCCCATATGCTCGTTCGTCCTCGTCCATTGGACCGCTGATGGCAGATCAAATGAGAACCCTGGAACACCTATTTTGACAGAAACTTTCTCAAAATGCCTTTGAAACCTACTTGTAATCTCCAAATTATCTAATAATAACATTACACTACTAATTACCGATTTATATATATGTATTGGAATAAATTAATTTAAAATTAGATTCTTTAAAATTTAGTGTTACAAAGTTGAAGCCAAGTTTTGTATTCAAGAGAAATTTGACTTGTCTACCCGTGAAAAAATCTAATGTCGCTTATGTTTATACGTTCTCCGGAGCACTTGCATCTCGGTCCGGCTTTGTATAATGGTTGAGATAGGGAATGATTCTACTGTTTATTATTTATATACAGTGGCTCGCACAAACAAAAATTATTTGTAACATATGAAAGTATGAAGATTGTGAAAAAAAAAAAAAATATTTTTAACGTATGAAAGTATGAAGATTGTGAAAAAAAATATATTTTAACGTATGAAAGTATGAAGATTGTGAAATGTGGGAATTACGAATACGGTTGTTCAGAGTTTCCACGCGTCAAATCTAAGCATCTTACGTTAATCCTTACCGTTTCCAAAAAGTGGGTAATATATAAAATATACTAAATATAGGTTTTTCAACTGGCTGAACGTGCCCTCGTTTCTTGGTTTCTTTATTTTTTTTATGATTTCTTCGTTTTTTATAAAAAAAAATTCGTGTTTTTATCCTTTTTGGCCAACCGTTTAGGGCTAAACGGAAAGCAGGTCGTTCTCGTCTGAGGTGGGAGAATGTCATAAAGAAAGATTTAAAGGAAATGGGAACTTCCTGGGAGGGTGTAAAGAGGGAGGCTTTGAATAGATTGGGATGGAGGAGGAGCGTGCGTATCTTTGTTGGCCTTAGATGGCTTGATGCTGCGGTGAGTTGTTAGTAGTAGTAGTTTATCAAACGTCATAATAATAGAGGTGAATATCTCTAATTATGTATAAATGTCACGAAGTTATACACTATCTATTTCCTAGACGACTGGGGAAAAACACATAAAGACATATGAACAAAAATGTTATTGTATTACTGGAACTTCGAACACAAAGAAAGAGCTTTATCTATCAAACACTGAATGCAGAAGAGATAAAATTGACAGAATTATGAAAGTGGGTATTCCTTAGAAATACCCACAATAAGAATTAGAAATACAACCGAAAAACAAACATGTTACCAAGTTTTTCATATAAATAGTAAATCGAGCGAGAAACTGTCTTTTCCATTGCTATATACTCGTATGTCCATATGTCCCTACTCAAACCTTGCATTCAAAGAGCTAAAATAAAATTAAGGGAATGCCTTAAAATACCGTTTTTTTCTAAGGAATTTGTCTACCAATCAACCACTAAACTGATACCAATGCATAAGATGATACTTCACCATAGCTGTCCATTTACCTTGTGCCCTTCCAATTGAAGTTTGCATAGTTTCGGTAAGACGTAGTTTGCCCGAAAACAGAGCTGTAAGGGGCAGAACTAGTAGGGCTGCTTTGTTAAAAACGACACTATCGCAAACAACTCTCCTAATCTGGATACTTCACTTAAAAACTTCACTTCACTGAAAATACTTCACTATTTCAAACAACAGGCTATACGAAAAATGTGGTTCAATACCGCTCTCTAGGGCTATAATGAAAGAAAGGTTGAGGTGTCTAGGGCACGTTGTGCGGATGAAGGATGACAGATTGCCGAAGATTGTTCTTTTCGGCCAACCATCTAGGATTAAAAGGAAAGCAGGTCGTCCCCGTCTTGGGTGGGAGGACGTCATAAAGAAAGATTTAAAGGAAATGGGAACTTCGTGGGCGGGTGTAAAAGGGAGGCTTTGAATAGATTGGGGTGGAGGAGGAGCGTGCGTAGCTGTGTTGGCGTCAGGCGGCTTGGTGCTGCAATCACCATTTATAGCAGTTGACCCTCTGAATCAATTGGTGGCGTCTGGAAAATCGCTAAATTTCTTCTTTTTTTTATTCAGCCCTGTTCGAAACACAACATTCGCATTTACATCCCTGCAAACTAGATGATCTGTCAGTTGCTCAAAACTTACTTTCGCATAAGAATTTGTTTTTGGTTTTGAAGTATGTTGTTTATATATCAAACTCAAATTCAAACGTTTTTATTGTCCAACGCCTTACATTGTCATGTCGATCGGTGGCAGTTCATTTTCATAATAAAAGATAAGGCACTAAACTTAAAACAATCACAGCCATAGCCATCGTCATACAAATTTATTTGGTAACTCGAAATATCACAAAGAGGGTCAAATTAAAACCTAGGGTTTAAATATCCAACTATCTGAAAAAAAGTAAGTTCAAATTAGAGAAAGATACTTTTAAAATCAACAACGAATAAAAAGAACAATGAACTAAAACAAATAAATATCTACAATTATTGACGAGTGAGTGTAGTTTAAAAACCTTGACAAACGAGGGAACGAAACTATTGGCGTAACGCACATGGCTTGCTGTTATCGCCTGAATTTTAGGTACCGGTTCAGGTGCTTGTCACGGGAACCCGTGACGCGAAGGGAGATACTCAGGGAGTGGAATTTCACGAAGCCGCGGAATTGCCAAAATACCGACACTAAACTTGAAACGCAATTCATCACGGCGTACCGAAAGAGTTTGTAAAAAAATTGTTTTAAAAGGGAGCAATAAGTGACTTTGGGAGGTTTAGGGAGGTTTAGAAACTACCAGAAGAGCTCGGTATTGGATAAAACCGAGTATCGGATAAAAATCGGTATTGGATAAAATATATTGGAATATATTGATTTTATCCTCTCACTATTGGTGTGTTGGATTTAGAATCCTTTGTCCGAGAGGGCGAGGGTTCGAATCCTGGTGTACCCAATTATTTGGCTTGGGCCGGGGGTCAGTGGCGTGACTCTGTAAGCTCAGCCAGAGTTGACCCAGCTCTAAATGGGTACCTGGAAAAATCTGGGGAAAATAAACAGGAAGAGTGTACGAAAGCACAGGATGGCTGGCCCCATCCCTCTATTGCACTTCCTGGCTGAAGGGCCCTGAGACGTAGATCAGCACCGCCGATTCGGACCTTAAGGGTGTAGTTCCGCATCCTTTACCTTCTTTCTCACTTTGCCATTTTTTTGCCTACATGTTTTATTATCTGTGAAGTATATACTTCGTTTATTTTATATGTACAACATTTTATTTATCCTTATGTCTATTTATGTTTTTTTTAATATGTTTTGTCTATTTATGTATATTTTTTTATGTCTAATTTTAGGCTGTTTACAAAATGCCAACTGAGAGTGATGACTCGACTCGAAGTGTAGCGTTGGCTTTACAGCGAGTATTTTACGAACTACAGTTTAGCGACAAGCCAGTTGGTACTAAAAAATTAACAAAAAGTTTTGGATGGGAAACTTTAGACTCTTTTATGCAACATGATGTTCAAGAGTTTCTTCGAGTTGTAAGTCATTTGTTCTTCTTTTCTATTCTTTTTTTGGTATTTTTTAATTAAACAAAAGACAGTCGAGAAGTTTGCTGAATGTAAGATTTGAGAAAACGGTTTCTTAGCCACAAAGACAAATAACGGGTGATAGAGTGCGTTGAACTTGTACAATTTGGGCTATATATTTGCACATTAGGGGTTGGGGGTTAGGTTAGGCGTGCTGTCCAAATACTTTACCCCCATCCCCTAATGTGCAAATATATAGCCCAAATTATATTATTATATAAACTAAAGGTTATATTTCATTAGGATTAACTTCACTTCTTGGGTTTGTTTCGTTTAATTAACAAGTACGCTTGATTCTTCTTTTCCATTTTATTCTATTTCTTTTATATTCTTAATTTATATTCTTTTTAATTCTCCCTTTTATATTGTCACTTTTTATTTAATCTTCCTGTTCTACTATTACTACTAGTAGTCACTTATTATAGTGATTATAATAAGTTATAGTGATAGTGATTATAGTGATAAGTTATAGTGATATAGTTATAGTGATTATATTATAGTCGCTTATTATATGACTGTCTGGGATCAACACAACGCTCCTTTAGATTAGGAAGCTTTAGATACTCTTATGCAGCATGGTGTTCAAGAGTATTTTCATTTTGTATTCTTTATTCTTCTTTTGTATTTTTTTTATATTCTTCCTTTTACATTATCACTTTATATTCAATGTTTCTATTATACTATTACTTCTACTTCTAGTACCCACTTACCATATCACCAAGCTGCCTAGGGCCAACACAACTGCACACGCTTCTCCACCCCAGTCTGTTCAAAGCTTCTTTTTTTACCCCCTCTCATAAAGTTCCAATTTCTTATAAAGTATCTCTTTGTGCGGACGTCCGGTTTTTTTCGTTTGACCCGAAATGGATGGCGACGAAGGGCAAAAACGATAGAAACGATATAGAAGAAACATAAGAACTGATATAGCAGAGGCTGGATTTTTATTTACGATTTGGGAGTGAAGGAAGATTTATTTTACGAGGAGTTGCAGACAGTATGAAAACTATTTTAAAAAAAAAAATCGAGGCCCTGGAGGGGGATAACCTGGCAAATTATTTTTTGAAGTAAGATGGATGCGAAACATAAAATTTTGAAAATTAGGATTATGATTTTTTAAAGAGGGAACATACCTAGCGATTTTAGGAAATCTTTAATCAAACGACATTTTCAAAAAAATTAAAAAGAGTGAGTGTCGTAATTATAGAGGCGTTGGCTTCATGTCTGTAGGAAGCAAATGACTTATTTTGATAGTACTTTTTTGACTGAGATGCTGTATATGAGGTTTTAAGAGAAGATGAGGTTTTATGAGGTTTTAAGAGAAACCGTGTGGTTTTAGGAAGGGGAGAGGATGTATCGACCAAATTAGTCAATTTTTCGAGTCAAATACCTTCAGTCCTCAGTCTTATAGATTGTGAGCAAGCATTTAATTCAGCTCATGGAGGAGCCTTAGCGAAGGTCCTGTCCTTATATGGTATTCCAGATACATATTTCAAAGTTATTAGTGCTATGTACGAGAATAACAATGCTGTGGTACCAAGCCGCCCAACGCCAGTACAGCTACGCCCACTCTTTTATCCCAATTTATTCAAAGCCTCCCTTTTTACACCCTCCCAAGAAGTTGGATGCCAGGTTAAAGGTTGTCAGAAATAGTGCATTTTGGCAACAGATCTGGAAAAAAGAAAATTAATGCGCCATCATGAGTGTTACTGCTCAAGAGTAATGAAGGCGTGAAAAATGCGCCCTCGACACAAGGCGCAAAGAGCGAAACACTGAACAGAGTGGATAGAAAAGGTGTGTGGCCTCAAAGGCTTTATGCTCTGATGAGTTATCAGATTCATTAGTCTCAGATCCGTCCATTATTTAAGCATTTTCTTATTTAAACAATATTTAAACTTTTACATTATTTAAACTTTTTCTTATAAAAGGATGTAAACTAGCTTAAAAAAGGGAAAATCGCTCTTTTTTCAGCAATCATTAACCAATTTTCAGTGTATTTTTAATCTAAAAAACTCTATACACCGAATTTCAAGAATTTAAGTCAGTAGATGGAAGAAATGAATCTCAGCTGTGGAGTAATAGTAAAAGTTTCCTCTTCCTTCGATATGTTTAGACTGCAGGAGAGCAGAAAAATAACATATCGAAACTAGCACAGGAAACGTAAACTTTAAGGTTCAAATCTTAGATCAGACAAATTTTTGTCTTGGAGAAGATTCAAAAGTTGAAAATAATAATTTTTTTTTTTAACTTGTTTTTAAACAGGGCTAAAAATAGAAAGTAATTTTTTCTCGAGAATCTATGAATATAAGTGAACGTGATGGGCACAAAACGGATCGGGACTTGAATAACTTGAAGTCCTTTTTGAATAAAAAGGACTAAAAAATAGAAAGTAATTTTTTCTCGAGAATCTATGAATATAAGTGAAAGTGATGGGCACAAAACGGATTGGGACTTGAATAACTTGAAGTCCCTTTTGAATAAAAAGGACTAAGAAATAGAAGTAATTTTTTCTCGAGAATCTATGAATATAAGTAAAAGTGATGGGCACAAAACGGATTGGGATTGGAATAACTTGGTCCTTTTTGAATAAAAAGGATTAAAAAATAGAAAGTAATTTTTTCTTGAGAATCTATGAATATACGTGAAAGTGATGGGCACAAAAACGGATTGGGACTTGAATAACTTGATCTTTTTCACTGATTTTCATCAACTTACCGACTCTTTTTATTGATGCATTGATAACTTAGATCAATTTGACGTCCATGCTATTTAAAGCTTTATTTGTTTTGTGATTCTTGTTTTCACCTGTATTCGTAGGTTCTCGGGAAAAAAATATTTATCTCTTTTATTCCATTTTGAAAACAAGTTAAAAAAAAAAATATATTAAAATAAATATAATAAAAAATGATACAAGGGATTTAAAGTAAGGCTACTCAATGTAAAGACTATGTATTTTAAATAATTTTTGTCGTTCCAGCTTCTTGATAAATTGGAGTCCAAAATGAAAAGTACGTGTGTTGAAGGAACAGTTCCCAAACTTTTTGAAGGAAAAACATTGGTAAGAGGTTTATATTGTTATTAATAAATTAATATAAGTTAATAAATAGGATATTATTTAAATTGTTAATTATTTCAAGTCTCACACAGCCTCCATTACATGAATAGTATTAATTCCTTTCCCTCCAATTAGGCATAGTTGTTTTTTCGGGACTTTTTTTCGTTTAATCTCAGGACGTATTCTCGAGACTCAGTGACGAAAAAATCCGTGGATGCTTTTTGTTGATGGTTGCGATTTTTGCACAATTTCTGACGTCGGTAACACCCTACTGATAAATCAAAATTTATTTCCACTATAGTCGATCCTTGACCACCTTTTCTCTGGCTATAAATGGGCCAAAGAGCAGGGGTAACTTAAAAGAGTGGGAACTGGTGCTAGTGTCGACAAAAAGAACTCTCAACGCCATCTTTTGTTTGGCGACACTTGGTATTTTGTAGTGTAATAATAAGGATAATTTATTTAATGTGTGTAGTTGGTTAAATTAGTGTAGTAATAAGTGTCTGATCTCGGTTCCTGACAGAAAAACAATTATTGTAA
Source organism: Artemia sinica (assembly GCA_027921565.1). Classification (NCBI taxonomy): domain Eukaryota; kingdom Metazoa; phylum Arthropoda; class Branchiopoda; order Anostraca; family Artemiidae; genus Artemia; species Artemia sinica. The sequence goes on from CM051275.1 coordinate 2,402,323, forward strand.
ATAATCATAAAAAGAGAATGCCAAATGTCCCAAAAACTAGATGGCATTGATGGTATTTGTTGACACTAACGCCAGTTTCCACGCTTATAAGTTACCCATACTCTTTGGGCTGAGCCTATAAGAAAATATATAAAAAATTGAGTGCCTTGTATTTAGTTTTATAAGCCTCCTTACTAGTTTTGTAAGCTTCCCAGAAGCCCTGGTACCACATTTTTACAGGGTTATACAAAAATAAGGTAAAGTCTTTCGCTTCGTTACTAAGGTTTTACTTACGGTTAATATTTGAGAAGCATGTGTCTACTTATCTGTGATCAGATCACGACTTGTTTGTTTAGTGTAGAATTTTAACAGGCGTATAGTGGCTAACCTGTACCAGTCTGCTGCTTTACCATATGCTTTGTTTGTCTGCTCTGGGATTGGTTGAGCACAACTGATTAGCAGAATGTGATATCGATATGCTCCAAGTATCTTTAATTCTTTCCGAGAGTGCCTCTTTATTAAGAATTGTGGTCCTACAAACCGATTAGCAGAGTGTGATTTCAATATGCTGCGTCTTGAATTATTTCCGAAGGTACCTCTTTATTAAGAATTGTGGCCCTCCTAACTGATAAGCAGAGTGTGATTTCGATATGCTGCAAGTATCTTAAATTCTTTCTGAGGGTACCTCTTTGTTAAGAATTGTGGCCCTCCTAACTGATAAGCAGAGTGTGATTTCGATATGCTGCAAGTATGTTAAATTCTTTCTGAGGGTACATCTTTATTAAGAATTGTGGCCCTCCTAACTGATAAGCAGAGTGTGATTTCGATATGCAGCAAGTATGTTAAATTCTTTCTGAGGGTACCTCTTTATTAAGAATTGTGGCCCTCCTAACTGATAAGCAAAGTGTGATTTCGATATGCTGCAAGTATCTTAAATTTTTTCCGAGGATACCTCTTTATTAAGAATTGTGGCCCTCCTAACTTATAAGCAGAGTGTGATTTCGATATGCTGCATCTCAAATTCTTTCTGAGTGTATCTTTTTATTAAGAATTATTGCCCTTTTAACTGATAAGCAGAGTGTGATTTTGGTATGCTGCAAGTATTTTAAGTTCTCTTTATTGAGAATTGCGGCCCTGCTAGATGAAAAGCAGAATAAAACTGATATACAGAGTGTGATATTGGTATTCTGAAGGTATTTTAAGTTCTTTTTGGGGCTACTTCTTTATTAAGAAATGCGGCCCAGGTTCATAGGTTTGGTGTACCTGATCTCCTTAGATGTTAATGACAGCCAAGAAGGTCTGTAAAAAAGCGATCGAGTTGTAAAAAAGCGAAGAAAATTAGCAGGAGACAGGGGGGGGGGGGCGCTAATTAACATTTTGCTCCGGACGCAAGAGAAGCCAGAACAGCTACTGATGTAAGGGCATAATAAAACCTCAAAAAGTTAGGCATTGAGTTAGTGTTTCTTGGTTTCACCTTAATTGTGAAGTACAGTGAAGATTGAATATTAAATTTGTTAAAACCTTCACAAAATTAGGAAAATTCTGGATTTCAATTTTTAATGGAAAAAGATCTGCTTATGCAGATATGTAGTTTTTGGTAGCAGTGGCTGTCATATTAAAGAAGACATGTGGGTGAAAAATAAGGAAAAGGAAAGAAGGTGTTTAAAATTTTCCTAATTTCTAAAAATTAGGAAATTCTGCGAGTTCAATTTTTAATGGAAAAAAGATCTGCATATGCAGATATTTAGTTTTTGGTAGCAGTGGCTGTCAGATTTAAAGACATGTGGGTGAAAAGTAAGGACAAAGGTAAATAAGGAAAGGAATGAAAAATAAGGAACAGGAAAGAAGGTGTAGCTTTCCTTTGAAGATGTAGTTATCTTTAGAATTAACAGTTTGTTAGTGTTTAATTTCTTCGGATGAAAAGTGTTGTCAAATCTAGCTAATTAGTTCTGCTTATTTGTTTAACAATTCAACGTGGCAACAATGACAAAAACGTCTAACTGCCTGAAAAACATCATAGCTATGAAAGAACCAAATAACAATTATGAGAATCGCGGTTTTTTCCCCTTTTAACAAATCTAAGACCAGTTTAGGAGGCAAAATATTTTTTTTTTTTTTTTTTTTTTTTTTTTTTTTTTTTCTAGTTGACCTTGGTACTTAAAAAAAGTTATTACAAGCAAAGAGAGGGTTGAACTTGGACTGCAATGATTGAGTATGAGGAATGTGTAAGTTGTTAGAAGTGTAGAGTTGATAAGACGGTGTATCAAAAATAAAGGATATGCTTGCCTTTCGAAGCATTTAAAATAAAGATTTAATGGTTTACAGCAACTAAAGAAAAAAAGCAAGCCCTTTAACTCTCAAAACACTTGAAAGAAACCTTTGAAAATTTTCCTTCAATGTCTTCTGGTCTCTTACTAATGCACCCTAGTTCTTTCAGTTGATTAATTTAAAAAAAAAAAAACTTTCCACAAAATAAGTTTTTCAAGGAAAAGTAAAGAACTCCATTAAACAAAAAATGAGCAAAAATAAAATTAAATAATCTACCAAGCGTGAAACTACCACAAATCAGCATCGATAAATAAATGAAACCCAAAACGAACAGAAATTACAATAAATAACCGAGTCAAACTCAAAACGAGCAGAAATTAACATAGTTGGGCTCAAGACCCATATGCCTTCCCAAGGCCAGAACATAATTTGCACTTTACTGAAAAAAAATATAAATGTTTTTACTTTTATAACTTTAATAAATCAAATAATATTAACATTTTGATTACTAAATATCAGTATATGTATATTAAACTTACAATGCATATTCATTTGTATTTTTACAGTAAAGTGCAAATTATGTTCGGGCCTTGGGAAGGCATATGGGTCTTGAGCCCAACCTATGTTAATGGGAGGGTGGGCATGGGAGGGAGATTAGTTTCCCTCCAATCACTTTTGACTATTAAAAAGGGCATCAGCCCTTTCTATTTTCAATCGAACGAGCCCTTTTCGAAGTTCCTACGACAACTCTTTCGATACAAAGTGCCCAGGTCTAAACAACACCAACAACAAGAAAATAATACATTATACCCACATCGATCTTTACTATAAAAATGTCAAGCCTTCAAGTCGCTTTCGACTATTAAAAAGAGCACTAGGGCTTTCGATTTCCAATCGAATGAGCCCTTTTTGAGTTTCTACGACAACACTTTCTGTAAACACCTTATATGCCCTCAGGGCATAAATTACAACCCTTACCCTAAGGACTGTGAGGGTGGTAGTCATCCTCTAAGACCTAATTTCCAGAACTTTTAACTACGTTAAACAAAATGGCTATGTCAAGATTTTGATTGGATATGTTTGGGGAAAATGGTGGGCGTGTAAGGGGTGTTAGTTGCCTTCCAATTACTTTCGACTATTAAAAAGGTCACTAGCCATTTCAATTTCTAATCAAATGAGCCCTTTTTGAAGTTTCTACGACAACGCGTTCTATGGGCATAGTTTACAACCCTTGCCCCGAGGGCTGTGAGGGGGTTTGTCATCCTCAAAGACCTAATTTACAGAACTTAAAACTACGTTGAATAAAAATGGCTATCTCAAAATTTTGATTGGATGTGTTTGGGGAAAAGCTGGGCGTGAGGGGGGGGGCTAGTTGCCCTCCAATCACTTTCTACTGTTAAAAAGGGCACTAGTCCTTTGAATTTCCAATCGAATGAGCCTTTTTTGAAGTTTCTACGACAACGCCATCTATAAAAAAACTTATATGCCCCCAGGGCATAACTTACAACCCTTGCCCTGAAGGCTGTGGGGGAGTGTCCTCCTCAAAAACATAATTTCTATCCGAAAATCAACTAAGCTGAACAAAATAGCTATCTCAAAATTTTGATTGGATGTGTTTCGGGAAATGGAGGGCGTGGAAGGGGTGTTAGTTGTCTTCCAATCACTTTTGACTATTATCCAATTTCCAATTGAATGAGCCCTTTTCGAAGTCTCTTCGACAACTTCTTCGATACGAACTGCTCTGCTCTAAAAGAAAAAAATAATAAATAATACATTGTGTCAACATCGTCCTATATGCCCTCAGGGCATAACTTAAAACCCTTGCCCTGAGGGTTGTGGGGGAGTGTCCTCCTCAAAAACATATTTTCTACCTGGAAATCAAATACGTTGAACAAAATGGCTATCTTAAAATTGTGATTGGATGTGTTGGGGGAATGATGGGCGTGGGGGGGCTAGTTGCCCTCCAATCACACTAGCCACTCCAATTTCCAATCGAACGAGCCCTTTTCGAAGTTTCTACGACAACTCCTTCGATACGAACTGCCCGGGTACGGAGAAAAAAAAATACATTGTGCCGACATTGTTCTTTACCTAGGCAGCGCTATTGCGCTGCCTTTGATCCGCACGACAAGATTATTTAACCAGATATTGAGGTGAGACACATAGTATGTATCATACATAGTAATGGATCATCCATAGTACAACATAGCATGATCCATTTTGATGGAGCCCCGATTTCTCTCAAAAGAGTTCTTGTTTCCACATGAAAAAATATATTCTCTAAACTTACTACTTCCATAAGAGACTTGATAGACAAACAAATCTAAGACCAGGAGGCAAAGCTTTTTTTTTTTTTTTTTTTTTTTTTTTTTTTAAGACTTATTTCATAGATGAGAATTTAAAGAAGTTAGTTTTGAATAAATAAAAATATTATATCATTCAAAACAACTAGCTTCGAATGATTTTTTATGAATATTAATGACTTAAATAAGTTCTCATATATGTACTTGTTAATTATTCAGGACATACTCAAGAATTTTGACATGTAGATCTGTAGAAACCGGTTTCTTATTTCATAGCCACATGACTTATTTAATTTGACAGAATCTCTTTGGGCTATATATTTGGGCTGTATATATAGCACATAGGAAACTAATATAATTTGGGCTATATATTTGCACATTACCTGTGTGGGGGTAAAGTATTTGAACAACGGTACGTTTAAAACAATTCTTACTTCATAATATGCAAAATAATTGTAGCTATCACATTTTGTATGCAGACCCGCTATGCTTTACCCCCCCCCCCCCCCCCCCTAATGTGCAAATATATATCCCAGATTGTGTAAGTCCAATGCATTCTTTCACCAGTCGCTTGTCTTTGTGGCTATGTAACTGGTTTTCTCATATCTTACATTCAGATCAAATTCTTGATTGTGTTCTGAATAATTAACAAGCATCATCGTAAATTTGACTTTGAGATCTGTTTTATTTTTTACCGTATTTCTGTGATTCCTGTGAAGAGTGATGTTCAAATCAGCTTTTTTTTATATATTTAGTTTATTTATTAATTTAGATAATAAAATTATATTACTGTGCTTAAAACAAAAAGACACATGTTAATAATAATGATGCTCATATCAGAACTTAAGGGAATTTTCATGCTTTATTTATTTTTTTTTAATGTTTTTTAGTTTATTAATATATTTTAGGTAACAAAATTACATTGTTGTGCTCAAACGAAAAGGCGCATGTCAAATTTTCACAATTTACTTAAAATTGGTGCTAAAATCTATTGCGAAAACAGTTTGTTTTAATAGGATTTAAGTAAGGAAAAACCTGTCGAACTTAGTGTCTAGTCCACGGCACTCTATCAAAACATTTGTTAACTTTTTATCATATGCAAGCATCTTAGAGACAATGTTGGAAATGAATAGTCTTTTTGTTTAGCTCTAGCGGGACCTAAACTTGGAAGAGCAGATCGTTATTTGAGCAGATGGCTTAAATCTGACTAGAAATTCATACTGTCTTGCGACTTGTAGCGATAAATGCATTGCTACGGAAATGTGAAAACAGCCAACATCCAATTTCGGATTTTGAAGCCAAATTGCACACCTTTTGAAGCCAAATCGCAGGGATCCGACTTAACGATCGAACGGGAAATACGGAGCTGCAGAAGAAATACCAGCTTGAGTTTAATGTTAGTACTGTGATCAAACAAAGACGGCTCTGGTAGTTCGACCCAGCCCTGAGACAGCCTGAAAACAATTGTCCCCAAAACTACTAAGTGGAGCCACACAAAGCCTACCCAAGTGCAGTTATAGCATCGGAGGTAGAAGAACACCTGAACAAGTGTCGTTAAAGCCGACCTAGAAGCGCTCGGTGGATTCAGAAGCCATGAGAGGATAAGTCCGTGCTTGAGCTGTTCAAGCCGAACCGGAACTTCGTGGGATTGACCCGGACTGGACTGACCTGGGACTGGACTGAGACTGTTCAAGTAAAACTCACACAAAACCGGGACTGCCATGTCGGAATCGCTGGACGCCAGGCGGAGCCAACACTTGCGGCCTGCTTGAAGTACAAGCAAGCATGTATAACTGAATAGTTATGACTTCGGTTAGTCATATGACCTATACATGAATATAGCCTATACATTCTATGGGAATAAATATGCTCTTGCAAGTGCAACGATAGATGCAGACGCATTCGAGAAGTCTTTGTCATAAAATTATTGTCGACACACTAATGGCTTCAGTTATGTATACAGTGCAAATTGCCCACACCGATTTGCCCCATTTAGACCAATTCAATTCTATTGACTCTGTGCTTTCTCCCCCCATTGACTCAGTCAAATTTAATTTGATAATTTCTATAAGAAGCGCCCAGGAATTTAGGAAATTCTAAGATTTCAAAAGGTTCAAGACCCTGAGCCCCCATCCCCATCTCGTGGACATTGCCCCCCCCCCCCCCCCAGCACAGATGGCCTTCCCTCCTTCTATAAAAATGAGCGCCTTTGTAATTGCAATAATAGATGCTAACATATTAGGGAGATCTTTATCACTTTGAAACTAGTTTTTGAAAGAATTGAGATGTTCCCTTTTGTTTTATGAACAATTTTAAATTTTTTATTATACGAATTTAAAATTTTGTATTGTTTATACATGAAAAGATAAAATTTCGTCATCAATAAGTAATGACATTAGTTTTGAAAGTTTTGCAACAGGAAAATAACTAAGGTACTTGTATGATATACCCCCTACCTAATATTCTTCTAGCATGTTTCTCTGACGGTCAATCCTAATCAAATATACCAAAGTAAGATAAAAATATAATACTTTAGAAACAAATTTGGGCTATATATTTGTACATCAGGGCGGGGGGTAAAGCATAGTGGGTCTGCATTCCTAATATGCTAGTTGCAATTATTCTGCATATTATATATTAAGAATTGTTTTCTAACTACACACTGTCCAGATACTTTACCCCCCCCCCCCCTCTAATATGCAAATAGATAGCCCAAATTATATATTCCCATCTATTCCGTCTCTTCTCTTTGTCTTTTCTCACGCTAAGCTGAGAGAAACTAACGGAAAAAAACGGTTCTATAATGCGTCAATGAATGAACAACTTGAGCGGTTGGGGGTGTATCACACAAGTACCATAACTAATTTCAAACGTCGTATGAAGGTTACACTCCCCCCCCCTCCATTGTAAAAAAAATGTTTGTAAAGGAGAAAATATACTCTTTTGTTCTCTGCACGATTTGATAATTTGTTTTTCACTCTCAAATTTCTCTTTTCCTCTTTATCCCTCTCTCTTCGTCTTCCTCTATCTTTCTTTTTCTGTTTCTTTTTTTTATTCGTTTTATTTCTTTGTTGTTTGTTCTTCCATACTGTTCATAGCTTATTCCCTTTTTTCCAGTCATTCATCAAATGTAAGCATGTAAATTATACGTCATCAAGAGCCGAGAGTTACTATGACATCCAACTAAATATCAAAGGAAAGAAAAATAGTAAGTTATAATTATTTTTTAATGATTTTATCCAACCAAAAAAAGGGAACATGCCCCTCTGAAGTCAATATAACTCTCTCCACTTTAATATTTGTGAAGCTTTTTCGTCAAAGCAACCGAGTGACGTAAATTTATGAAGTGACAAAGGTATTCGTATAATAAACAATGGAGGAAAAAGTTACATAGTAGAATAAGATAAAACTGACATAGTAAAACAAACAAAGGTAACATAAATAAACGCATGTACAAAAAAGTAACTTCTGTTAAAAAAAAGGCCACATAGTGAAACACAAAAAAAAAAATACATAATTAATGTACATGCATTTTGGAAAAAAAAAAAACATTGTGAGACTTGTAGATCTATGAGAAAAATCCCTTGAAAGTACCGTGGACATCAAATTTTTTTTCCCTGCACCACCCCTCCCCCCGCTAATTATTTCAGTTCAGATCCTGCTGAACTAACCATTTTCATAATGTGATGACACGATGCATAAAATAATTTCTTAAACCACATTGGCTGACATAACATAAAGAAAGAAAAACGAGCAAAAATGGGGTTTTTAAAGGCCAAATGAAAATACTGGCGAAACACAACAAAGCGAATATTTCGAGGGGACAAGCGCTCTCTTCTTCAGCGCGAAACGAAAAAATATAATCAATGCGAGTGCCGAAGAACAAACCAAGAACAAAAAAAGGCGGTTCAATTTTGAATTTCTTTGCAAATCACGGATATTGGTGAATGACTCACTTTTATTGTTGTTAGGTATTTGGTTTAAATTCTTAAAATTTTTGGCTTTTATTGATTTTTTATTCATCTTTTAATTTTTGTTTTTTTTTTTTTTTTTTTTTTTTTTACATTCACGTTGACTTTCCGCGTTTTATTTGTTGGTTTGTTCTTCGGCACTCGCATTGATTATATTTTTCGTTTCGCGCTGAAGAATAGAGGCGTTTGTCCCCTCGAAATATTCGCTTTGTTATGTTTTTCCAGTATTTTCATTTGGCCTTTAAAAACTCCAGTTTTGCTCGTTTTTCTTTCTTTATGTTATGCATAAAATACAGAAAGGCTGTTTCTTTTCATTACCTCTTGAGAAATATTTTATTGAAAATGATAATGTCAAGGCTCTGACAATGTCTATTTCAAATTATTGTATGATTTGCTTTTTAAATGGAAAACATAGAGAACATTGCCAAATCCACACAAATAATGTATGATGTAATCCTCAAGGGAAAAAAGTAAGGCTTTATCTATCATGTAATTGGGCCATGCGGGATGAAAACATGAGTGCTGTGGAGCAACATGAGCCAAATGTTTTTTAGACCGGTTGATTGATGGAATACAAAAAATATCAATTTTTCCTCATTTTGACATTTTGGTACTAAAAAGTTTTGTTAACCCTTGTTACATTGTTATTTTTTAGGCTAGCTTTTTTTATGGAAGTAAAAAGATAATTAAAAACTTAAAATGAAAAGAATTATCGCTCTTTAAGTGTATTCTGCCAATCCTTTTTTAGCATTTTTTGCCAAATTAGTTCATCCAAGCCAACTCATGATAGTTCCCTATTGGCTATTTGTAGAGTTTTGAAAAACTAATGCTTTACTGAAAACAAATTTTTGAAAAAAAAATGACTATCACAATTTTTAGGTCCCTTACAGGGGAAACTGAGCAGAAAAGGCTAGGAAAGGAAAGCTTGCTTCCTCCAAATCCCCGTGATCCCTTTGAAAAGGGCACTAACTGTGATTTTATTATATCACCGGAAATTTCATCCATCTGGCTTTATTCCGTTAGATATTGAGGCAAGTTAGTAGGGAAATGTTTGTCCTAGTGGAAGTACCATAATTTTTAACACATATGGTACAATTACGTGAAATTTTTTTTTCTTAGTGCAATATTAGCAGTTTTATTGATTGTTTTTTAAAGATGATAGCTTTTTAAACATTTTTTTTCAGACCTTAGCCATCCCGGATAATTTCTATAATCCCCCCCCACTCTCTTGTAAAAAGCTTGGCCGGTGTCCCTTGTGTCCAAATAAATGGACACAGTGGGACACAGGACAATGGGAAGTGGAGGAACTTCCCCCTGGGGTTGGCTCCGCGGACCTTGCAAGAATAGTGTGTAAAAAGAAGCGTAAAGAATACAAAATAACGCTTTTTTGGGCCACCTCCTTAGAATCATGTTCGGCCATCTATATTCAGGCCATTATTAAGATTATCAGATAAAATTATCAGGCTACAATATATCCAAATAACGGTTACGGAATACCTGTACACAGGGTATACCCCCTTCTCTTCATGTCGGCTGGGCCTCAGAACCCCCTACCTTGAAGAATTAATAAGTCTTGGCTCAAAATGATTTTTTTTTTCATATCTGCCACATAAAAGACCTCAGACACCCCCATCCCCTTTTATCAAAGATTTGAATATTGGACTTGTCTACAACTATTTTTACAATGAAAAAATATATCGTAGCTATTTAGCTGTTCGTAATTCCAGTTTGAAAAGAGTCTGTTACGTATTACTCACGCAATATGTGTAACTTATGTTTTACGTTCTTTCAGTTTACGAGTCATTCAAAGACTACATCACCACAGAAACACTAGATGGGGATAATAAATATGATGCCGGTGAGCATGGCCTTCAAGAGGCTGAAAAGGGTGTGATATTTCAAACCTTCCCACCTGTACTTCATCTGCATTTAATGCGCTTTCAGTACGATCCAATTACTGATTGCTCAGTTAAATTCAATGATAGGTAAGTCTGGAGGCATAACCCCCCCCCCTCATCTGCTTTATAGCCTTATGTATAAAATTAAAGCATCATATATAAGCTGAAATATTTTGGAAAAAATGAACCCACTAATCTAAGAACTAAGCTCAAATAAAAAAATAGCAATGATAGAGAAGTCTGGTAAGTTCATAGGTGAGTTTAATGATAGGTAAGTCGGGGGCATAATCCCCCCCCCCCCCTCCATCCGCTTTATAGCCTTATCTATAAAATTAACTTGGCATCATATATAAGCTGACATATTTTGAAAAAATGAACCCACTAAGCTAAGAACTAAGCTCAAATAGCAATGATAGGGAAGTCGGGTAAGTTCATAGGTAAGTTGAATGATAGGTAAGTTGGGGCATAATCTCCCCACCCTTCATCCGCTTTAAGGCCTTATGCAAAGAGTTTGTGTAACTTATTAGAGTTGGAAAACTGGTGCTAGTGTCGAAAAAAAATTATCAAAGCCACCTAGCGTTTGCAACACTTGTTTTTTTTTTTCCGCTCTGTGATCATTTTTCTGTCAGGAAATGAGATCAGACACTTATTACTATTCTAGTTTTTTCAATTACGCTAATTAAATTAATTATTCTCATTATTGCACTGAAAAAAAAAAATGTCAAGTGTCGCCAAATGCCGGATGGTGTTGATATTTTTTTGTTGGCACTAGTGCCGGTTCCCACTCTTATGAGTTACTTACACTCTTTGGTCTTTTGTATACAATTGACGTAGCGTCATATATAAACTGAAATATTTTGAATAAATGAACCAATCATTGAGGACTAAGCTTAAATAGCGGAACTCGCTTAAATAGATTAATTCAGGCTCTATATCACTGCCTCCATACTGCCGCTTTATACTACACCTACTGGCTACTCATCGTAAGACCGAGCCATCTGACGCCACCACAGTAGCAAACATTTCTCCAAACAGCACGACTTTTGTTAGTCTGTCGTCGTTTACTCATAGAACATCAAATTTCGATATCCTGAAAGATTGGATTATTAAAAAAAAAAAAAGTTAAACCGATTATGATGAGTGGCCTCAATCTAGTGTTTGGCGACACTTCGTCATTTTTACAAGCTTTTTTTTTTTTTTTTTTTTTTTTTTTTTTTTTTTTTTTTTTTTTTTTTTTTTTTTTTTTTTTTTTTTTTTTTTTTTTTTTTTTTTTTTTTTTTTTTTTTTTTTTTTTTGTCAGGAACTGGGATAAGACACTTGTTATTACATTAGTTTTACCAATTATGCTAATTAGATTAATTATTATTATTACACTGAAAAGAGTGTCAAGTGCCGCAAAATGCTAGAAGGCGTTGTCAGTTTTTTTGTCGACACTTGCTCCAGATCCATAGTTAACCATAGTTAATCCAAGTTAACCATACTCTTTGGCTACAACTGTATATCTCACATAACCTTAACAATATTGAGATAATAAAACAATATCAACAAACTCGTAAATAAAAGCAAGGAAAAAATCATATTATAAAATAACAGTAATAGCAGTAAAAATAATAACAAAGGTGCAAAATGGGGGGAAACACGTGGCACCAGACACCTTAAAATGTAGTTTCGCTTTGGGGTGTAGATGCCTTTGTTAATAGACAGATTATTATTTTTTTAGTTTATACCGACGAAAAGCGGTGTCAAATTTAAAAGATTAGTTATGTTTATTTATTTTTTTTGTTCAACGTGGCAGCACTGATGAAAATGTAATCCATGTTATACTGTCCCAAAAACTTTATAATTTTTGAGAAAATTATAAAGAAAAATATTAGAAATTTGTTGTTTTCAGGTATAATTAGGCCTAATATGGGTCCAATTGGCAGGATTTTTTTTTACATTCTATTTGGTTTTACTCTGTAGTAAGAGCGTACTCCAAATTATGACAGCGCTGCTTCAGTACCGCAGTGGATAATGCTGCCTCAGATATGGATAATTTAATTATTTATTCATAACCCACAAATGAACATAGGCAATGACCCTGCGGAGTTGTGAAAAGCAAAAAAAAAAAAAAAAACATAACAATATCACAACCATCATATCATATAATATCATAATCAAACTGTCAACACAATGCACATTAAAAAATTGTGATAATCATTGTGATAATCAAATTGTGATAATCATTGTGATAATCAAATCATTGTGAAATCATTGTGATAATCATTGTGATAATCAAATCATTGTGAAATCATTGTGAAAATCATTGTGATAATCAAAAATTGTGATAATCATTGTGATAATCAAATTGTGAAAATCATTGTGATAATCAAAAATTGTGATAATCATTGTGATAATCATTGTGATAATCAAATTGTGATAATCAAATCATTGTGAAATCATTGTGAAAATCATTGTGATAATCAAAAATTGTGATAATCATTGTGATAATCAAATTGTGATAATCAAATTGTGATAATCATTGTGATAATCAAATCATTGTGAAATCATTGTGAAAATCATTGTGATAATCAAAAATTGTGATAATCAACACAATGCACAATAAAAAAAAAAGGAGAAAAAAAACAGTACACAATAATAAATAATGCTAAGAGCAAAAACAACTTAACCAGTATCATATTGGAAAACTAAGGGGTCAATAGCAGAAATAATTCTAATTATAACTAGAATAATTCTATATATAGAATTATTGATTCTATGTACTATATACTACTATAGAATTTTTAGTTTAGTAGTATAGAATTTTTAAATAGTAGTATAGAATAAATTAGAATATTAAAAAATTCTAATTAGAATAATTCTATAGAATTATAACTATTAGAATGTACAATGTAAATTTCGACAAGACTAAACCTCTTCTGGGGTCTGTTTTCCCCCTTTCTTGAAATAATTTTTTTTTTTTTAGTTTTTAACATTTTATTCGTGGAAGTAGTCGACGGATTTTTGTGCTTTGTGTGCTGGATTTAATTTTTTCAAAAATTAATGGTACTTGGATGATAAACCCACTACTGCTCAAGTTGTTCATTCATTGACGCATTATAGAACCGGTTTTGTTTGTTACTTTCTTTCAGCTTAGCGTGAGACAAAGAGAAGTGACAGAATAGATGGAAAATATATAATTTGGGCTATATATTGGCACATTAGGGCGGGAGGGAGTAAAGTATTTGGACAGTTTGAAGTTAGAAAATAATCCTCAGTAAATAATATGCAGAATAATTGTACCTAACAAAATAGGCATACAGACCCGCTATACTTTATCATCCGTCCCACCCCCACCCCATATGCAAACATATAGCCCAAATTTGTTTCTTAAGTATTATATTTGTATCTTACTTTTGTATATTTCTTTAGGATTGAGCGTCAGAGAAACATATTAGAAGAATATTAGGTAGGGGGTATATCATATAAGTACCAAACCAATAATATAATTATTCTTATAATTATATAAATAAAATATGTATAATCTTATTATTATGTTATATTTATCATATTTTATAATCTTATAAAACATGTAAATAAAAATATAATTGTTTTCAGGTTTGAATTTTATGAGAAGTTAGATTTAACGGAGTTTATACAGAGTCCTGATCCAGAATCTAAAGCAACATATACTCTTCACGCAGTTCTTGTTCACTCTGGTGATAATCATGGGGGTCATTATGTTGTGTTCATAAACCCAAAAGGGGACGGGAAGGTAAGTCTCTTTACTGGTCTTAAGTTGAAAGGGTAAAAATTTCCAGGTCTAAGGGTAAATTCTAAATACCAGCTGCTATGATGGTTTTGACTTAAGATAGTTTGTCTTGCTCCGCCATTAAAATTTGAGAAATACATACCATTGCAGTTTCTTTTTAGAAGCGTTTGATTACATGAGGGGTATGTTGTGCCTCCGTTTAAAAATAAAAAAGAAATCCCGCGGAGCATATTTTTTTCGAAAAGACACTCCCTACCCAGATTCCGTCCTCGGACCATTTCCCAGCCTGTTCCTATCTTGTACCACATTCACGGCTTTACCTGCAAATATGATAAAATACACACCGGACACTCCTCTACTGTCCTTTTTCTTATTAATTGGTGCTGCAAATGTTTTAATTTATTCCCTTGTTGTTTTTTCCCCTTACTTTTTTCATTATCCCTTTTTTTCAAAAATGTCTATATATTTGTTTTGCTTTTTATGGAGTTTTACTGGTTTATATCTTTTTAATATGTTACGGCTTTCTTTTGCCAGTCTTTTAGTTTTTGTTGCTTTTTTGTTTTGCCCTGTTTTATTAATCGACCCCGAAATTCGAATTCGGCCCTTTGGAGCTTGTTCTAGCAATTTTCTGAAATATAACTTAATCTGAAGAGTCCTCTCCCCTCTCCCTCAGTCAGTCTTCTAGGACTATTGGTTCGACACGATCACCTCTGGGGAAAACAAACAAAATAAACATGCATTCGTGATCTTTCTTCTGGCAAAAAAAATGCAAAATTCCATATATTTGTAAATAGGAGCTTGAAACCTCTACATATCTACATATCTACATTATCTACATATCTTCATTATCTAATATGTTGAACCTGATGTGGTGATTTTCATTAAGATTGTTTGACGTTTAGGGGGTGTTTTCCCCTTTTTTTCGAAAATCAGGTAAATGTTTTCATGCTTTTAGGTTCAGCCAGTTCTTTTGATGCATTAATTGTTATCAAAATCTTTTTTTTTAGAGTTACGGTTACTATTGAGCCCTCTTTATTTCCAGTTCTTTACCACGAACTGTTCGATCTGAAGAGTATTTTGTGCTCAATTGTAAAGACGACATACAGCTTTTTGATTTTATCAGTGTGCCAAACAGCAACCACCTATTAAACGGCCGAAAACTGCCGAAACGGGAAATTAATATAAAACTTGAACCATCCATCATTTGTTTCCAAAGCAAGTACAGATATTGTCATCTGGCATCGAAGGATGCAAGATGGCGTCTTCTTTGTTTTTTTTTTTGTAAACGTTACCCGTTATTTCGATGGAAAACGATTCAATTAGAAAACCTTAAGACATACTTTGGCAAGAAGTAAGTCGAAAAAGTAATAGAAAAAGCCAAAAAGGCGCTTAATATGCAAGTAGCAGGTAGACGTGAATTGGAAAAATAGCAAAAAAAAGGCACAAAGGTATTTAATTTGCCAGTGGTGGTTAGAAGTGAATTTGGAAAAATACACAAAAAACAGACGTTCAGTTTGCTTGTGGCAGGTAGAAACATGTTGGAAAATAGCCAAAATAAGGTGGTAAATAGCCAAAAAAGGGCGCTTAATTTATCAGATGTATGTAGAAGTAAATTGGAAAAAAAACCCCAAATAAGACACTAAAATAGTCAAAAAAAAGGCACTTAATTTGCCACTATTACGTAGTCGTAAATTGGAAAACAGCTAAAAAAGTCGCTTAATTAGACAACAAGAAAGATTCTTAATTTACCTCTGACAGGCAGAAATAAATCGAAAAAATAGCCAAAAACAAGCTCTAACCCCCCCCCCCCCCCCCCGCCCCGCCAAAAAAAATGTGCTTCATTTGCCAGTGGTATGTAGATTATGATAAGAAAGTGGCTGGTCAAATGGGAAACTGCCGTTAAAAGCTCTGTTTGATATTTATTATGTTGTGTTGTTTTTGTATGCCTATTTGTTGTGTTGTATTGAATTGCTGTAGTCACGTTTTACAAAGCAATGGACGTATTATATTACAAGTGGTGTAAATAGCGACGAAGACCACACTGCCTTTCCATCATAAACATCAACAACAAGAAGAACATTAGGGAGTTAATTTCGCAAGACATTTTAAAACAGTCCCAGAGAAATTTCGAGAAATTTTAAAACAGTCCCAGCATCCTTACTTCAGGGAAGTTCAACTAGGACACTTTCCGTGGTTGAACTTCGGTGAAGCTCGAGATCAGAGTCACTGATTGATCAGTTGGGATTAGTCTTCCCCTCCTTTTCCGTTTTCATATCCTCCTCACGAATCCAGTTCCTATAATAAAATGTTACTCTTTATAGTAATGTCAAAGAAAAATTCCTTTTTCAGGAGAGTTATATTGTTTTTAAAGTTTTATCTGTTGCTATTTTGTTTTCTTGAATTTATTGCAACAGTCATGCAGCCAGTGATGATAGTGATGAAAGGGAGAATCGCTAAAGATTTGTCCCGCCCCCTCCTTCTTTTTTCACCCTTATCAGAAATTTCTAAATTTTTATTATAAAATGTTACACATTGCAGTAATTTCAAAAGAAATTTTTGTCCTCTTTTTCTTAGTCCCTCTAATCCGTCTAATTTAAAAGTAGAATAGCCAATTTGTATTTTTCACAATTGAAAAAAAATCTGGTAGAATGGGAGATAAGTCCGCGAAACAAGATTAGAATGTTGGAAGCTGCAGTGGTGACAGGAGTTAAGTATGGCTAGGAAACTTGCTGAAAGACGGAGGAGGATTTATTATGTTTTCCGGAGGAATTCTCTATGGATTGTTTTGGGTACCCGTCTGACTGACCCTATTTCAAACAATAAGCTGTACAAAAAGGTGGTTCTACCCTTCTTTCTAAGGCTACAATGAGGGGATGTTTGAGATGGCTAGAATAATTCTACGGATGAAGGATTACAGATTGCCGAAGATTTTTTCCTTTTCGGCCAACTGTCTAGGACTAAACGGGAAGCAGATCGTCCTCGTCTGGGGTGGGAGTATCTCATAAAGAAAGATTGAAAGGAAATGGGAACTTCCTGGGAGGGTGTAAAGAGGGAGGCTTTGAATAGATTGAGATGGAGGACGAGCGTGCGTAGCTGTGTCGGCCTCAAGCATCTTGATTCTGCAGTGAATTGCCAGTAATAGTAGTAGTAGTTCCAATTTGCTACTGAAGTCATCCAACCAGTGATGATGGAGACTTTAAATGTTTTTTTTTTTACAAATTATTTTTGGTCACAAAACCTACAGGTTAAGGTAGGTTTTAACAAAGAATGAGCTTTCTCGTTATTTGTCATAAATTTAATATTTTTAAATATAAATTTAATGTATTAATGACATAATTTTAACATATTTAATAATAATGACAGTATATAATGACACTCGAGTTTAATTAATAAAAAAAAGAAATAAATAAACTTGAAATATACTGCTCTGTGACAAAAAGAAAAATTGATTATGTGTTTAAAAAAAAAATTGGATATATATCATGAGATGCCCTTGCAAATGATTACATTCAAAGATTTGACGAGCCTCACAAAGTTATTCATTTCACTAGATTTTTACCCAGGGCTTCAAGGTATAATGCAAGGTCTATCAAAGCTAAGGTGATTAAAATCCTATATTTCTGTGTTAAAAAAATGCTGTATGAACTGTTTTGGCCTATTTCTGGGACGTGATTTAAAAGCTGGTTCATAATTCCTTGTCTAGGGAGAGACAAGTAATCTATTTCTTTGAAAAACCTTGCTGGAATGCATTAGATAGCCTGATGGTTGGCACTATTTTTGGCCTGTAAAAAGAATGCAACTCTTGATTGGCTTGATTGATAATAATGACAGTATATAATGACACTCGAGTTTAATTAATAAAAAAAATAAATAAATAAACTTAAAAATTACCGCTTAGTGATAAAAAGCATGCTGAAACCCATAAAAATAAAATATTCGTTAGAAACCTATAGCATGGCTCCCACTCCACTCTTTGAGTTAACCACACGCCTTCTCAGCATTCACTTAACCTTAGACATAGGGTTCTCCTCGGACGTACAATCATGTCGCCTTTTTCAACTAGCAAAAATGTTATTAATATTCAAAGAAAAAGTATAAAATTTATTTAACCTAAATTTTCTCCAACTTCTTGACCTTCAACTGACTATTTCTTTAAATTATTTTTGAAAGACCCAAAGGCACTCCTACATTTAGCTCTTGTGGAAGCATGTTCAACGCTTTAACATGCAGTATTTTCTCAAATGTCAAAAGAATTTTGACATTGACAATGCACAAAACAACCAAATAAAATTGACATTGAAGCATTATAACTTATGTTTCTGTTGATTCTTCAGTCAAAGACAGATTGTTTTCAAACATGATGAAGTATAAAAAAAAAACAGGGATAATTACCTGCTCAGAATCAGTGAGTTTAAACGTTAAAATGGACTCAGTTATCAAAGCAAGTTAGTAACAGAATGTTTAACGGAAAAGACCATGATGAAAGCCTATATTATCTAAGGAGGAAGGAAATTCCCCCTAGATTTTGAGAAGACATTTGTTTCTTTCTTATAACGATAATAAACATGAAAAAGCTGAAATTCTCTATACAATAATTGCACATTATTGATGAATATGAAGAAAGGGGAAAATCACCTTAAATAGCAGTGAATTAATCCCCTTTTAATCCAAGATAAGCTATAGATGACGTTGGTCTCCTAATCGGGCGATTTGAACCTGAATTTAATTTTGAACTAAATAAAGTTGCTGATTTAGCTAACACGGTTAAATTGGCCAACTGAACTCAATGATTCCGAAAGGATGAATAGCCGAATACCCAAGTTTCGGTAGTGCGTTATGTGCAATTTGTGTGTAAAAAAAAAGTATTTGCATATTTTGCGAAGTATTTGCGAAAAATGTGAAACAGTATGTCCAGTCAGCTATTTCAAATCATCGGGATAATTACCCGGTACAAGAGGCTATATTTTACATGTAGAAAAAAGTAACTATGGTGTGATGTTAAAACTAAGTAGCCATTGTACCATTCGAGGCTAAACAACGGTTTTGATGGTAAAACCTAAAAAAAAAATCGACTTGGCCAAATCGGCTTAGGAAAAGACCTAGCCCTCATTCACAGTGTCTAATTTCCATATTTCTATCTGTCTTTGCCACGTTGATTTTAACTAAAGTTTATCTTTTAGTGATGTAAGTTTGAAGATCATGTTCTAAAGAGCGGCATTATAACTGTTATACTATATTTAACCGAGTAACCGTGGTACCACGTGGGGTAAAAATGGCTTTAATCAGGACCGTATCCGAAAGGTCAACCGAAATATTGGCATTTCCTTGAAATTTTCTGTTCGCGCTGAAAATGGAGGTGGTTGTTTACATTATGGCTGGCCAATGTGGCTAAAAAAATTTTTTTTAACTCTCTCCCCCCCCCCCTCACAAATCCTGGATACTACCCATCTATTCATGCTAGATTGTTTCAGAAAACTCTGACCCCCCCCCCTTTCACCCGTTTAGTTTTTCCCTTTGGGTTGATTCATTGCTTATTTTCAGCCTCGCAGGCTCCATAGAGTTCAATGGCTAGCCATTGTTATATATTTTGTTCTTTTTTTTTTATAAAATTAGTTCTCTCTTTCTAAGATACCTAATACCCATATTCGTCTCTGCCTCTGTCATATTGATTTTTAAAAAACAGTTGTTTTTTTTTTTGGTAGTGGTGTAAGTTCGACGATGACGTCGTGTCCAAATGCACTAAGAGTGAAGCAGTTGATAATAATTTCGGTGGACCAGATGAGGACAGTCCATTGACAGCCAAACAATGCACTAACGCCTATATGCTTGTGTACATTAGGGATAGTGAACTGAAAACTGTTCTCCAGGAAGTTGCAGAAGCTGATATTCCTGAGGAGGTATTTCTTTTTTTATTTGTGAATTTATCTATGATTAATGTAAACAACATTAAGCACAATGTTTGTCTATAAGAATACCTACTACAACAATCACAAGACAAGGAATGATAGAAAATCCAAATAAATGAAAAAGAGACAAGCAACAAATACGCAGTTATATTTGACGGCATACCGGGTTATAACCAAATTTTTATAAAAGGGTGTGCTGATCAGTCTACACTTAAATACTTGCATATTAGTTGGGGCTTCAATTCAGGAGGGGGAGGCAGGGGGCAATTGTCCCTCTTTATTTTTAGAAGTACCTTTTTTGACAGTTTTAAAAAAAATAACGAAATTACCCCTCCCCCTTCCTTGGATTTGAAAAAATATTTTTCCCCCTCCCCTATGGTTTTGCGAATTGATGCCCCCGCATATTAGGGGGCTCTACTACTTCTAATGGCCGGCTTCCGCTCTTCAACGGCCGTGGGCGCCCATAAATTGAAATCCAGGAGGGGGCAAAACTCGTCTAATTGGCACTTCTAATGCTATATAATAGAAATTTCAGAACAAAAATATAAAAATAAGGCAACATCATTCAGCCAGGGGGGGCGAACGCCCCCCCCTCCCCTTATGGGTGCCCATGTCAACGGCCCTATAAACAAATGGGTGCTGGTCAATTGTCTTTTTGGTTTATTAGGGTAAATTTTATATTGGATTTTACTAGTGTTGGTATAATAGCTAAGAATCTTATATTATTAATGCCCTTAATAGTCCTACGAGCATTAATTCAATCCGTGCGCCTCCTGTGAAGATAGAGGGAAGGAATTAGGAGCTTCGAGAGCCTTTGGTACTATTAAGATTAGAAAATAAGAAATCATCTTAGGGGCCCGCCTCCGAGTTTCTTTCGAGCTTACGTTCGATCTGTAATGCAATGTGTAATTGTGTTAATTTTAATTTCAATAATTAAATGTGTTAATTTTATAAATAATTAAATGTGTTAATTTTAATTTCATATAATGTATTACTAGAGATGTTTCGTAGCTAAGAGGACATATTCTAATAGAATATTTTGTTGCGGTTGATTTAAATAAGATAAAATTGGTGGACCAGATGAGGAGAGTCCATTGACTGCGAAGTATTGTACCAGCCCTTATACTCTTCTGTGCGTAAAGTCTAATTCCCATCTATGTATAGCTAGACGTCAATGTCTAGGTTTAATCATTTTTGACCATTGATAGTTTGCTTCCTCTTTTACAAGTAGTCCTAATTGGTCAATAGTGATGATGGCTAGAAATTGATGGCCAGCTAAGCACATGTGAACTGGGCTTAAAGGATAGCCCCGGCCACAGTAGAGATATCTAGACAGTACGATCACCCTAAAAAATATCTGTCACCAAGAGTCTCGGTGCGTATAAAAGCTCTTCCTATTTCCTTTGTTTAAGTGGATTCATTGTATATTTCCCAGTTGCTCGATCAACCAGTTGCTCGAAAAATGGTGCGAACCGGTGTATTGTTTAGGATTGCGAAAGCAGAAAGAGAGGGGGTGAGCCGGCGAAGTGTTTCACTACTGTCCCATCCCACAGGTATGACTTATCACTTGACTGAGTGGCGGATACAGGATTTTCAAGAGGGAAGTTTAGATTAAATTTTAGCAAATACGAAAACTTACAGTGCTAACTTCTGATCAACACTGCAATATATCACTAGCCGGAATTTCATAAATAGTGAGAGAGGGATCCGGAAGTGGTGGGAAATTTCGGAATTTGCCACAAAATGTTTTACCACAAAGAGGCAACCTAATAGTTTTAGAACAGATTATCTATTAGGTTTCACAATAATGTGTGGTTTTAGGTAGTAATATTGCGCCGTGGAGCGTCAAAACCTTTTTCTTCTTGGCAAGGAAAAATATTCTCTTGATCCTTCGAAAATTGATGTAGGACCTTATTTTTTTTTTTTTTTTTTTTTTTTTTTTTTTTTTTTTTTTTTTTTTTTTTTTTTTTTTTTTTTTTTTTTTTTTTTTTTTTTTCTAATAACTGGTGAAATAGCCCTATTTAAGAAAATACCAAACGTCTTTTAAGAACTGTTTTTTGTGAAATTCTTAGTGAGATTTCAGAAAATTGAAGGACATAAAAAGAATTGCATTTGTATTGTAAGAAGAATATAAAGTAATGCTTGTTGTTATTATTGTTGTAAATATTCTGCCACAAACTTGCAAATTATGTAAAACTTTTCATCAGAAAGCACTTTTCTATGACTCTAAGTTAACCCTCACAATTCCCTTCATTATCTTTCCAGTTTCGGGTTGCGTGCAAGTTTTTGCTAATTAAACTTTGTTTTGCTCAGGGCATGTTTGGAACAAGAGGCAGGGGGATGGCCCCTCACTAGATGCACCAATCGCCTTCCTTGCATAATTCTCTGTAGCTTAATTATTAAGCTTTAACATGATATAGCAAAAGGCTTTTTGCAGATGCCAAAACATATGATTTTAGTCATGTGCATTTCTAGGAATTTCTTTTTTTGGAGGAAGGGAGTTTTTTTTTTTTTTTTTTTTTTTTTTTTTTTTTTTTTTTTTTTTTTTTTTTTTTTTTTTTTACATTCAGTTTTCGGTTTAGCTGTCGTGGCATAATTAGCTTTGCTTTCTTTGAAAATTGTCCTGGCTTAGGCTTTGAGTGGTAGCTAACAGAATTTTATAATGCTCCTTTCTGCTTCTGAATATCTTTGTCTTATCCGTCTCTGGTGTTTCAAGGACTTATAACAATTCTCAGTTTTGACAATTGGAGCTTTGGATTGCATTTACCTCTGCATTATTACAGCCAGACCAATTATTTTCCTTTTTTTCTTTATCTCTTCAGCGTATTGCATTCTTCCTTATCCCCTA
Organism: Artemia sinica; assembly: GCA_027921565.1. NCBI lineage: Eukaryota > Metazoa > Arthropoda > Branchiopoda > Anostraca > Artemiidae > Artemia > Artemia sinica. The sequence continues at coordinate 2,425,247 of CM051275.1, forward strand.
GACGCTCGATTCGTCTTATTTCTTTTCCTGTTCTCCAGGCTGTGAATACCGATGCCACGCGCATGCCTACCCATGAAAAAATGTGATGAAGCTTATGTTTCTATTGGTTCATATGTTCTCCGGAGAGGCTGAATCTTGGTGCGGCTTTGTCTAATGGTAGAGATAGGAGAGGATCGTATTGTCTAGATCAGGGGTTCCCAACCTTTTTTTTACTCTAGAGCACATTCTAAAATATCTGTAGGGTGGCGGGCACCACCTATTTTAAATCGACAAACTCCTTCCGTAACTTGTCATTTTCCCATAATTTATTTTCTTATAGTCGTAATGTATTAATAAATAATAAACAAAAATGTTTCAAAATAATAAAATTATTTGGCTTTTTTTTTCAAATTGCATACACACAGAGAAATGTATTTACAAAACGTAAAGAAAGTAAACAAAACACACGAATACAAGGAAAACATTTAATTAAAAACATAATAAAGTCAATGTAATCTTTGGCATTGTATTTCATTGGCCAGAGCTTCATAATTGGGAGCGTATGACGATAATCCTGTTAGCAGACAATCATAAAGATGCTCATCGGTGAGTGGAGATCTATATCTTGATTTTATTAAGTTCATGTTTGAAAACAATGATTTGTATAAATATGTCGAACCGAAAAATGATTCAATTTTATATGCCGCTTTTTTCAACAATGGGAACTTTTCTCTATCCACTGCATTCCAAAAGTCCTCTGACATCAAAGATTTTAGCGAAATATCATTCTTAAAGTCCAAAATTTGTAACTCTAGTTTTTCTGTCTTACCTTGAACAAAATCTGCAATACATGTGGCAATTTCCACCACGTGTATTTGGCAAGTAAAAGGATTGATACAGAAGGAAACTATTGGCTCAACACGTTTAAACTGCAAAAATCTCTCTTCAAACTATTTTTTAACTCTTGAAGATGCTTAATAAATAATGCCCCATTTAATTCATTGTCACCTAGTATTTTATTCATATGTGGGAAATGCACGAGAAAATTGATATGCAGATGTAATATCAACAAATCGAATTTAGCTTTAATGACTTTACAGAGCTTATCAATACAGCTATGCTTTTGTCTTTACCCTGCAACTCCAAATTTATAGAATTCAATTTTTCCATGAAGTCTGTGAGAAATCCCAAATCAATCAGCCAGCCAGAGTCAGCTAGTTAAGCTAGTTCAATTATCCTTTCGATCGTTTATAAATGTGTTTGTATTTCTTCAATTAAACTCACCAATCTTGTAAGAACCTTTCCTTTACTGAGCCAACGTACTTCAGTATGCAGAATAAGATCATGTTCTTTATCTTCAGTATGTTCTAACAGGGCCTTGAAAAGTCGGTGTTGCAAAGGAGCTGCTCGAATAGAATTGATTATTTTTGTAACTATTTTCATGACGTGTTCAAATGGCAAAATTTTACAACACCGAGCTTCCTGGTGGATAATGCAATGGTAGTACATGAAGTTTGAAAATGAATCATCCTTCATGCAGAGGGCAATAAATCCTTTGTTTTTACCCATCATTGCTGGCGCCCCATCAGTGGTTATTGCAGACTGCTTGTGCAAAGGCATATTTATTGACTTGGGGTGTGTTTTGAAAGTATTATAAAGATCCTCACCCCTTGTCTGTCCTTTCATAGGTAATATTTGTAACATATCCTCTTTTACTGTGAAGTTACTAAACACCATTCTCACCATAACTGCTAACTGTGCGGTGTCTGATATATCTGTTGACCCGTCAAATTGTAGCGAGAACCAGTCACATATTTCCAAGTCAGTTTTTAACTGAGTTTGTATGTCTGTTGAAATTGCATGTATTCTTCTTGTGTCTGTGTTATTTGACAACTGCAAGTCTTGTATTGCTGAGACAATCTCACGTTTGTTAGAAAATTCATCAAACAAACAATCGGCACCAGTTAAAAATAGTTCCTTAAACAACTCACCATCAATGAAAGGTTTCTTCTTTTTTGCGAGCATGTATGATATTTTGAAAGAAGCAATAGTGGCCTTTTTAGAATTTTCCAAATGTCTAGTGAAAACAGTCTGTTGTGCTGTAAGACTTGATTTTAGATTACAATTTTTTTTTTTCTTACTTCATCTTAAGAGGATAATTCACATTAAAAGTGCCATGATTTGTCTGAAAGTGTGGTTCAACTTTATATTTTTTCGGCACTGCAATGCTACTACCACACAACAAACAAACGCATTTATTTTTCAAATTAACGAAAAAATATGATTCCTTCCAGTCAGTGTTAAAATTATAGGTTCGTTGTCTTTTACTTGGTCCAATCATTTTAGGGCTAAAATAAATAATAAAAATAATAATATTTGAACTACAATATAATATCAATGTTATAGCGCAAGTCTGTTCTGGCATTATAAGCATAAATATATTATAACAAGAACTGTAACTATCTCCTCAACAAAATAGTTTATTCAAGATCATCGCTTATGAATACAATAAATAACGCACCTCACTTTTAGCCTGTTAATTTTTTTTTTTTTTTTTTAGAAAACTCCTAATTCGTGTTTCGTCTGACGAACACGTCTCTTATCTAACTGTCGCGACCCGAACAGGGCAGCACCGCAGCAATCACAATGACAACAACGCGGTTCCAGGCGGGGAATGCTTTTTGCGCATCACTCCATGTACACGCGGAAAACCCGAAGTGAGCCGAAGCAATCAGAGTTATGTGCCTTGTGATTTGGCGCCTTCGGCGTTTATCGGATCAGTTCGTGGCGTTCGTTCCATTCGTTCACTTCGGGTTTTCTGCGTGTACAAGGTGTGATGTGCAAATGGCACTAGCCGTTCCGGGGCTAGCGTGTATAGTGCAGTCTGGCTCGCCGCTAGACAAGCTCGGACAAGTATCGAACATATTTAATAAACCTAGGCAGTTAAAAAAAAATTAAAACTCTAACAATGAATGAAAATAAATCATAATTTAAACTAATATTTATGAAAAAAATTCTGTCTCTGTCAAATAGTGACAGGCGGGCACATACGAATCGTCCCGCGGGCACAGGGTTGGGAACCTCTGGTCTAGATATTTCTACTGACACTAGAATATTTGGTTTTTCATCTTCTTTGCCTTCTTCTTTAAAACACTGGCTAAAATGCAAAAGTTTGGACAAAGCCATTCTGCCTACATAAATTAGTTATATTTTAAGTAATCACGACTCTCACGTATCAGAGGCTCTGTATGTCGTTTGACAAAAAAAAAAAGAAAAAATTCAAAATATAAGATAATTAAAAAACCAAAACGATGATGATTTCCTGCCAGTGAAAAAAAAGCAAAGAAAACCCGAAGCAGATATTCCGGCAAGGATCTTCGCCAATCCGAGCCGAGCGCTCAGAAAAAAGAGAGCGAAGGAAAGAAAAGTTGACTATGAAACAAAAAAAAGGAAAGATACAGAGAAAAGCCCTTTGTCTGTCTCATTCGGAGGCGGTTTAAGGGGTGGAACAGAGGAAGCACTTGCCTCGGGGGCAAAAGTTTTAACGGCACTAAATTTCAAATGAATAATCTAACGGTTTATAATCATTTTGTAAATTTTTTAATTTCATTTTTTTGAACAAAGTAGGAGAGCAGTTAATGAATGAAAATAATTTAATAGGTTATTAATTATTTAATAAAACAAAAACAAATTAGAAATGTAAAATAGTAATAATTAAAATAATTAAATAATTTAGATAATAAACTAAAAAATAATTAAGAAGTAAATTAGAAATTTATTATTAAATTGAAAATAATTTTGTTAATAAATGATTTTTTTTTCAAAATTTGGCCTGAAAATTTAGTGGAAGATGGGGGGGGGGGGGCTAATTGATATTTTTCCCCGGGCGCAAGAGAGGCCAGAACCGCCACTGGTCTTATTGCAGTTTACTTCAAAAGGCTTTTTTTTTGCTTTATACTTTTTTTCTCTCTTTTTTCTTCTTTTTTTCCTCTTGTTTTTGAGGGTAGAGGGTGGTTTAGCGGAGTTCTGAAATATCTGCTTTGTCCTTTTTTTATTCTTTTCCACTACTTTTTCTTCTTCGTGTTTTTTTCTTTTTAATTTCATTTATTACCAGTGTAGGTAGTGTGAATCTGAATCGAGAAAAGAGAAGAAAATACTTTCAGCGTATATAATCGACTCCTGCCAAAAACTACTTAATAGCATAAATCAGCCTTTTCATTCTTAACCAATCAGTACATTTCATTAATTTCAACCGAGTAATAAAAAAATAAACAGATTAAACAAGTTAAATCAATTAAATAAACGCGAAGAAAAAAGTTATTTTCCAGGATGTATAAACTGGCAATGTAACCTAAATAGATTATTCTGAAACAATTAAATATAATAGTTTTTTTCCAATCTATAGTTAATTAAAAGGGATAACTTGAGGCAGTGAAACTTAGATATGGATTTTTTTTGTAGCTTTTCCAAGGGTTAAATCCCTAGAGGACTTAGGCGGGGTAAATATGGCTGATTATGGAATTACGGAAGGGCTGGATGGAAGTAGGTTCAAATTTTACACCAAAAAGCACATTAGTAATTGCAACATATAAAAGATTGGAGTGTTTGCCACAATGGAAAACTCGCTAAAGCTTAATTTATTGGCAAAAATCCAATAAAAATTCAAGTTACATGGAGATACAAAGGAGTTCCTAAAGTCTAAAATTTATGGGCAAAAAGCCAAATTCCCAGGTTCAATCTTTTTGGCAAAAAGCCGAAAAGATTGAAATTAAATAAAAAAAAAACTTCCTTATTACAGGTTTTATTGGCAGATTTGGATTCTAAACTTAAAATTGTGTTGGGATATATTGCACACTCAACAAATTTAGTCTTGATAATAATCAGCCCCATCTATGTAGATTTTTTAATTCCCCTCCCCCCTCTAAAATAAGTTTAAGGTAACTTTATTCACAAACGCTCAGCCAAACATATGTATGTTTAAGATTTATCTATTAATACTCAATTCTGAAAACAAATATGTCTAGCTTAAAATTAATGTAGAAATATATAGTTAGGTCTGTACGCCGGGTTTTTTTTCTGGCAGAGGGTTGCCAACCTCGAAAGAGGTTGGCAACCAAACACTACCTCGGAAGAGGTAGTGGGTCCAAACCCAGTCAAACTGCCCTCCTTTAGAGAGGTGTTTGAGTAAGTGAACCGTGAAACCGGTGAAACCGTTTTGACTATGGCTCTAAGTTTGACGGTTCACCATTGAAAGACTGACAAATCAGCTGGTAGAAGTCATGCCCCTTTTTATGATACGATCTTACGGGGATTGTCTGTTGAATTGAATTCAATTGCTTGTACGCCTGAGATAAAAATAGATCTGGACAATTTGTCGAAAAGGACAGAAAAATCTGGACCTAAAAATAATTTTTTTTTGGAACTTTAAACGCTCCTCCCTCCCACAAAAACGCTTAACCTTTCCATTAGCAGTTGGTTTGCAACTAAGTTTTAACATTTATAGGTATTCATGCATACAAATGAAGCTTTGCGAGGTGGTTTTTCTTGCCGGGGGTAGGGGTCTTGATGACCCAAAAATACTTGTGGGTTGTCACAATTGAGAATCGAACATTAATAAAAAACAAGGAGAGAGAAAATCTCGAAATGAAGAACAAAAGAAATGGGACTATGCCAATAGAAGGAAAAGACAAACTAAAAGACGGATATTTCGCCTGTATAAAAGAAGGCGTCTTCAGCGCTAAATGTAGAAGAAACTCAATAGTTCCGTACTATTTCTATAGTATAGAAATATTCTAGGTATACCAGACAATACATTAAAGTGATTAGTGCTATGTACGAGAATAACACTGCTGCGGTTAAGGTAGGAAATGAGGTTAGCAGCTGGTTTTGTATTAAATCAGGAGTTAAGCAGGGTTGTGTTCTATCCCCCTACATGGTTACGTCATTTATTTAGACCCCCCCTCGGATTGTAAAATGCTTCCATTTATTGATTTTATGTCATTTTTTTAAGTTGGTGGAGCGACTAAATGAGGAACGAAAGCAAGATGCGGCACGAAGGAAAGAAAGGAATGAAGCTCATTTGTATATGAGTGTCAATGTTATATTCGAAGATGAATTTAACGGCTATCAAGGATTTGATTTGTATGACGGGGAGCGACTCAATCCCAGAATGTTCCGAGTTTTGAAAACTCAAACTGTGGAGCAAACTATCAAAATTATTGCAGATACTCTGGTAAGTACCAAATATCATTTTATCCACTTGCAAATGGTGGTAAGTACCATTTTATCTCTTTACTAATGAACCCATGTTAAACGGGAAGGGGTAGGGATGAGTTGATTGACACCTCATTTTGAAGTATTCATGTTTTCTCCCATTCTTACGATGACAAGGAACTTCATCATTGTCTGTATTAATGCCACATTTGTTCTTTTTTGTTTCAATGGTTTTTCTTTATTTTGTCATCCAGACTTTATAATAAAAAAAAAGTACATCTGTATAATGAGGTACGCCTTTGACTGGAAACTTAGAAAGGGGAGAAGATAAAATATATAAGATTCCAGAAATAAAAATAAAAAAAAACATTAAACATGCTAGATGCCTGCTGGCGTGTTGCTATATTTTATTTCTATGATATCTGGTATCTAATTCAGTAAAAAATCCATTGCCAGGGTGAACAGTTATAAAACATAACGTAACTCTTTTCTCTATATGATATTGCCAGATCAAAAAATCAGATTTTACTGGAACAATTAAAAAATATACAAAAAAAAATCCATACATCTGGCCCCATAACTAAATCAATACGCACACGCACACACACACACCACACACACACACACACACACACACACACACACACACACACACACACACACACACACACACACACACACACACACACACACACACACACACAAAAAAAAAAAAAAAAAAATCAAATGAAAAACCGTTGCCCGCCATTTAAATTTAGCAGACAATAAAATACAAGATATGCTGCGCACAAGGCATCGACACCACTCAGTGGCACAAACACCACTCGAAATAAAAAGTCGAACCCGGTCCAGAGATGTCCATCCCATCATTGTGACTTTAGATCATTAAAGATTTATCTATCTATCTATATATATCATTTGTGTGAGATTTTGTGTAATTATGTATGTTAGTTTGATGGTATTATGTGCTTTATTATGATTTCGTTTTGTTTTATAATTTTGCATTGTTATTGTTATGTACTATATTTTGCAATGAGTGTTATAATCAAGTGCTATTATTTTGTATGATTTTTCATTTTTTTGCCATGGCCCAAATCTATCATAATCTTAATATGAAATTAAACATAATTCATCTAGACATTAAAAAATTAAAAAATAAGAAAATAATTAAAAAATAATTTGTCGAGGACTCGACAAATTAATTTTTTCACCAAATAACCCCTTTCAGAAACTTTCTCACCAGTCCTTGAAAATCAGGGGAAGGTAGTCCCCATGGGCCTCCTCAGAATGATGTCTCAGTAGTTAATCGATCAGTTTTTAATTGTCTTGTTATTGGCACCTTAATAATTCTTGCTCAGATTATTATATATATTTATATATTATAATATATAATATAATTATACTTATATAATCTAATTATAATCATATATAATTATAATTAAATTATTTTATAATTATAATAATATGACGAAATCAATAAGAATTCCAAATAGGGATAGGTCCTTTTATTAGACAGTGAAACGAAAATATAAAACAAAGACTCTAAATATTTCGATGACACAGTCGGTCATCATCATCAGTAGAGTTATATAATATGATTATATAATTATATTAATCATATTGACCACTAAATAACCCTTTTCGAAAAATTTCTTACCATTCCTCGAAAACCAGCGGAAGGTGGTCCCTGTGGGCCTCCTCAGAATGATGTCTTAGTAGTTAAAGTCGTTCAATTTTGAAATGTCTTGTTAATTCTTGCTCAGAATGTGTTTAGGGAAAGGGGATTTTTGTCCATGTTCTGTGCTATATTAGACACTGTCTGCTGGGTGTGAATATCTGGGTCACAGCGATTAGTTGATATGTGTTTATACTCTGTTCAATGCAGTTCTAGATGCAGCTATAGTTAGTTATAGTTATAGGTTGAAATAATTCTAGAAACAGCATATTGATATATTTATCAGATAAATTGATATGTTGAAAAGAATCTTGTACAGTGTGTTACAGAGAGAGAACACCCTCGTCTATATTCTGTTAGCTACGGTTGTTCTCCAACAGCTGTAGTATAGACATAGTTAGATACTTGTCACGTTAAACGCTTTTTCGGTGGTGGCGTGAATATTGCAGTTTTCCTGGGTCAGAACGATTTGTTGAAGAACGACAACAGGCTTACGCCCATATGGTCAAATCCATTTTCCTATTAGGGGTTGCTGTCACCGAATGAACCTGCTTTTTTTTTTACCTAATTATTAGCCAAATTGGGTGTATCTTTTGACTTTTTTCATGGAGGATGTCCTTGGTTGCTCATTCAAGGATAGTGTGTTCCCCTCTTCTATGTGTAAGTATGAGCTAGATGTGGTCGTGTTAAAAATATAGTGGGGGGGGGGGGGTATTCTTTTCCCGAGTTTAATATTGCATCGAAAATTGTACTTTTATCTACTTTTGAGCACTTGCAACTTAGGTAGGCGTACTGATACTCTTATGCTGCTTCTAATACCACTAGCCATTCAGTGCAGTACCAGCCTACCTGATTTAAAACAGCTACGCACGTTTCTCCACCCCACCCTGCTCAGCTTCAGTATTTACTCGCTCCCATGAAGCTCCTACATCCCTTTGATCTTTTTTTTGTGATACCTTCCCTCCCAATTCAATTCCTAACGAAAAGGACCTCGACACGCAGTTATGTAGGTTTCGGTGTAGTGAGTGCCAAATTAAAAAAACAAAAGTTGGAGGAAAATCGGAAAAAAAACTCCTTTGAAGATTTAATTGTCTTTGGGAATCAACAGATTTTTAGCGGGAATATTTAGACGAAAGGGATTAGCAAATTTAGCCAATTCGTTTTTCTTATTTAGTTTCACGATTGAATATGGCAACAAAAGAAAAAAAAAAAAATGAGAAAATCGATCTTTCCACGTTTAAACAGACCTAAGAGGGGTCCAGGTGGGGGAGGGGGGGAATGTTTATTTAGATTCCCTTGGTATTTTAAAGACTACTGCCAAGTGCGTGAAAAAATTATTTTTCACGAAAATATTTTTCGAAAAATTGTTTGAAAAAAATATTTTCAAAAAATTATTCAAATTATTTTAAAATTCAAAAATTAAAATGTATTTATAAGTCATTTAGAGGTCCTTTCTGTAGCCTGGAACCGGCCATCTCTGTGTTTAATGGTTCCATTCCTTATGAATCCAAATTCACCTAATTTTTAGCCAAATTGGTTATATCTTTTGGCTTTATTTATGTTCATTGAAGGACGGCAGTGTGTCTCCCTCCTGTAGGTGTATGTATGACCTAGGTATGGCCATGTTAAAAATCTAATAGGGGTGAGTGGTCTTCTTTACCAAACTTTAATATTGCATCCAATGTTGTACTCTTACCTATTTTTGAGCACTTGCATCTTGAAATGGTTGGCGGGCTGATACTCTTATGCTGCTGCTATTAACACTAGCAATTCTCTGCAGTACCAGCCTACCTGATGCAAAACAGCTATGTACGTTCCTTCTCCGCCCCACCCTGCACAGTTTAACTATTTACTCCCTCTCATGAAGCTCCTACTCCCCTTAGATCGTTTCTTGTGACACCTTCCCTCCTTTGAGGGCGACCTACTTTCTATTTGGCCCCAGCTGGATTGTAAAAAGGTATATTCTTTGGGAACCTATCCTTCCTTTATCTGCAAAACCTGAGCCAACCATCTTAAGGTTTATTTCATCTTAGCCATAGACATTTTGCCATTAGCCATAGTCATATTTACCACTGTCCATTGCCCATTAGCCATAGACAGTGGAATCGAATCCCATTTTTTTTGATTGCGAACAGATTTTTTGAGTTGCCAGATTTACCACTGTCCATTGTCCATTAGCCATTGTCTATTACTCAAATAGCCATTATCCATTAGCCATAGACATTGGAATCGAATCCCATTTTTCGAACAGCTTTTTTGAGTTGCCAGATTTACCACTGTCCATTGTCCATTAGCCATTGTCTATTAGTCAAATAGCCATTATCCATTAACCATAGACAGTGGAATCGAATCCCATTTTTCGAACAGCTTTTTTGAGTTGCCAGATTTACCACTGTCCATTGTCCATTAGCCATTGTCTATTAGTCAAATAGCCATTAACCATTAACCATAGACAGTGGAATCGAATCCCATTTTTCGAACAGCTTTTTTTGAGTTGCCAGATTTACCACTGTCCATTGTCCATTAGCCATTGTCTATTAGTCAAATAGCCATTATCCATTAACCATAGACAGTGGAATCGAATCCCATTTTTCGAACAGCTTTTTTGAGTTGCCAGATTTACCACTGTCCATTGTCCATTAGCCATTGTCTATTAGTCAAATAGCCATTAACCATTAACCATAGACAGTGGAATCGAATCCCATTTTTCGAACAGCTTTTTTGAGTTGCCAGATTTACCACTGTCCATTGTCCATTAGCCATTGTCTATTAGTCAAATAGCCATTATCCATTAGCCATAGACATTGGAATCGAATCCCATTTTTCGAACAGCTTTTTTTAGTCGTAGTAGCCCGTGTTTATCCTTGCGATTGCATATTCTTATGATTGTAGATGGAAAAAAGGTTCAGACCCTTGTTTTACCTTATGTGATTTTTACCTTTATTTAATTCTCTTTTGCCTATAATTTGGTAAATAAAAACCTTGAATCCCAATTTTTTAGCTTTCGTTGAATTAGTTTTCGAAACTAATCGATCAGACTAAACTTTACAGTGTAACTAAATTAAATTAGCTTTTGAGTTTCGTTGATGAACTGACCAAATAAACTATGTAATTAAAGCTAAATTGATTTGTTCTGAGAACCAAAGTTGAGTGGTACATAGGCCAAGATCAAAGAATTTTTGTTCGAAGGGATTGACAAAAGTGAGTAAGAAATCATGAATGAATAGTTATAATATGAATATATTATCAATGAACAGATAAGGGATTGACAAAAGTGAGTAAGAAATCATGAATGAATAGTTAGTATAATGAATAATTATAATATGAATGTATTATCAATGAATAGTTAGTGAAAAAAAAAATTCTGGAAATTATGCAAATTTGTCGTATTTGGCATGAAAAGAATTTCTATCAGCGGCTGTACGAAAAATACAGCATTTTTATTCATCTGACTAGGAAACTCATTAAAACTAAATACATTTAAGTCAAGTTCATCAAACCCTGTAATCGTTACTGTAATCGTAATCGTTAGTTGTAATATTACTGTAATCGAAGGGATTGACAAAAGTGAGTAAGAAATTAATTATCAATGAATAGTTAGTGAAAAAAACTGTACGTTATGTGTATCTTCAGTATGTAGCAAATTAAAAGGGCTGTAGAGACGATGTTAAAAATCCACCTAGAATTAAAAGGACAATTACTGCCCTTGTAATATACCCCCAAGAACTGAAACGTCAATTCGACGCTTCATATACCCCCAAGAGCCAAAAGACGTTGATTCATACAACTTTTTTCAGCGAAGAAATTAGGTGGTATATATCAGGTAGGGGCACTCGGAAAAATAAGAAAATACTTGGGGAGGGTTGGGGTGAGTCTGTTCATTTCAAGAGCTGTTTCTAGTATGATGGATGGTCCTTACTTACGCTTTGTGTTTGGAGAAGCTTCATTTTGTGACCCTTTGTCCCGAATTCCTGGATTTAAGGAAATAATAATTTGTTAGTAATGTGAGATCGAATGATTGATTCGTTTCAGCAATAAATCAAAAAATTATAGGACAAAAAATATTCAAGTGGGAATGACAAAGGTTATTCAGAGGAGGAGACGGGGGGAGCAATAATTACATATATACGTATATATATATATATATATATATATATATATATATATATATATATATATATATATATATATATATATATATATATATATATATATATATGTATATATATATATTATTTATATATCCGCATACTTCCAATCTCCGGTGTGAAAAATATTTAGGTGGGTCACGACTTTGGTAAAATTTGTTTCCCCCTCCCGGCCTCCTTGATATTTCTTAAAAATTTCTCGGTGATTGAAATTATAAATAAGATAAATCAGTTAATTCCAAGCTTTTAGAGAAATAGATATCCGTTTGATAGCTGTGAAGTAAGTCTCGGATTCTTAACCGCCTCGCATTAAAGCTACGCATTGCCTCAGAAAAATTGCAACAATAATTTTTATACCAGAAAACGAGCTTCATTCGATGATTATTGTTCCTAGCAAGATAATTGTTCGTTTTTCGTTGTGAAAAAAAAACGATCTAGATAGGTTATCCGGTTATTGCATATATATATATATGTATATATATATATATATATATATATATATATATATATATATATATATATATATATATATATATATATATATATATATATATTTATTTATTTTTATTTATTACCCGTCAAAAAAAAGTTCAAAAGACGGAGTATCACTAAAAAAGAAAAAAACACACAAAAAACAAATTACAACACATTACACATAATTTTGCAAAATTTGCAAATTTGCAAAATTTCTGCCGAAATTTTCACCTCCGAATGCCAAAAACGATTTAGGGGTGGTGCAACCCCCCGCCCCCGCACCCCCCTCAGGACGCCACTGCATATATTTATATATATATATATATATATATATATGTATATATATATATATATATATATATATATATATATATAGGTGGCTAGGGCACTTTGTGCGGGTTTGTGCGGATGAAGGATGACAGATTGCCGAAGATTGTTCTTTTGGGCCAACCGTCTAGGGCCAAACGGAAAGCAGGTCGTCCTCGTCTGGGATGGGAGGACGTCATAAAGAAAGATTTAAAGGAAATGGGAACTTCATGGGTGGGTTTAAAAAGGGAGTCTTTGAATATATTGAAATGGAGGAGGAGTGTGCGTAGCTGTGTTGGCCTCAGGCGGCTTGGTGCTGCAGTGATAGATAGATAGATAGATATTTTATTTATGAAATATGCATAACGCTATAAAATACACCTGCCCACATGCCTAATGGCATAATTGAGCGCATTAAGAATTACAACAAATTATTAAGACCGTTAGCAATTTAAATGAAAACGAAAACTGCCCAAATACAAACAAGGTAAGTAAAACCAAAGTCAACTTTCAGAGATAAACTTCCTCACCATTCTGCGAAACTGCTGGTAATCAGCGCACTCTCTAATATCCATGGGAATAGAATTCCACACCTTCGGACCAATGTGCCTCACACTAAATCCTGCTCTAGTTGTTCGCCTAAACTCGTGTGAGAAATTGAACCTGAGTGATGTCGGATATGAATGACGCTGCAAGTTAAGAGGGAAAATTACAGTATCAATCTAGCTTTCAATATCAATCTAGCTTTCATTGAGTGAACACTGGATAAAAATTTTTACTATTAACAAACCAGTGACAAGGGCGGGTTTAAAAAGGGAGGCTTTGAATAGATTGGGATGGAGGAGGAGCGTGTGTAGCTGTGTTGGCCTCAGGTGGCAAAGTGAGTTGTTAGTAGTAGTAGTAGAATATATATATATGACATTTGGAAATAGCATAAAAAACAGTACATAACAATACTAATTTTATTGGTATAGAATTTTTATTCAGAAGAAGCCAATTGCTAAATATTTGCCCAATAGTATAATAGTAACAGCAAATTAAGTCTTTTAAGGTTATATTCAGTTCGCAGAGAATTTTTCAAAGTTTTTTGAAATTCAGTACAAAGAGTATGGATAACTTACAAGGGCAGAAACAGGCTTTGGTTCTGACAAGGAAAAACATGAATGTCATCTAGTGTTTAGTGACACTGCATTTTTCAAGTTTTGTAATTGTTTCTCTATCAGGAACTGAGATGAGACATTTTTTTGTCGACGTCAAGGTTGCCTTCCGCCAACTGCTTGCTCCGTCTTTCTTCTCCTATCTGGTTTCTTTTATTTAGTCATTTACTTTATGTGTCATTTAGTCATTACAAAAAAAACACTTTTTTTTTTCTGTTTTTTACACCCGACTATTACTACCTCATCTTTCCATTGGGATGGTATTATTTTGCTACTGTCTTGTATTGTCTTGAGTTGAGTAAATATGCCTATTCATTCATTTTGCTTATAAGTAGTTTTTTTCTTCACTTGTTTTTTATTAAACTTTGCTTTACCATGCTATTACATTTAATTTTTCTCTGCCCCTACTGTATGTTGTAGAGGAAAGAACAAGCTTTGTACTTCTGTTAAACAATCATTGAATCGATTGCTGTTAACTTCCAAATTAAACGAGATGAAAATGTAGAAAACGGGTATAATATTTAAATTAAAACAATGTAAAATAACAAAAAAGTCCGAGTATTTCTGCCTTACGTCCGAAAGCCCTCATCAACGAAAAAAAACCTAACTAAATTAAACATAGAATATAAAGAAAGGAAAAAAACACAAAATTAGAAAAACTCACATCTTAATAGTGTCAAATATGATAATGTTCACCATAATGGTGAGTTTGGTGAAACAGAAAAGGCTGTTTGATTTGATACAATGACCCTCCGTGGCCCAACTCCCCCTCCCCCCTAAAAATTATTAATAATATTATATTCCGAACCTTATGGGAGCTGACCCTTGGCCCTCCGTGGCTAGACCCTATCCTCCCCCCCCTCCCGAAAAAAATTATTAGCGATATGTTATTCCAAAATTTATGGGAGCTGACCCCTGTATGATTGAAAGGCAAGAAAATTGTAAGTGTGGTCAGGCAGGAAATGATTTTTTGGGCTAAGAAATTATTTACTCTTTATTTCCAGAATTATCCACCGGATCAAATCCGATTGTGGCCGATTCAATTAAGGAACAATAACACCGTTCGTCCTCGAGCCCTGAATCAAGAAGAATATTCCAAGATGGTGTCCGAAGTGTGTGACCAAGGGAGCACGTGGTATGTGCTCTGTGAAATGGCCCCTCCAGATTCAAAGACTGGCCTCCAGTCTTTCAGTCCTCAGACGGATGTCCTCCTGTTTTTAAAGTATTATGATCCAAGGATACGGAAGCTCCACTACGCTGGACATATCTATGTTCCCCTCACAGCTAATTTACGTAAGTAATCTTTTCCTCGGATCTTCATGGATTTCTGAGTTGCTATTCTTATATTCCTCTGTTTCTATATTTTGGTCTGAATCTCCTTCCTCCAGGGAAAAAATCTGGTTCTCTCGCAGAATGGAATGCCGTATTGAAAATCCCTCTAAAGTAAAGTAAATATTTTCATTGAGAAATAAAAATATCGAATCTAATAAAATTATAGGCTACTTAGCAATTTTTGGCGTGTTATATTTCTCCTCTCCTGTAGCTTTAATAAATGACGAAAGACAATAATTTTGCTATTATTTTTATAGCTCGGGTTCAGCTGTATCCATCTACCGAATTTATTTTTGAAATTCGGTTTATATGTTTGTTTATAATCAAAATACGTTTGTTTATAATCAAACTACTGCTGAACTCACACAAGCTGTTCCATTTGTACGTTACTCAGCAAATTTCCCGCAAAGTTTCTCCAAGAAAATTTTCGAAAAAAATGGACAAATAGAGAATTGATCAGACCCAGTCATGATTGGTAAAAGTAATAAAAATACAACGAATAACCAAAACAAATTAAAAAGAACTCATATTACAGTTTATCACAGAGACCATCAACCCCTTCTTGATTATATCGAAATCAAGATTATAAATCTTGAAGAAAAGATTATAAATCAACTTTGTTAAATTGAAAAAAAGTATTTTCCTGTTCAAGACATTGATTCATCATGATCAACTTGGAGACAATTAATAGATCTTTTAAAAATTGTCTTGTTTACTTAATCGGTTGGCGTTCCTATTTAAATATGTGTACCGGAAACCGTACCGTAAACCATTCATATTTAAGGATCCATAAACGGCTTAAAATTGAATTTCCGACTAAAATGACTATTGTTTTCAGAAATAGCATAAAAAAGGCTTTAAGTTGTATATTCACCAAGTTCATAGCTCACAAATTGAAATGATTTCTAATTTTTCTGAGAATCTTAGAAAAAGACTGATTTCCCCCCATTTTATAAGCAAGTTTAGATCCTTCTCCAAGAAAAAGTACAAATTTGCCTATTGATCTTTGAAAAAAAGGATAATTTTCTCATTTTATAAGCATGTTTAGATCCTTCTCCAGTAAATAAAATAAAAGTTCAAAATAGGGAGAAAATCCTTTTTAATAGACAGTGTATAATAAATTTCACAAAAAATACCAGATATTTCGGTCACATATACAGTGACGGTCTACATATACTACTGATGACGGTCACTGTATATGTGACCGAAATATCTGGTATTTTTTGTGAAATTTATTATTCACTGTCTATTAAAAAGGATTTTATCCCTATTTTGAACTTTTATTTTATCATCATGGAAAGGCATTGTGGTCTCCGAAATTATCTTCTCCAGTAAAAAGTACAAATTTACCATAAAATCTTAGAAAAGGGATAACTTTCCTATATTTTAAGCAAGTTTAGATCCTTCTCCAAAAAAAAAAAACTACAAATTTACCTGACGCTCTTAGAAAAAAGATATTTTTTTTTCTCTTTTTTTAACAATTTTAGATCCTTGTCAATGAAAAGGTACAAATTTACCTGAGAATCTTTGAAAAGGGTTATTTTACATTCTTGAAGCATGTTTAGATCCTTCTCCAATAAAGAGTACAAATTTACCTGAAAATCTTAGAAAAAGTACAAATTTGCCTGAAAATCTTAGAAAAGGGATAACTTTCCTATATTTTAAGCAAGTTTAGATCCTTCTCCAAAAAAACTACAAATTTACCTGACACTCTTAGAAAAAAGATATTTTTTTCTCTTTTTTTTTAAAATTTTAGATCCTTGTCAATGAAAACGTACAAATTTACCTGAGAATCTTTGAAAAGGGTTATTTTACATTCTTGAAGTTTAGATGTTTAGATCCTTCTCCAATAAAAAGTACAAATTACCTGAAAATCTTCGAAAAAGGATAACTTCGAAATAACTTTCCCCATATTTTAAGCAAGTTTAGATCCTTAATAAAAAGTACAAGTAATATTACGCTTCTGGCTGGGTGATTGGATAGACCTGGGACTAATGAACCCTTCTGGATACGGCCTTGTCCAGGAACCTTACATAATAACGCATCCATACGGGATTTAGTTTAAGTAAGGGATAAAAATAAGGACCGGGGTAAATTCTTTTTCAACTCATCCTGATAATCAAAATGTGTATCTTCTTTTTTTTTCAGATTCCAAATATATAAAAAATATATATATGACCTGTCATTTGAAATTTTCGATTTG
Organism: Artemia sinica; assembly: GCA_027921565.1. Taxonomy (NCBI): domain Eukaryota; kingdom Metazoa; phylum Arthropoda; class Branchiopoda; order Anostraca; family Artemiidae; genus Artemia; species Artemia sinica. The sequence continues at coordinate 2,442,734 of CM051275.1, forward strand.
TTGCTTGTAAGATGCCCCTTTAAGGAGGCATCTTAGCTTTTCTTTACAGTTCTATACTTAATATGGTACTCTTTCATTATATGGGCCTTTCTGAAAAGTCAAGTTTGGTTAATGCTAATGAAATAAAATAAAATAGGATGAATATATACTAGTTTAGAAACAAATTTGGGCTTTATATTTGCAATAAGGGGGAGGGGGAGTAAAGCATAGCATATATTAAATACGTAACCTAACCTAACCTAGGTACCTTTTCCCCTTCCTAAACCCCCCAAAAAAAATAGTTTAAATATCAAATACGCAATAAAACCACGCTATCATTGAATTACTCTATAGCGGTTAACGCGTCAAAAATGAGTTTTTCGTGACTGGTTTCCTTGTAAAGGCCAATATAATGCAAGAGTACCCTTAATATTTATACTCACTTATTAATAACTCAGTAGAAACATTTTCTTGTTATCATGGACTTGAAACGCTTAGTCTGAAGGCTATAAGCGTTTAATTCTCTTATGAGATTTAAAATCATTTTTTGTCATAGAGTAGTATGACTTTACCAGTTTGATTTACAAAAAACGAACCTTCAATTTGTCTCGTTCAGACGAAAAAAAATAAAATTTTATCCTAAAACTATAGTATTGTACAATATTCTGTGGATTTTTTTTACGGTTACTGCTTTATACGTTATTCTTTTCCTAATTTATTAGAAATATTATTCATTGTAAGAGTAATGTATTATCTATGATTGAATATGATTGTTAATATTTATTTTACTTTTTGTTACCTATTAAACTTTTTCTTGTTATTACAAGTTTGTGGTGCCAGTGAAAGCTTATGCCCTATCAGTCTTGGCAAATAGTGTCCACATAGTCCGCATAACATATGTGCTAATCATCTGATACCTGTCTTTGGTAGGGGGTGCAAAGTTTGGCTGGGGGCAAATCACCCGACGCTTCCTGAGTCTTTCTCCCAGATTTCTTGATGGGGGGCCTCATCAGTTATTAAGAGAACTTAACTTATAAAACGTTTAAACCTCTCTTGAAATAGTTCGAAAGTGGTTTTCCTGGAATGGTTCTTCCGGAACCTTATTCCACGTGGCAACTTATGAAATTTTTTTATAGATGCTAAAAAAGAAGCTTTCCTGTGAATTAAGTCAGTACAAGCGAGGCTACGACGAGTTACTCTCCATGTCTTGTTTATTTTTTTTTTTTTTTACGTTTTTAAGGTTTTTGTATTTTTGAGATTTAAATTTTTAATCTTAATTAACACTGATTCTAATTAACCTTTTTTTCCATTAATTGTGTTTTGATGCTTGTGTTTTGTAGTTTTATTTTTAATCCATCGATCCAAGGAATTGACTTGACGAAGTTTAAAGGCTCGCTGATGGCATTTCGGGGCTTATCATAATAAGATACTAATTGATGCCACGTTTTATGTATTATTACTGAAATTCTCAGAGAATCAAAAATATAAAAAAAATCTATTGAATTACCAAGGACATCAAAATAAAAAGATTATTTTCCCCTGGACCCATCATAGGTCTACCTTACCCCCCCCCCCCCCCCCCCAAACCTGTAAAGCGCGGTTTCTACAAATTTTCTTTTGATTGTTTGAAAATTATGAAGTTTTTAGGGTATCACCAAGTTTCGTCTGTTTTGCCACGTTGAATCGTAAAAATAAATTAGCAAGCTAATTAGTTCAATTTGCCAACGCTTTTGTTTCGTAAAACTTCAGCCATTGATAATCTATTAATTCCTAAACATAATCTTCAAAGGTAAGCTACACATAATTGTTGCGTTGTCTTTTTAGCTGATTTTTTGTTGATTTAAACTAATAATCTATAGATTCCTAAACAAACTCTTTAAAGGAAAGCTACATTTGTTTGTTGCTGTGTTTTTAGCTGATTTTTTGCTGATTTTTAGCTGATTTTTTGTTGATTTAAATTAATAGTATATTGATTCCTAAAAACAATCTTCAAAGAAAAGCTACATCTGTTTGTTGTTATGTGTTTTTAGCTAATTTTTTGCTGGTTTTTCACCCAAGTGTTTTTTCTTTTTAAATTTACCAACCGCCATTAACAAAAACTGCATTACTGAATTAGAAGGTTTTTTTCCTTATTGAAAGTTGAATTCGTCATTTATCCTAATTTTAAAAGATTTTTTTAAGATATTTGTTATTGTGTTAATTTCCATTTAACCAGTTCAATCAGACCTAGTTTGCACTGTTTTTGGTACTTTAAGTTTTTGGCAAAGAATATTTTTCCATGGGCAACACCGTTTTAAAATTGACCGATATAATAACATAACAAAGTTACAAAAATATGCATGATTCTAAACCATAAAATGCGTCAGGTAATAAAAGACCGTACCCAGGGAGGTGGGCTAGGGGGTTTGAGTCGCCCCTCGAAAATTGGTTCGACTCATAAAAACGTAACAAAAAGTCATATGAATAAATTTTGTATTCCTTTTTTAAAGTATTTTTATACCCCCCCCCCCCCCCAAAAAAAAAAAAAATAAAAATAAAATAAAATCCTGGATATGGTTCTGGGATATCTAATACAGAGATTTAATTAAAAAAAAATAAAATTATAGTTTCAAGTTACTCCAAAATCAATCCAGAGGCGTAAATGCATGCATATGGCACAAAGTATAGTATAGTGAACTTGATGAGCCCTTAGTGCCCCACAGAAAGTCTGAGTTTTTAAGGAGTAATTGATTAAAAACCAACATCTTGAGTGTGGTGACATATTTCGCTGCTCATTGTTTCTTATGGCCCACTTCTTATGATAACAATCATTAAGGGATTCGATGCCTTAAGATCATTTTGCGTGTCTCAGCGTCAGCTGATCTTCTAAAAGACAAAGGGAACATTAGCGAATTATCCCAGGGGACTAGCCATCAATGAGAGCTATTGAGAATCTGTGGTTTGCTTATGAAATTTGATTAAAAAGACAATGAAAATTTATGTCCCCCGTGCCATCAAGGTTTGCAATCGAAGTGTGTAACACCACAGGAAACTCCCAAATCGCTCAAATGGTACTTGCTCTGAGCTGATCGTAAGCGTTTTCCTAGTAGGTGTGCTAGAAAAGTTTAATGACATTCTTAGGGACTTCCCTGAACTTTAAGAAGAATATAATCGAAAAAAAAAAAAAATGAAATTCACACTTTCTGATGATTTAAGTTTCATTAAAACTGAATATCTCTATCTCCGGCGGAAAACGGGAAAAATTAAATGGTTTTTCTAAGGTTTTTGGGAAAGCAGGTGTCGATTTTTATTTTTCTGTCTTTTCTGGATCCAAGCCCTACAAGTTATGGCAAAACTGCTCAATTAATTCTGAATAATTTGGCCTCATAAACTAAAAATGTTTACAATGGATGGGATGTGATTTTCTAAGGTATTGAATCCCCTATAGTCACATTTTTTGGAAGGAGGGGAGATACCAAAAGGATTTTTGTTCGGAGGAGAAGCGTTTTGCCTGCATGATTTAGACCAAATTATGGGTCGAAAAAAAAACATTTTTTGTTTTTGAAGAGAAAAAACACACAGTTTTTTTCCCCTTCATTTTTAAGACCAGTTAGGAGTGGGATGAATATTTGTGAGTGAGGGGATCAAACCCGCTAGTAGACTCCCAACCCCCTAGATACGCCCTTATGTACGATACCAGTGTACTTTAATGAACCACAGTAATGTCAGAATTTCTAAGGAACCGAACTATTTCTAAGGAATTTCTAAGAAACCAACTTCAACTACGTGTCTGAAGACAGCTTTCAGTGTATGGTTCTCACTATAACGGAAATACAAAATGACTTCCCTTTTTTTTATTTCCTTATATTCTCTCATTTTATTTCATTTTGTAGAGTCAGTTGTACCAGTGCTGAACGAGCGAGTAAGCTTGCCATCAGATACTGAGTTAATATTATTTGAAGAGATTCGGCCATCATTAGTGGAGCGAATAGATGATCTCCAAGGTCCAATTGAGAGTGTCCTTGAAGAGCTGATGGATGGAGACATTATTGTATATCAGAAAAAAGACGCAGATGATATGCAAATGGAATTGGGGATTGCTAGGGACTATTACAGGTTAGTCGTTTCCAGGGGCGCCGTTTGAGGTGCCAAATTTAGGGGTGCCAGGGGGCAGCTGCTCCCCCCCCCCCCCAATAAAGTGGAGAAAAAATATTATACATCTCATGCCCTTTGACTATTCAGATATGGACCCCTCTTGCCCTTCCAATAAAAATGCTGGAGATTCGCCCCTGGTCGTTTCTATTATACGCAAAATGTGTATTTATTTCGGTAAGATATAGTGGTTCAGTTGAAATGCGTGAGGGTACGTGGGGCTTTAGCCTCCTGCGCTAGAAGACCCAAATTCTACAAAAGGTACAGTATTTGTAGTATTCGGATTAGAAATGACGTTATTTGGTAGAAAGCTCAAACTAGCTCTCCCATCTCCCCAATCTCCCATGGGGAAGTTATTGCAGACTTGTGCCTCATATTTAGAAACGCGAGTATAGGTACTCTTGGGTCCATTTTGAGTGTGGTACCCTATGAAGGGTACAGATTGTTTTGAGATGGGTACGCTTCCATGGTAGACTTGGGTCTATTTTCAGATGTGCTGTCCTATGTAGTTCGGCACAGGCACGTGTAAATTTGCAAGGGAAGGAATCCAGGTTATAACTACATTTTTTCCGTCTATTTTTTCCATGGATTCTCTGTGTCTGTTTTTAGGACTTTTCTTGCCCTTTTCTTCTTCTTCTGGCAATTTGCTCTTTCCAAGCCTTCTAGTGGGCTCGCTTCATGAGGACTGAATGTTTGTTTCAGCGTTATATACTTTTATTTAATATTAGTAATGAATTATGCAAAAAGCATTAATGGACAAATTAGGCGATAACATTTTCTTGGGTTTAACATTTCTCTCTCTCTCTCTCTCTCTCTCTCTCTCTCTCTCTCTCTCTCTCTCTCGCTCTCTCTCTCTCTCTCTCTCTCTCTCTCTCTCTCTCTCTCTCTCTCGCTCTCTCTCTCTCTCTCTCTCTGCTGGATGCTCTCTTTTTTTCTCTCTTTCTCTCTAGCTCTTTACGTATAGTCTTGCAGTGCGTAAGAAAATATTGTGAATGTATCAGAAATGAAATTTATTTAAATAGATTCGCAGTAAAAAAGAGGCGTGTGTTTTTTTAGGGCATGCAAAAGATACAACAAATGTAAATTTATGCTTAAGTTCCATGCCATTACGTCAAATCATCCAAAGTCGTCAAACCGACACAAAACAAGACAATTGTATTAATGCAGTAGACAAATAGGGAGAAACAGAAAAATCAAGAGATTAAAGTATGGAGAAAGGAGTTCCAGGTATCTAGCTCCTGCACCGACCTCTTTTCTTCCTACGTCCTTGGTTGCGTAGAGGTGTTAAGCTGGGCCACCATCCTTCTTTCCTTTTGTCATCTCATTTTATTTGATTCCATATAAATTTGATTGTATATAATTGTATATAATATTTATTGCATTTTGAAGTATAAATCTTATTTTCAGGGACTTATTTCTGAGAGTCGATGTTACCTTTAGCGATAAGAGTAATCCGAACGACCCTGGCTTTACCTTAGAGTTGTCACAGAAGATGAACTATGATAGCCTAGCCAGAGCTGTTGCTGAGTACCTCGGTGTTGATCCCTATCACTTACAGTTTTTCAAAAGTCAGCCCAAGTAAGTCTCAGTCAGTGCCTCCGCCTATCTCTGAGTTCCTCCTCCTATCCCTGAGCCCTTTATCCCGAGTTTCCAACAGAAAAATGGGTTCACTATAATCTCCCCTCAAAATTAATGGTTTTCATTTAATGCCAATGCTCTTGCATTTACAATCGTCAATTAATAATTTAAAGACCGTTATCTTTAAGTACAAGTTACACGTCTGTAGAAGTGAACAAACCTTTGCTAGAACATAAGTTAAAAGAAACTTGTAAATAGAAACACAGATAAATTATTTATAAAAACAATAATTATTATTTTAAAAAATGTTTGAAATCAGTTTATTTCTCCTATTGAGCTCTGAACATTAAAGTTTAGAATTGCTGTCAGTCAGTTTATAAAGTCGGTTGCTTAGCTTTTAAGCTCTATTCGTTTTGAGTTCTCAAGTTGAAGTTTTCAGTTTTGTTTTTGTCTGATATTAAAGATAGGCTCAATCATTTTTTATTTTTGTGAAAATCAGTGAAGGTTGATCCCCTTGTACTTAATTATCAATCAGGTACCGTCTGTTTGAGTCATTATCGATGAGTCTGTTTGAGTCATTATAGTTTGAGTCTGTTTGAGTCATTTATAGTCACCGTCTGTTTGAGTCATTAAGTTTGAGTCATTATAAGACTTATTTTCAGTTTTCAGTTCTGTTTTTTCATCCATTTGAACTGTGAGTTATATAAAGAAAACGTATTTCAGATATTACAAGTTTTTACAGTACTTGTTGTACAGTAATAGGAAAATCATTTTTTTTTTTTTTTTTTTTTGACGGTTCTGATATTTTAAGCTGTCTTGCTAGCCAGATACACTCGAGCTTGAAGAGTATGTTTTTGGAACACTGGATATTACTGGCTTGCTTATCCGGGTTGTCACCGCAGCGCGATAGATTTCTCTGATTTCGGTTGAATTTGCACTCGCTGTTTATGTTTTATCTTTTCCTCTTTTTTTTTTTGTTTGATACTGCACAAGGCTAAAGTTGACGTTGGATAACGACGAAAAGATTGATCAGGTGGGTAGCTTCACTTACCTTGGTAATATTATTAGTAAAGACAGTGGGGGCAGTGAAGATGTTAAAAGTAGAATAGCCAAGGTTCAGGGTGTTTATTCACAGTTAAAAAAAAGTTTGGAAGAATAGGAAGATAAGTCTGCAAACCAAGATTAGAATACTAGAAGCTACAGTGATGGCAGTGGTCAAATATGGCTGTGAAGCATCGGAGCTCCGAAAAGCGGATGAAAATTTGCTAGATGTTTTCCAGAGAAATTCCCTACTGATTGTTCTGGGTACCCGGCTGACTGACCGTATTTCAAACAGTAGGCTGTACGAATAATGTGGTTCAGTCCCTCTTTCTATGACTACAATGAAAGTAAGGTTGAGATGGCTAGGGCACGTTGTGCGGATGAAGGATGATGACAGATTGCCGAAAGAAGATTGTCCTTTTTGGCCAACTGTCTAGGGCTAAACGGAAAAGCAGGTCATCATCGTCTTGGGTGGGAGGACGTCATAAAGAAAGATTTAAAGGAAATGGGAACTTCCTGGGAGGGTGTAAAAAGGGGCGCTTTGAATAGACTGGGATGGAGAAAGAGTATGCGTAGCTGTGTTGGCCTCATGTGGATTGGTGCTATGGTGAGTTGTTAGTAGTAGTAGCAGTGGGTGAGAAATAAGTTGTGTTTAGTATTTTTCACACGGCTTTAAGTATAGTTGGAATTTTTTCAACTTTCATTTGCATTCATATCTATAGGACATATCATGTAACTTTCCAAGCATTGCAAAAAAAAAAGAAGATAAAAGATTAGATGGAATCTCAAAATAAATTGATTTTTTTTTTTTTTTGGATGTGTGTATCATAGTTTTTCAAAATGGTGAATGTGATCAAAAAATATAAAAAGCTCTGTAAAAATTGAAAAGATATACAAAAAATGACAGTTAAATCTTAAAAAGCCATATCGCTTCAATTTTGACAGTATGTATTCTTATAGTTCTAGTGGTTAATATGTTTAAATTTTCATAAACCAAAAAGAGTTCAGTTCCTTCCTAACTGGCGGTTTTTTTTTTTTTCTGAAATTTACGAACAAGTAAGAACTTAGTCTTATAACACCCTTTTCTTTGATTTTCTGCCATGTAGGGTCGTATTTTTAAATTGTCATTTTCTGAATGAATTTGTATTTTTACTTTTCCCTTTACTTCCCCTGTTTGTTATTCATTCGTTTAAACTTATCGGGTTCAACTCATTTATCACAAGGTATATTTTGAGTCACTTTCTTTCTTTCCGTCCATTGTCTTTCTAGCCTTTATATGCATCCTTATTGTTCTTACTCTCTTCCCATCTACCTCTGCTTTTGCTACTCTCTTTCATTCCTTATCTCTTACTTTCTCTGTCCCCTTTGCTCTCCCTCCCTTGCATTTTCTCATGGTTAATTAGTTTTCATTTGGTTTTTTCTAATAAATCTGTTTCTTGTCTCAGCCAAAGACTATGGGTAATTTATGAGAGTGTCGGAATAATTATGAAAGTTGCTAGTGTCGAAAAAAAATATTAATGCCACCTAGCGTTTAATGGTACTTGGCTTTTTGTGTAATAATAAGAATAATTAGTTTAGTTAGTGTAATTTTTTAGAATTTGGGTAATAATAAATGTCTGATCTCAGTTTCTGACAGAAAAACGATTAGAAAACTTGATAAAATGCCAAGTTTCGCCAGACGCTAGATGGCATTGATAGTTGTCTTGCCCACACTAGCGCCAGTTTCCACTCATATTAAGTTACCCATACTTTTTATTCCAGGCACCCCCCCCCCATTTCAATATTCTTCTGATACCCCCCCCCCCCCCCCCCCCCCCCGTTTATACTTTCAGACATCGCGAATTTAAAAATTGTTTTTGCCATTTTAAACCCTTCACTCACTCCACTTGACTAAAAATAAACTCAGTCTTTCTTACAAAATTTATGAACAAACGGGAATTTTTCTGTCCCCTTCTCTATCCCTCCCTTGTTTTTACTCAATGTTAGTTAGTTCTCTTTTATAGGTTCATTTGTTTTTTGTTACAGCCACCGTGAGCTATCCTTGTTGTACTTTGACTCAATGTTAGTTAGTTTCTCTTTTATAGTTCATTTTGTTTTTTTGTTACTTATATCGAGCAGGCCCTACGTTGTACTTTTGACACACTAAAAGACATTTTTTCGGGGTGTAAATCGCGCCAACCGAAGAGGCTCTACTATCAACTTCTCTCTATTCCTATTAACGAACTTGAAAATAAGAGACAGATAAAGGTAAGTCAAACTTGTCAAAAAGTCGCAAATGTTGCAATTCAGTTGTTTCAATAAACCTATTTAGAAAAGACTCAGTCCTTCGAAGATGAATTAAAGTCATCGAGGTGTCAAAAGTCCCAATTTAGCTGTATTACCAGATTTGGTCATCAAATAAATCTTGAATTTCGGCCAAAGGGCAGTTAGGGTATTTCGGTTAAATTGGAAATAAAGTACGGTAGTTTAAATTCGTTTCTTAAAGATTATGTTTGGAAAAAAAAAGATGAAACATTTGATTTTTTCAAATTCTATTTCTTCAGGAGGGGGCTCTTTTGGATGAACTCCGGGGGGGGGGGGGGGGGGGAAGAGACGTAATTTCGTCAAAATTTTGGGGGGAGGGGGTTGAGAGGCAAGGTTGGAGCCCCTTTTCTCAAAGCAAGTGAAAAAGTCGGTGAAAACTGAAATTGAGCCATATAGTACCCTAAAGTTAAGGATATATTAAAAACAACTGGCCTGTTTCTATGGATGCTGGAATTAGGTAGGCTTATCTTAGTTTTGACAAGATTTTTCCAAGAAACTAAATTCATCTGGGGGGACTGGGGTCCGGAGGAGGAAGAACCGAGGTCTGGGAGAGACAGTTGCGCTCCCCCCCCCCCCCCGTCTCATTGCTTATTACACCCCTGTCGGGGGGGGGGGGTACAGTCCCTATCTCTTTGTGCAGGTATGATAGGCACATTTTTTACGGCGTGGATTTTTTGGGGGGAGGAACAGGTCAAATTTTGATTGTTTAAATTCATTTGTTGGAAAGGTCAAGTTTCCAAAAAAAATCTGCTCAAGCAGCTTAGCTATTATAAACTTTTTAATTATAAATTTAACCTTTCATAACAAAAAGAGAACAACATTTAAAAAAAAGATTTCGACGGACAAAACCAAACTGTGTCTGACAACTTAAACGTAATTTCGTCAAAATTTTGGGGGGAGGGGGTTGAGAGGCAAGGTTGGAGCCCCTTTTCCCAAAGCAAGTGAAAAAGTCAGTGAAAACTGAAAATTGAGCCATATAGTACCCTAAAGTTAAGGATATATTAAAAACAACTGGCCTGTTTCTATGGATGCTGGAATTAGGTAGGCTTATCTTAGTTTTGACAAGATTTTTCCAAGAAACTAAATTCATCTGGGGGGACTGGGGTCCGGAGGAGGAAGAACCCGAGGTCTGGGAGAGACAGTTGCCCCCCCCGTCTCATTGCTTATTACACCCCTGTCGGGGGGGTTACAGTCCCCTATCTCTTTGTGCAGGTATGATAGGCTTATTTTTTACGGCGTGGATTTTTTTTTGGGGGGGGGACAGGTCAAATTTTGATTGTTTAAATTCATTTGTTGGAAAGGTCAAGTTTCCAAAAAAAATCTGCTCAAGCAGCTTAGCTATTATAAACTTTTTAATTATAAATTTAACCTTTCATAACAAAAAGAGAACAACATTTAAAAAAAAAAAAAAAAAGATTTCGCCGGACAAAACCAAACTGTGTCTGACAACTTCCCATTCGACAATTCTACTTTGTAATCACAATTTATTCTTACTCTTTGGAATAGGAGAGCAGAATATTATATTGTTAAAAGAAAGGATTATATTTTTGAAGAAAAGAACAAGTCATCTTCTGTTGTAGTTCAGAATTAAGTAAGAACAATGGAATAACATTTTATCCTTAGGATGTTTTCCACTGACAATATTACCTCAGGCTTAAATCATCTTTGGTGTGTTTGGCGCTATTAGGTGATGGGTCTCCTCAACAAAATTTCGCCCAATTTTCGGCCATTGATCTGGCGACAAACAAAAATAGGTCGTCTGTGAGTGGGGCAGAAGAGGTTATTAATATTAACATATTTATTATAATTTTTATTAATTTATTAATATTAAGAGGTTATGAAATTGGAAATTCATGGAAGGGGTAGAGAGTTCAGCTATGAATAGACTGGAGTGGAGGAGTGTGCCTGAGGCTGCTTGATGGTGCTCTGAGGTGCTTGAGTGTGCCTGAGGTGCAGCGAGTTGTTAGCTGTAGTGTTTGTCTCCTCGGGTCGTCACTATCTTCAAGAAAAGCTTAGTACGTGTTACACATTTTTTTTTTTTGTTACTTGCTCTCTTTTTCTCTTTCTCTCCTTCTCTGTTTTTCTCCCTTTCTTTCCTTTTCTCCCTTTCGTTCTTTTTCTCCCTCTTTCTTGTTCCCCCCTCTGTTTCTTTTTCTCCTTCTCTTTCTCCCCCTCTTTTTTTCTTTTTCTCCCTCTCTTTATTTTTTCCTTCTCGTTCTCTCTCTTTTTTCTTTTTTCTCCCTCTCTTTATTTTTTTCCCTCTCTTTCTTTTTCTCCCTTTCTGTTTCTTTTTCTCCCTCCTCTTTCTTTTTCTCCCTTTTTCTTTTCTCCCTTGTCTTTTTTCTTTTTCTTCCTCTTTCTTTTTTTCCTTCTCTTTATTTTTCTCCCGTTTCCTTTTTCCCCTTCTCTGTTTCTTTTTCTCCCTCTCTTTCCTTTTCCCCCTCTCTTTTTCTCCCTTTATTTTTTTCTCACTCCTTTTTTCCTTCTCTTTCTTTTTCCCTCTCGTTTTCTCCCTTTATCTTTTTCTCCCACTCTCCCTCTCTCTCCATTTTTCTTGTCTCTCTTACTTTCCCTTTCTATCTTCTTTTATCCGCTTCTTTCTTCCTCTTCTAATGTTCTCTTAATTTTTCAAGTGTTTTGGTAGTTGGTCCAAAATACAAAGAGGAACGAGAGATTATGTTGTACCCAAACAAGCAGGCAAACTATTGGTGAAATGCTGGACGAGGCCAAGCGTCAGGTACCCTTGTCTGAGAATGGATCGGGAGAATTGCGTCTTTTGGAGATTCATGGCTGCAAAATTCAGGGAATTCTTCCTCCCGATAGACCCGTTGACGATATCAATATGGGCACGGGGAAAACCTACAGGTAAGAACTGATAGACTTTTTTTAGGTTATTCTCAGTTGTTTTTCATCATTTTTGAAAGATAAGACATATCTAACCTTTAACTATTTAAGTAATATGACCTTTTGTTACCATCCCCGCTAAAGGTCATATCTAACATTTTACCACTTCCGAAACAAACAAAGAAACTGTTTAAATAATATGACCTTTCGTAACCTTCATGGCTAAAGGTCATATCTGACATCCGAAACAAATATCAGAAACTGAGTTGTTAGTTTCCTTCTAAGTTGTTGAAGGAGACTAATTGAATATTTCGGCTAGATGTCTAAGAGAAAAACAGTAAAGTAAAATAAAGACAAAATCCTTCTCTGTTTTCTTTCTTTCTTTCCTTTTCTCCCTCTGTTTCTTTTTCTCTTTCTTAGAGAAATCTGACTCTTATCGATGAAAGACGTGAAAATTAAAAGTAAAAACATTAATAAAAACAGCCCTGACATTATTACCTTAGGCCAACAGGCTATCTACGTCCCTCTTTGATTCCCTTTTAAAAATTTCTTTTTTTAATACATTCTCCGCCATTTGAGAATTGTCTGCACAGATATCCACAAGCGGAGATTAACTTTTTGTTAATGTGTTTTTTGTAGGCTATTTTAAGTTGCTTTAGTATTTTTTTTTTTTTTTTTTAGATTTCGTGTCCTTTTATTGATCTTTGACTTTGTCTGAGGAACAATGTGTTGTTGTTTGTTTGTTTTTGGGGTTTTTTTCCATAAATTTTTCCTTTTTTATCTTTTCAATACCCTTTTTTGTCAATAATTGTTTTGAATTAATATTTCAAATCAATATGTTTAGGCCAATATTTTAAGGTTATTTTAGACTATTAAAGATTGAGAATTGTCTATTTGTCCAGTTTGTCTACAGCCGTGATTTTTAACGTGGGTCGCAGGCCCCATCGGTGGAGCATGGCAGTATTTTCTGAGGTCATGGACAAGACATGCACTCTTCGGCTTTTTATTTCTTTAGCCTAAATTTTGAAAGAAATGTGTTTCGTGTGAATGACGTCACATTGAAATGCATTTGAAAAGCCAAAAAGATAAATAATGGTATTGCAATGACGCTATACAGCGTAAAAACATTGTGTCTACGGTTATGGCAAAACAGACTGAACTAATTGATAGAGCATACTGAGTGACCTATTGTAGGCTAAGACGCCCCATTTGACAAAACATTCCACATAACGCCTTGTAAACTATGCTAAAAGCAGTCGAGTTTATACAAGCCAGCGTCAGAAATTAATTATCTTGTTTCTCCTATTTTGTTTGTGTTATTGGCAAGGCCGTATCCAGGGAGGGTTAGGGGTTTGAACCCTTCCCCCTCGTAATGTTTGTCCGACTTGTAAAAACGTAATAGAAATGAATATAAATACATTTTTGATGCGTTTTTTTAAGTTTTTTTGTACCCCCCGCCCCGAAAAAATTCTTTTTTAAAAGAAGGAAAACAAAAATCCTGGATATGGCCCTGGCTATTAGCAATTAAGTAATTTAATTGATACCATGGTGCACTCACGAGGTGTAGAGAACTAATGGCTGACCCTACACAGGGAAAAGGAGGTAGACCCTCCTAAAGAGTAGTTCGAGTAATGACTCTCCTTGTAAATTTGTGGCCCATAAATATGCTTGCTTGGTTTTCCTCACCATATCCTCCCACCCCCCATCAGTCGGGCCAGTCTGTGCGTATACCTCGAGGGTTTTTGTCTATCAGGTAAATGATTTTCATTATGACAGAAAAATATCATGTTATTCCTTCGAAGACATATGTTAGTATGAGGGAGTCTGATAGGCAATAACAATGGCTAGATGAGACAAACACTGAAACGCTGTGGTATTCCTAATATACTGTGGAATTCGTAAAATTAATCGAGTACGTTTCAGTGTGTTGTAGTGCACTTATTCAAGAAGATAATACATCTTAGACGTTTAGACACATTGTTGGGGCAACAAATTGGCTACATTATTTCAAAATGGTACACTAGCCAGCATACCTTTTACAGAATATCTGGAAACATAATAAAGAGTTTTTCAGCAGTTTTGAACTTGATCATAAAATAGACTAGGGATGCCTCAGAATTGCTTTCTCCTAGAAAAACACAGGATCAGCTATGGTGATAGACGTCGCGTATAACCTAAAGATATCACTTCACAGAGGACTGGAGTGAAAGTTTCTCTGTTAATAACACGAATCCCTAGTTGCAATAAACACATTTTCCACGACCGATTCTAAGGCCATCAAGCTTGTGGGTGCAATCTTCAATGAATATAATCTTCTTAAAGCCAACGTTATGCTATGCTATAAAGTCAACGTTGTGCTATAAAGCCAAAGTTATTTGGGCACCCAGCACCAACCAAATTACCGTAAATTAAATGTATGGGCTATTAGCATAAAGTAACTAGGAGTGTGTCAAAATAACTTACTTCATAGCCCTGGAAAATACAGGATCAGCAGTGATACTGACGTCATAAATCACTATATATCGTCATATATCACTATATGTCATCATATCACGTCATATATATTACTGTAAAATTGCACCTCCAAATGTATGGGCTATTAGCATAAAGTGACTAGGAGTGTGTCAAAAATTTACTTACTTCATAGCCCTGGGAAAATACAGGATCAGCAGTGATACTGACGTCATAAATCACTATATATCGTCATGTATCACTATGTCATCATATCACGTACTGTAAGATTGCACCTCCAAATGTATGGGCTATTAGCGTAAAGTGACTAGGAGTGTGTCAAAATTACTTACTTCATAGCCCTGGGAAAATACAGGATCAGCAGTGATAGAGACGTCATAAATCACTATATATCGTCATATATCACTATGTCATCATATCACGTCATATATATTACTGTAAGATTGCACCTCCAAATCTATGGGCTATTAGCATAAAGTGACTTGGAGTGTGTCAAAATTACTTACTTCATAGCCCTGGGAAAATACACAGGATCAGCAGTGATACTGACGTCATAAATCACTATATATCGTCATATATCACTATATGTCATCAAATCACGTCATATATATTACTGTAAGATTGCACCTCCAAATGTATGGGCTATTAGCATAAAGTGACTAGGAGTGTGTCAAAATTACTTACTTCATAGCCCTGGGAAAATACAGGATCAGCAGTGATACTGACGTCATAAATCACTATATATCGTCATATATCACTATATGTCATCATATCACGTCATATATATTACTGTAAGATTGCACCTCCAAATGTATGGGCTATTAGCACAAAGTGACTAGGAGTGTGTCAAAATTACTTACTTCATAGCCCTGGGAAAATACAGGATCAGCAGTGATACTGACGTCATAAATCACTATATATCGTCATATATCACTATATGTCATCAAATCACGTCATATATATTACTGTAAGATTGCACCTCCAAATGTATGGGCTATTAGCATAAAGTGACTAGGAGTGTGTCAAAATATTACTTACTTCATAGCCCTGGGAAAATACAGGATCAGCAGTGATACTGACGTCATAAATCACTATATATCGTCATATATCACTATATGTCATCATATCACGTCATATATATTACTGTAAGATTGCACCTCCAAATGTATGGGCTATTAGCATAAAGTGACTAGGAGTGTGTCAAAGGTACTTACTTCATAGCCCTGGGAAAATACAGAATCAGCAGTGATACTGACGTCATAAATCACTATATATCGTCATATATCACTATATTTCATCATATCACGTCATATATATGACTGTAAGATTGCATCTCAAATAGGACTGGAGTGGAGTGGAAGCTTCTTTGTTATTAAGCGTCCGCTGCCTTAAGCATTACTTCTTCTGTAAAAGGAATCAAAGTTTCTTCTCACTTGGCTTTGTATTTTTGATTTGTATTTTGATAATCTCTTGATTGGGTTCAATCCATGGTTCAATCCATGGTTCAATCTTGATGTTTCAGTTGCTATTAAAGTTTCCCTCGAGGAATGTCTTCAAGGTCCCGGGTGTAGGTTGCAGGCCCACAGCCCAACCCTCCTGCTTTTCCAGGCTTGTAACTGGCTACGTGATACCTAAGGCACTTTGGCAGGTGGGTTTTAAATCAAAGATTTAACTAAAACTGGAGATTCCTATTTACCCCCCCTCATCCTGTCAAATATATATTGTAACATGGGTTTAATCTCTCTTGGGTTAATTTTCGGTTGATTTCACCTGTAGATGTTGCTATAAAGGCCTTGTCTAATATTTTCACACTTTCCTTATCCCGTGAGAAACCATCATTAAAATTGATATCATTATTAGTTATAGATTAATTATTATTATCATATTATTAATTATTATTAATTATAGAGTATTAACTAGTAGACTAATTATTCAAAAAAAAACATTTAACCTCAACAAAGAAATAGAAAAAAACTTGGCTCCTTGTCCCAGCAACCCCTGCTCCCATCTGACAAAAAAAAACACATTTTTTTCATTCTGTATGGGGAACTTGAGAGCAAATCAGTTTCAGTTTAACTGCACTTCAAAAATCAAACGACCGGAGACAAATTATTATAAGATTGCCACGGAAATCACACACATTCACTAACTTATTTTAAAGATTGAGGCAAATTATTCCAAACATTCGGCCCAATTTGACGTATATAAAATAAAGATCTAATACTTATTCAGTTCACTCAATGCTCTCAGCCGAATAACATCGTTTTCATGCGAGCCCGTTAAAATATAAGTGAATTATTCACCTGTTGTGACGTATTGAACTAATTGCTATTAGTGTGATTGTGTCCTCGGCTGGTGCTAATTTGGTCTTACAACTTAAATGGGCATAATTGATAATGGATTAACAACTAATTGATAATGGATATTACAATTTAAATATAATTATACACCTGTTGTGACGTATTAAACTAATTGCTATTAGTGTGATTGTGTCCTCGGCTGGTGCTAATTTGGTCTTGCAACTTAAATGGACATAATTGATAATGGATTAACAACTAATTGATAATGGATATTACAATTTAAAAATAATTATACACCTGTTGTGACGTATTAAACTAATTGCTATTAGTGTGATTGTGTCCTCGGCTGGTGCTAATTTGGTCTTGCAACTTAAATGGACATAATTGATAATGGATTAACAACTAATTGATAATGGATATTACAGCTTAAATATAATTATACACCTGTTGTGACGTATTAAACTAATTGCTATTAGTGTGATTGTGTCCTCGGCTGGTTTTTTTGCCAATTTGCTCTAACAATTTAAATGGGCAAAACTAAGAAAAGACATATGGGTTTAGAATCCACTCGTGAATCGACGTGAATCAATTCAAAGCCTCGCAACAAATATTCAGCAAATAATATCAACTGTGACAAACATTCAAGCAGAAATACAAGGACTGAGAAGTGAAATGTTAGAAATCAGAGGTAAGATAAGTAATCTATCATCAAGGACCCAAAATTTGGAAAGTTCCGAAAAAGTTCACGTTGGCGCAATCGCTAATCTACTGAAGAAGGTTAAGGACCCCGGCTATCAGCGAACCAGTCCTATGATAACCCCAGCCTTGGACCCTTAAAAAATAAAGTACTGATCTTAGAAAATGCTGACCGACGAAGTAACGTCATAGCCTGGAACCTAAAGTGTTTGACGAAAGAAGAGGACGCGGAAAAAAATTGGTGAATTATTGCGGAAATTACATATTCAATGTGAATTCCAGGTTACTGAATTAACTGAAAAATTCACTAAAATGCAACTCCACAACTATAAGGATAAGTTTCCGATTTTGCAAGCAAATAAACTACTTCGTGATCAAGCTTTTAGGAAAAGAACCTGCATGGATAATTGTTCGATATTCTCTAAAGTGTATTTATCCGACGATGTTAGCAAGTCTGTCCGAGAAATTCGCTCAACCCTTCTGAAGAAGAAAAGTGAACTTAAACAGAAGGGATTTCAGGCTTGGATTCCTCCAGTAGTCCCACCAATCCTATGCTATATTGACCAAGTTGGAGAGAAGAAAAAGATGGATTGGTTCCAAGTAAAACCAAATTGACTTTTTCTTTGTGTGGTCAATTAACATCACTTAGCTGATAGTAAATATTTTCTTTGTGATATATTCTAGTTTTTTTTTTTTTTTTTTTTTTTTTTTTTTTTTTTTTTTTTTTTTTTTTTTTTTTTTTTTTTTTTTTTTTTTTTTGATATGGTGTGATTTAACCTTACAGGGGCTCGTAGCTGAATGACATGATATCTTCCACGAGAATAAACCCATTTAGTGTGAGTTTTAGTGCTTTTAGTTTTTTGTGGGAGAGGCATGGGGGGGGGCTCCTTGGCGTGAGGTCAATGCACGATAATGGTTAGTGAAGTTCATGTGATCCCTGCATCTAAGCTGGAAGAATTTGAAAGAAATTCAGGCCTTTTTAGTAATGTATCCCAAACGCCCCTAGCCCATGATAATAATGAAATTTTAAACTCTTTTTTAGTTCCTCCTAATAAATACTTGTTTTCTCATGAAATAGTTCATAAAAACCCCAAATATGAGGAGAATATCTTTTTGGAACTGTCGTGGATGGAGGAGCGGGGAAGGTGCAATTGAAAATTCTTTACTTGAATCGGGTACGGAAATTCTTGGAGTTTGCGAAACATTTTTAGATGAAAGTTCGGCAAATAAAAGTAATAAAATTATTAAAATTAATAAAATAAATAAAATAATAAAATAATAAAATAATAAAAATAATAAAAATTATTAAAATTATTAAAATTATTAAAATTAATAAAATTAATAAAATAATAAAATAATAAAATAATAAAAATAATAAAAATTATTAAAATTAATAAAATAATAAAATAATAAAATTAATATTAAATAAAATTAATATTAGCGATTTCCAATTTTTTTCATGTAAGCAGAAATCGTAAAAAAGCAAGGTGGTTTAGCAATACTAGTTAAAAATTATATTCCTGCACGGATGAAAGAAATATTTCTATATCTCAATACTGAGATGATTTTTGAAAGCTGTATTGTTGATTTTTTTTTTTTTTTACCAAATAATGAAACAATTTAATTGATGTAATTTATCGCCCTCCCTCATCTAGCATGGCAGACTTTATTGACAAATTTGAATATATGTTAAGCGTAATATCAAATCTTCGAATGCCATTTTTCATCCTTGGGGACTTCAATATTGACTTGATGGGATGTCTGCCATCAAGCCAGCAAGGAATTGACCGACTTGTACTTCAATTTTTAGAGTGTAACCTTTCTCATGGTATGAACCCAGTATGTTTTATTCTGATACGAATAACAAATTCTTCTTTTTCTCTGATTGATAACATTTTTGCATCTTATCCATGTGAGGCTACATTCGTGGTTATGGAAGATACATCTGATCACTGTATTTTAATGTCTGATTTCAAAGGGCGAAAGATAGTCAGTAAAGAAAATCCTATGAATAGGAGAAATTTCTCACAAGTAAATATGAATGAGCTGAAATCTAATCTTAGCAATGTAGATTGGAGTGAAGTTACTAATGAGAATGACCCAAATACTTCCTTAGATATACTTTGTCGAATTTTGAATGAAAAACTGGATCTTCACTGCCCATTTAAAACTACATATCGGAAAAGAACCTCGCCCAAAAAACCTTGGATAAGTGTATCACTTTTAAAATCTATCAAGGAAAAAAACCGACTGTATAAGATAAAAATGAAATACCCTTCGGCTCATAATGTACAGCGATTCAAAAATTATATAAATTTGCTGGTTAAAATTCTTAGAACAAATGAACAAATTTGTTATGAAAATTCATTTAAAAAATCTGATTCACCTCGGACCACATGGAATTTAATCAAGGAAAAAAATGGAAATAATACTAAGACACCACACCCTGAAGTGATCATAAATGAAAATGGAGTTGAATTGAAGGGGAAGGATATTGTTGCAGATTATTTTTGTAATTATTTTTCTCATATTAATACTACTGTTGAACTGAATTCCCCGGAATCTCCGTTTTATTCATATAAAGATTATCTCCCGCCATCTGAAAATTTTTGTATGTTCCTGGCCCCTGTTACTTTCGGTGAGTTCCAGAAAGTAATTATGAATTTAAAAATTGGCAATTCCCTAGGTCTAGATGGGCTCTCCACAAATATTCTGAAAGAACATGCTTGTGTAACCCATGTTCCGTATCTTCACATTTTAAATGCATCTATGTCATCAGGGATCTTTCCAGAAGTTTGGAAATCTGCACGAGTTATTCCAAGTCATAAGAAAGGTGATAAGACAGATATAGGGAACTATCGCCCAATAGCTATTCTTTCCCCAATATCTAAGGTTCTAGAAAAAATTATTCAAAAAAGAATTGTTTCGTATTTTGATAAAAGGAATTTATTTATTAAAAATCAGTCTGGATTCAGATCGGGTCATTCTACTGAACAAGCTATTGCTGCGCTAATTTCAGAGATTACTGCTTCAGTAAATGATGATAATCATGTGTCTACTCTTTTCTATGATATACAAAAGGCATTTGATACACTAAACCATGAAATTTTGCTGGAGAAAATTAATAACACAGGTATTAGAGGTAAAGGTCTAGATCTAATAAAATCATACCTGCATGGTCGAAAACTTCAGGTAGAAATAAATGGGCACCTGTCAAGCCATATTGTTATTGATGATATTGGAGTCCCCCAGGGATCAATATTAGGACCATTACTATTTTTGATTTATATCAATGACCTTCTGAGGTGTTTACCCCAAGATAGTATTTTTATCAGTAATTTTTGCAGATGATACGGCGGTGACAGTAAAAGCTAAAACCACATCTTTGTTGGTTGAGAAAATGGTGATAGCAATGAAATCTTTGAATAAATGGTTTGCATGTAACTACCTAGCTCCAAATTTTTCTAAAACTGAATTCATGATTTTTGGGCGGTCACAGCGGACAGTAAATAAAAAAATTACCATAGAAAGGTTAATTGTAAATCAAAGTAGGATAAAAAGAGTAAAATCATTTTGTTACCTTGGGATTATTCTCGATGAGCTTTTATCCTTCCGTAAACATTCTGATTATTTGAGTTTGAAACTTGCCCATAACTTAGGTTGTCTTCATAGATTGAAACATGTGTTTCCTTTTTCCATCCTTTAAATTTTATACCATTCTTTAATTGAATCATATCTTAATTATTGCCCTGTAATCTATCTCAACATATTTACAGTCTATCTGCAACCTTTTCAGGTAATTCAAAATAAGGCAATTAGAATTCTGGGTACTTTTGTTCATCGCCCAATGAGGCTTCAAAATCTCTCGGAAACTCAAACTTTATATGTTTTTCTCAATATACTTAATCTTAAACAACTGAAAGACCTGCATACAGCAATGTGGTATTATGATATTCAGTCTTCAACAAATTATTTTCATGATTTGCGTATAATTGAGACTCCCATTTCTCTTGCCCACCCCGTCCGCTCCAAGAAGTATCGCCTTCCTCCAATCAATTCAGAAAGAGCTAGCTTCTCAATCAGATTCCAGATTCCTCATATTGTAAATGAACTTAATTTAGTAGAAATGTTCCCAAGTTTCAAGAGCAGATCTTCTTTGAGAAAACATATTTCAAAAATGGTTCTTTGTCTGGATGTCGGGATTGATGAATAATTGATATTAGTATGATTTGTGTTTGTGGTGTTCACGCGCTGGGGTGGCCTCCTCTGTTATCTCCTACCTTATATGTTTTTTGTTGTTTTTTTTATGACCTGTATTTGTTATTTCGGCATTTTCTTATATTTATTTATGGCCAACACATCGAGCCCTGCTCTCCGTCGACCAGTTTAGAAATTTATTTGTCATGTTTTTTTGTCAATAAAAGGTCTTGTCTTGTCTACTCGTAACTTAAGCTGTTCTTACATTATTAGTATATCATGTAGGATAATTGTGTACTCCATCACCAGAAATAAATTAATTTAGGAAACATTTAGGAACTAACTTGGGATAATACTTATGCATGAATAATACTACTGCTACGAAAAACTCACTGTGGCACTAAGCCACCTGATGCCAACACAGCTGTGCACACTCCTTCTCCATCCCAATCTATTTAAAGCCTCTATTTTACACCCTCCTAAGAACTTCGGATTTCCCTTATCTTTCCTTACGACTTTCTCATGCCCAATTTGGGGACAATCTACTTTTTGTTTGGCGGCCTGCTTTTTTGTATGACCCTAGCTTTTGTTTGGCGGCCTGCTTTTCGTTTGGCCCTAGATGGTTGGCTGAAAGGGACGATCTTTGGCAATGTGAATGTATGAATAATGCAGGGTTATATTTTTCTAGACCTGACAGAGGGATAATATTTAAAAGTTTATATTGAGATCTTGCTGATGTTCTTTTACTGTCCCCAGTCAACACCCGCAGTGTCATATCTGAGAAGCGTGAAAATGTCAGGTATGACCAGTGGCGGTTCTAGCCTCTCTTGTGCCAGGGGTAAAATGTTGATTAGTGCCCCCTCTCCTGTCTCCCACACAATTTTTTATTTATTAACAAAATCATTTACAGTTTATTCATTAATCAGCAATTCATTCTTTAATTATCTTTTAATAAAATTAATTAATAGTTTATTAATTATTTTCATTTATTAACTTCTGATTCTTAGTTATAGTGCCTTTTTTAATGGTCGAAACTGAGCAACTTACCTCCTTCCCGTGACCTTTGTAATTTTTTTCTTTTTGTAACCGTTGAATTATTTAAGTGAAATTATCTTCCTTGCGCTCGGGGCCAGAACTCCCTCTGTCCCCCCATAAAACTGCCTCTGGGTACGACCTTTAGGCATGGCAGCCTAACCACCATGTTTACCCCCCTTCCTCTTTCAGCAGTATTGTTACTGAATTTTGTAATTTCAGGATTGAAGAGATTCCAAAGGAGGAAATGGAATTGGCTAATGATGAGATGCTAGTCCCAGTGACTCATTATACTAAAGAAGTTTTCTCCACTTTTGGTATCCCTTTCTACCTGAAAATCAAAGATGGTGAATTGTGCTCGGAGGTTCGAATGAGAATCCAGAAGAAACTGGACATTCCCGATAAGGAGTTTGAAAAAGTAAGTCACAACTCTTGTTCGGTACAATGCTAGATAAAAAAAAAAAAGAATCCTCCTGAGCCATTGCTGACGCATATGGCGTCGAGTTGACGTTTCAGTTGTTGTGTGTTTTTACAGGGACAAGTAGCAAGCTTGTCGCCCAACCTTGCTGCAGTGGGGATCGAACCCTGGTGCTCCGTATTGGCAAGCAGAGCATCAATCCACTGTGCTACAACAGGTTAAATGCTAGATGGTGTTGATGTTTTTTGCCGACACTAGTGCCAGTTTTCACTCTTGTAAGTGGTTCTTGTCGTTTACCCCCCCCCCTCCCGGCGATTACCCTCCCCCTTCGGAAAATACCCCTCCGAAGAAAAAACACCTCCCCCTCCCCATGGAAATAAGGTTTTCCAAATTTAAGAATTTTGTTTGAGTTATTTTTATTTCCGTATGGGGGAGGTATTTTGGTGCTTGTGTATTACGCGCCACTCGCTCAAGTTTACGCTGTGTAAAATTCAAGAACACCCCAGTTTTTAAGTTAGTTTCTTCGTTGCTTTGGAGATAAATTTGGGCTATAGATTTGCATATTAGGGGGAAGGGGGGTAAAGTATAGCGGGTCTGCATGCAAAATGTGTTTGGTACAAGTATTCTACATATTAGATAGATAGATAGAAAAGTGCATTTAAAGCCAAATATACGGCTATGAACATAGTGAAATAACATAAATGAAAGGCACAAATATCATAAACTTTGATCAGCGATCATCATAAAACACTTAAATGAAACAATACATTGACCTAATTATAGTAGGCCTACTTAATACTTGGAAAAACGGTCATTGAAAAAAAAACGTTAAAACAATTTCCAGATACCTCGCTATTCTTCTGTAATTTTTTAGTGGCCATACCTAGAAAGAATTGTTGTCTGACTTCAAACTGCCCAAATACTTTACCACCACCACCACCCCCCCCCCCCCCCCCTATGTGCACATTTATAGCCCAAATTATATATTTCCCATATATTTCGTCACTTCTCTTTGTGTTGTCTCGCGCTAAGCTGAAAAGAAAAACTACCGAAGAAACAGGTTTGTTCTCGAGTTTTACACAGCGTAAACTTGAGTGAGTGGTGCATAATACACAAGTACCAAAATTCCTTCCCCCTACGGAAATAAAAAAAAAATGAAACTCAAATAAAATTCTCAAATTTGGAAAGCCTTATTTGGCCACCCTTGTAAGTTACTCTCTGTTCTGTGCTATAAAGACTCATAGAGAATCCATTACTCGTAATATTTCTTACAGGAAGCAAATTATTGTATTATTGGTTTCTTTACCAATAAATTTATTTTGTTGTGTGTTATTTGTTTCTTAAAAATTTATTCAGAGATAGCCTATTCGATCTTTTCAAAATTTTGATAGAAAACTTTTTCTTATAGAATAATTTCTAATGTATATGCCAAAGAGTACGGGTAACTTACAAAAGATTAGAAAATGGAGCTATTGTCGACGAAAGTACCCTCAACGCCATCTAATATTTTGTGGCACTTAGCATTTTATTTAGTGTAATAATTAAAATAATTTATTTAATTTGTGTAGTTGGTAAAACTAGTGTAGTAATTAAGCGTATGATCTCAATTCGTGACATAAAAACAATTACAAAGCTTGGGAAAATGGCAAATGTTGCCAAACGCTAGACAGCGTTCCTTTTTTTTGTTGTTGTTTTTTTTTTTTGTCGTAACTTTTGTACTTTTTTATATAACCGCTTCAGACTGATTTCACTGATTTTTGGCGAGACCCTGTAGAATATTCTCATTTTCCATATATTTTTTTTTTTAATATATTTTTTTTTTTTTCAATATTTTTCCAGTTTTTGAAGTTGGAAAAATATTGGAAAAATTTAAGGTTAATGTCGTATCATGGTGTCGGAAATAATGGTAAGAAAAGTTGAGAAACTGGTAAAAAAAAAGAAAAACGCCAGTTTCTCAATAGCTTAAGGTTAAAATTCTCTATATATTACAGAGAAATTACATCAGGATAGTACTAAATTCTTGTTCGAATGACCGCATGATGTTTTTTTTTTTTTTTTATGATATGGTTCTTCCTCTATTTCTATGGCTGTAATGAAAAGAAACAGGTTGAGTGGATTATGTCAGGTTTTTGTATACGAGTGAAAAGATATCAGGAATGATAAGAAGGAGGATGGAGGAAGGATAGGAATAAGAAGGAAGAAGGAATTACGAATGACGGATGATAGATTGCCAGAAATTTTGCTTTTTAACATTCCAATTGGGCTCCACCCTCTGAAGTTTGTGCCTATGATAAAAAAGGGTTTAAATTTTTAAATGTGATTATTGTAGCTGTGTTAAGCCAAAATGGTGTAAGACATATGCACTTAGAACATTTTCACCCCGAATCAAGGTTTTGGGGCTTTCGCACCTCGGAGACCGACTACGAAACTATTATACTAAAGATATTGCTCTGTTTATGTGCCGAAATGTTAGTACAAGATTTTGGAAGGGTCGTACTTAGGAGAAGAGGGTATTGGCGGGAAATGAATAGTCAATTTGAATTTGATAAACTCTATAAGTTCTCGGCCTCTTAATGGACGAAAAAATGTCTAATAAAAACTTGACCCCTACCAAGATCGTATCCATGATTTTTGTTCGGGGGGGGGGGGGTAGTTGAAGCTTGATAAATGATTGTTTTTCATTTTTTTTTTTTTTAGGTCGATTCTAATGCCATCTCTTATCTTTTAGTACAAAATGACTGTGATTGTTTTTGGTAGAACTCGTTTAGTTGGAGAAGAGCCAGAGCAACGAGTCGACTTGGCAGATTTCAAGTCTCCCAGTGGACAAGGTTTGCTTCCACTCTTATCCTTTCCTCTTCTTCTTCTCATTTGTTTTGTCTTCAACTATCAATTTGACCAGTTGGTTAAAGCCAAGCTCTGACAGAAGACGGTAAATTTTGACTAGCAAAAACGTTCAATTCTTCCTAGAAATAAAACATACTTGGCAACAATGTTTCCCTTCCATCTTCCTCTTTTTTTGACTTGGCATATTTGATCTTTATTAGATTTATTAAGCAAGGTAGTTGAAGCTAAGTTTGGACAGAAGACAGTAAAGTAGAATTTGCCCTAAAAATCTTCCTTAAAAAAACAAAGTTGGCAACAATGTTTCACTTCCATCCTTTTGTTTTCCTCTTTTTCGACTTGGAAGATTTAAGCTTTATTAGATTTTATTAAGTAAGGTAGTTGAAGCTAAGTTCTGACAGAAGACAGTAAAACAAAATTTGCCTAAATTTTCCTAGAGAAAAACCGGACTTGGCAACAATGTTCCACTTCCACCACTTTTCCTCCTTCGTTTTTCGACTTGGCAGACTTAATCTTCATCGGATTTTATTTGGCAAGCCAGTCGAAGCAGAAGACAGTAAGACAGAATTTGCATAAACCTCCCTAGAAAAAACATACTTGGCAACAATGTTTCATTTCTACCCATTTTCTTCCTCTGTTTCAATTTTTTTTTTTCCTAAATTCGCGTTATCTGATTCGTCGCTTTTCTTTTACTTCGCTTTTTCTTGAGGTTTTAAATTGCTAATGCATCGTCTTTTAAATGATTCTACAGAGAAATTTTTTAGGGCACTTTTTTTTATCAAGTACTCTTTTTTTGGCGTGCTGAAATCGTTCCAATATACCAACTCCACGGATGGATTTTATCCACGTAACAAGACTGTGACAACGCTTAGAATGCAGTCTTAATAATAAAGTTTAAAGATATGGATCATCTGTTTATTCTTTTTAATTTTACTGTGCTACTAGGGCACTAATAATTGTAAAAGGTCTGCTACTCTCTTCAACTATGTTGCTAACACCATATTGTGTTTCCTAAGACAAATCTTGTTCTTCTATCGGCCAATGACGTGCGCATGAGGGGGCGGGCCTCGTGGCTCGCACCCCTTATTTTTCTGAATTTTTGGGGCTTTCTTATTCAAATTTTTAATTTTTTTTTTTTGTTTATGCCTCCCCCCCCCCTTCTGAAAGTTAACCCGTCCTAGCCGAGTGGTTTGCACGCTAGACTTGAAATCCTTAATCTGTAAGGACTGGTTGTCGTTTTAGTGTTGCTCGTTATTTGGCTTGGAACGGGGTCAATGGCGTGACTCTGTAATCTCAGCCAGAGTCGACTCACCTCCAAATGGGTATCTAGACTGTGACAACATGCAGGATGCAGTCTTAATAATAAAGGTTGAAGATATGGGTCATCATTTTTTTCTGATTTAATTACTGGGGAACATGTGTGAATGGAGGTCGACATTCACTTTTGTTGCTATCTTGTTCTACTAGGGCACTAATAATTGTAAAGGGTTTGCTACCCCCCCCCTCCCTCAACTGCGTTGCTGACATCATTGTTCGCTTTCAAGTTTAATCTTATTTAGCAATGCTTCGAGAATGATAATTTTGCTACGTAAGTTGTACCCCTTAAAATGTTC
Source organism: Artemia sinica (assembly GCA_027921565.1). Lineage (NCBI taxonomy): Eukaryota > Metazoa > Arthropoda > Branchiopoda > Anostraca > Artemiidae > Artemia > Artemia sinica. Next base: position 2,470,180 of record CM051275.1, read on the forward strand.
CTCAGGTAAGGGGGTCTTAAATGTCGGAAAATAACTTGATATATAAAAAAAACTCACCACAGCACAAAACCATCTGATGCTCATGTGTCAGTTTCTGGGCTATATTTACCTCGAGGCTTGCCACTCCTTGAGCGTCTTGCGACAGGCAGGTTTGAACTATTGTTTATAAAGTCTATAGTTGAGGCTTGACCCACTAGGCTAATTATAGATTGAATTTTCTTGCAAAAGGGAATTGGGCAGGGTGGTAAGAGTTTTCAGACATAGCTTCACCCACTGTGCTATCACAAGGTCATGAAATCAACTTCAGGTTATAATCTCTACAGACACATCTTGTTCTTCTATTGGCCAAGGACGTGCGCAGGAGGAAGGTGACCTTGTGGCTTGCAGCCCCCCCTGAAAATCCTTAGTTCTTCAGACTTGCTGGGAATTTCTTATTCATATTTTCAAATTAAATTTGTTTGTTTATGCCCTCCCCTGAAAGTTAAGCCGTCCTAGCCGAGTGGTTAGCACGCTAGATTTGAAATCCTTTGTCCGTAAAGAGGGTGGTCACTGGCTTGACTCTAATATCAGCCAGAGTAGACCCAGCTCTAAGTGGGTACCTGGAGAAATCGTGGGAAGTTAAAACAGGAAGTGTGCAAAATCAAAGGATGGATGGCCCTCAACACCCCATTGCACTTCATGGCTGAAAGGCCATGAAATGGAGATCAGCCTGCAAGTATGTGCCTGCTATGAGCTTCTTTAAAATAATGAAATGCCTAGTTTTTAGATTTGTATATTTGTTTCTGTAAGATTTAAAAAAAAAATTGAAATTCAGATTTGGATATGAATTTTTAATATTTATTTTTGATGTTAAGTTTTTTCACAATTTTTACTTCATAGGTTAAACAAGCTATTAAAAAACAGGTTAAATACTTCTGTTTTTTTCTTATAGGCTATTAAAATCAGCCATCAGCTGATATTAAAATTAGTGAAAATGGCATTTTCTTTAGAATTAAATGCTTAGTTTTTAGCGTGTTTTTTTTCCTCCTCAGGGACTAACAACACTCGTGCTTGGCTTGGACTCGAACACATCAACAAATCTCAGAAAAGGTCAAGGTACTCATACTTGGAGAAGGCTATCAAGATCTATAATTAGAAAGCGAAGAAAGAGGAAAAACTGTTTTAATTTAATTTGTTTTGAAACACGCTGGTAGACATTATGACGGATTTTTTTTTAGTCTCTGTAGCTTGTATATCAACTTTCCGTGGTTTCTCCCACATAAGCCTGCGACTTCTTTTTTTTTAGCTGTATTTTAAATAGGTTAGAGAATTAAAAAGCCGCCTATATATGGCTGTGTATTGAATATTTGTCTTTTTTTTTAATATGTTGTAACATAGGAATGAATAATATGAATAATAAATCACAGCTATTCGTAAAAAAAATTACAAAATTGAATTGGCAGCTTCTGCATTTGGAAGTGCAGAAGTTCAGGAAAAACAATAAGTAGTACATTATGTCTAAAAGCAGATTCATTTCTACACCCCCCCCCCCCTAAAGGAATCCTATGAAACCTGTTTTCTCTGACTTGAAGCTGTCTCCCTGTAATAAGTTTCAAGTTCAATAGGACTTTCATTTAAAAATATATATATATATATATATATATATATATATATATATATTATATATATATATATATATATATATATATATATATATATATATATATATATATATATATATGTGTGTGTGTGTGTGTGTGTATGTATATTTTACATTAGTGCGAGTTTGGGCATATTATATATACTGTGAATGTCTGAAATCTGGTTAATGTCGTCATTCACCGGTGAATGTCCAAAATTCCTTTTTCTCTCCTTGGATTCAATTAGATTTGCGAATCAGCTTTTTCAGTCTTATGCAAGCCTGATGGTAAAAGTTAGGTTAGGTTAAATTAGGTTATACATCTCAGAAATAGGTTAAAAACCTAACCTGTCATCATCAAACCTTGCATAAAACTGAAGCAGTTGACTGTCAACGCTGACCAAGTCCAAGGAGAAAAAAAAGCCATGAAAGGTAGTGAATGTCGACATTCACCAATTTCGGACACTCACGGTAACAATAACATATAATGTACAATGTAACATGTAATATATGCATACATATGTAACATATAATAATAACATAGTGCGCTCTCCTTGTTTTCCTGGCCTCCACTTTGAAGTACTGTGTAATAATGACATTTGTAACACCAAGGACAGTGAAACGAAACAAAAATGTTATGATGGTTAACTGGAAATTTGTACAATCATATATATTAAAAAAAAAAAAATAGAAATCAGGAATTAAGTCCGTAATAAGTATATTTGTACTTATTCTGTTTTTGGTAGTCAGGGGCGTCCATTTTGAAAAAAAAAGAAGCATTGTTGAAAAACCAGCAAAAAAATAAACTGCAGTAAACAGCTTAAAAAAGTGTAGATTTTTTTCCTTTGAAGATTAAGTGCTTTGAAAATGCCCCAAAAACTTCATAATTCTGAAATAACCAAAAGCTGAATCTTAGAAAATCACGGTTTTCAGGCATGAATGTCAGGGTTGCCAACTGCCGACGCCTAAAAAGAGTGCAAATCAAGGCCAAAAAGAGTGATTTTTGCTCAAAAAGATTGCAAGACAAAAATTTGAGCATCTCCTCTTCTGCGCCCCTTCTGAGGTAACAAAGAGTGTATTTCACACGAAAAACGTACAAGTTGGCGACCCTATTCATTGGGTTAAATACACTTTTGACGAACATGCCAACTACTGACGTTTGAAGCGAATAAAAACTGACACCCCAAAAAGAGTGATTTTCACTCTTCCGCATCCCCTCTGAGGTAAAAAAAAAAGTGCATTTCCCACGAAAAGTGTACAAGTTGGCAACCCTGATGAATGGACTTAGCTGGGTTCCAGGGGGCCAAAAGTACTTTTATTTGATGTATTTAACCCTCCAACACGTCTCTTGAAGTATGAATATATATCTTATATCATAAATAACGCATGTTAATAATACCAGCTTTTCACAAATTAGCCGTAGCTATATATCCTAATCATTTACAAAGCTGATTTGATAAACATTGAAAAAGAATATAAATTACTGTTTTTGGCAGCCAACGGAAGGGATTATTTTCTAGGCTCGGTTTTGGTTCATATATATATGCGGAGCATAAAGTTAATTTGAATTCTGGCATTAATGTTTGAATTGCGTCAAATTGATTTTTAAATGATAAGCACAAAAAAAAAAAAAATAATTATTATAATGGAGCTTTCTTATGTATATTTAAAGCTAGACAACCCCCTTCTTTCGGGAAAATTAATAAAATAGGGTTCAAAAGCTTTCCTTTGGGCAACCTGCCCCCTTACCCCCAAGGCTATGATTGTGATTTTGAGTGTTGAACTACTTTCAACAGTGTAGTGGTGACAATAAGTAAAGAGGTGATTTAAAATTTCCTATGTCCTAATGCAAGAATCAGAATAACTGACATGAGTGCCTCTTGTGGCTACTGAGATTAACCAATATGGAAAAAAAAATAAGCTGTTAATCGTATTTTAGAAATTATGCGTGTTGAAGACACTTATTGCGCTTTAGCACGGTAATCTTACCAATTTGGAGTTCCAGCATAATAGTATAAGCAATTGCAGCATGTTGGTTTTATAGCGCTGTTGGTTAGTGCGCTGTGTTGTCCTGTAAACCGCTACATGGCAAGGGGTTCTCTGAAATAGAAGTTACCATAATTTATGTATTTTCAAATTAAATATTAAAAAATAACAAGTTTCCAAATAAAAGTAAGAAGCAACATTATAAGGTGGGCCTGCCCTCTCCTCAGCCCTTGTTCTTTACGCCAAAGTCTTAAAGCTCTTTAACAGTACTTCTGATTCAAATCCAATGGCTCTTGTGTTTGAGCAGTATTCTTAAAATAATTTCGAAAAAATCAAATTTTAGCGTTGAGAGCGAGGGTGTGAAGAAAGGTGGCCTCCTCATACACGAAACAATTTATTTTTGTTTTAAGTTTTAATGTTGCTCCATATTCGTAGTTGAAAAACTTGTTTTTACTTAACTTTTTACTGTTTTTCAAATCATACCTGGACATTTCCTTCCTCCTACGTGTGTCGAATTTCTTCTGGAAGATCCCCCGGAAAAACTCCTCATGGAAATCCCCCCCTCCTCCTAAAAATATATGCATATTTCTCAGTAACAAATCCTATTTGTGAACAATAGGTAAATTGCGTAATTTACATCCCATTCCCCAGGGATTATAGGGGGGCCATGTCATCCTCAAAGGTATAGTTTTATTAGCCCTTACAACTATGCTGAATCAAATTGCTGTCTCAAAATTTCTCTGGGGGGGAATGCGCGGGAGGGAGACTAGTTGCCCTCCAATCTTTTTGGCCTCTTAAAAGGGCACTAAAACTTTCGATTTCCATTCGAATGAGCCCCTCCTGATCTTCTAGGAATATTTGTTCGATACAATCACCCCTGGAAAACAAAAATAAAATAAATACCTATCTGTGATCTTTCTTCTGGCAAAAAAATAAATTACCATAGTTTGGAGATAGGTACTTAGAACCTCTACATTAGGATTCTCTAAGATGCTGAATCTGATTTTGTGATTGTCATTAAGATCGCTTGACTTTTAGGACGAGTTTCTACCCTCTTCGAAAATCCGGCAAATTTCGTCAGGCTTGTTACTTTTGATGAGTAACAGTAAACTTAATAACTTTAATATAATTAAATATATTATGTATGCTGTGAATATGCTATATATATTAAAGATGCTTTAAAGAGTGCGTGGTTAGTTCCTTAACTTCTTGCACGCACCTGTTACCAGGATCAGCAACGTTTGTGGAGATTAAAGAATGGTAAAGCAATTGAGACGGGGTATCACAAATGGTTTGTCGGTAAAAACAACCCCGAAATGAAGGAGCTTCATCCCCACCAAGGTCATTAGACCTTCTTCCCCTAGAGATTCCCAATCCATTTAATAACCAACTGAAAACATCGAACAAAAAAGTTCTTCCTCCGGAATCGTGGTCCTAAAGGGCGCATTTTCGTTTTTGTAACGTTGGTCAATACCAGGCAATGAATTATGATAAATAATAAATTATTTGGTATGGAATAACTTCAATTAAATGGTTCTGACTATTAGGGTTGGCATAAAAATCCATTGGTATTATTTTTGCAATTGCCTGGCAAATTATGAAGTAAAAACATGTATTTCCTCTTTGAAGTGTACATTGTACTGGGTTAGTGAAGGGCAAAAGTACTGGGTTAGTGAAGCATGGTGTCCGTGGTGTTTCATTTTTCTCCTTTGCTTTCTTCTTTTTATCTTTTTAATCCTGTTCTTTTTAATTGTGATTATCTACAGTTTTACTTTGCCCTCACTTTTTTCTCTGCTGCTGTTTGTCGTAAGATATTCTTTGGAAACGTACCTTGGTCTTTCCCCGTCTTTTCGCGAATAGTTTGGTACTTGCGAATAGTAAGAAGCTAATAATGGATATTCGGCTATGAAAATATTATCTGTATGCTTTGAACTCATGGTGTTTGATACTGTATATAATATAGTATGGACTTGGTTATGGTTTCTAAATGCAATCTTGGGCAATGACGCAGTAGCGTCAATCGGGGGGGGAGGGTCTGTTTTACCCCCTCCCATGAAGTTCCAATTGCTTTAAATCCTTTCTTGTGAACTCATCCCTTTCGGGGACAACCTGCTTTCTATGGCCCCAGGTCGGTTGCCAAAGAGTAAAGTCTATCACCCTTCTTCCGTAAAATGGATGGGCCGTAAGATGGCCCTCGCCATCTTAACCCTTTTTTATGGCCCTTGAAAATGCTTTTGGACCATTTAAATTCGTCATTAATCGTAATTCTTTAAACGGTAAAAAAAAAGTTCAAATGGGGATAAAATCCTTTTAATAGACAGTGATAAATTTCACCAAAATACTAGACATTTCGGTCACATATGCAGTGACCGTCATCAGTAGTAAAACTCATGACCAAATATCTAGTATTTTGAGAAATTTATCACTCTATTAAAAGGATTTTATCCCTGTTTGAACTTTTTTTATCGTCATGGAAAGGCAGTGTAGTCTCCGGAATTAACATAATTCTTTTAAAACAATGACAAATAGGCTATGACTGAGGCACATTGATTCTTACAACATCGTGGGACTGAGTTACGCTCGGTGAAAAGAAAGACAGGTGAAAATCCAGCCAAGATAACAAGATGAGGTGAGTACTATTTATCCAAACGTAAAAGCTCCAACCATGGGCGCCCATAAGGGGGGCGCCCGTCCCCCCCCCCCTGGCTGAATGATTCTGCCTTATTTTTATATTTTTGTTCTGATATTTCTATTAAATAGCATTAAAAGTGCCAAATTAGACGAGTTTGCCCCTCCCCCTGGAATTCAGCTTATGGGCGCCCATAGCTCCAACTGATAGCTTTCTTGCTCTTGTCGTTAAAAGTTCAGTTTGCCCTGTTCTGTTACATAGCATTAAATAAGGTGGCTAATTAATTAAGTAGTCGGTGGATGAAAAATTGGGCAGAAAGTTTAAGAACATTAAAGACGTGATTGTTATTACGTTTGTACAGAGAATACCGTCGAAGCAAATTTTTCAAAAAACAAATTACGTTTTCAAACTTTTACTTGTGCTCGAGGCTTTCAAACCTTAGGGCCTCTAATTTCAGTCAGCAGATGATTAACGAAAATATCAATGGAGCTGGGAGGGGGATATGACTTCCCAACGTCAGGACCTATCTAGATTTTTTTTTTTTTTTTTTTTTTTGCACCGGAAGATGGTAGTACACAAATTTTCAAAAAATAATATTGGGCCGTTTTTCGAAAAAAAATTACACGTATCAACAGCTATTGTTCGTTAATAAGATAGATATGATCTAAATTATTTTGCATTGATGATTATTTTTTGAAAAACAGGGATAAAATCGATTGAAAAGCTGTTGTATCAAGAGGACGATAATAAATCTTAATAGATTGTAAAGATGAATTAATACAGAATGAGTAACAAATGTCTAGATAATTAATTAAATATCAATAATAGATAAAAGGAATTCCAACAAACACTAATGTAATTAGTAAGGGTATCAGCATAGGCAGAGGCTTAATTTTACCCTTGGGGGGGGATGAAGAGAAATAACTTGCGAAGAGGGTAAAGCTCTTTTATTTTCTCTGTGTTTTTAGCTTTAAGGCCTTAACCTCCCTTTGTTCATTATATATCATCATTATGAAATATAATAATAATTTAATTAATAATTCTCCTTTGTTGAGGAAAATTGAAATGAAACAGCTAAATATCAAACAGAGTAGTCGCACTAGGTCAAGTAGTTTCACGATTGCTTTAAGGTTATATTTACTTCAACCCTCCTTGGTTGTGATGAAGGGTTTCGGCAGGTTGTCTTTATTAGCAATGGCGTACCTATAATTTTACCCAGGACAAGGGGGAGAAATCATTTCTGTCAAGAAGAGGAAACTGTACTGCTCCTTGTGTTTTTAGAAAATTTATTTTTCTTAAAAGGATTTTTTTTTTTTCTTGGAATGTAGAATTTATAGTTATATACATTAATTTGTAAAAGCTGTTAAAGTAATTTAGTTATAATTATTTTGGAAGCTAGATTTTTTGGATTTAAGATTATTTGGACTTAGAACATAGCTGGGTAGATGCAAGAATAGGGCCAGAATTTATAGGCGTGAGACACGCTATTTATTCCATTGCATAGAATCCGACCACAAAATTTTGCGGAATCTGCTCTTTTATTTTTTCCGTATGGTTGGGATGGACAGTGTTGCAAAATGGTTGGATAGATGGTGAATGTCGGTGGTGTGATTTAAACGAAAACCTGATCATTTTAGAGCACATGAGACTAACTTTTTGAAGAAAGTTAGCTAAACATTTCCTTTTAAATCACCGGTCCATCATTATACTACGTAGAAAAAAGAGTGAAAAGTTCAGATAACAGTATGAAAACTGTTTTGATTTTTATCGTTTTCTGTTTCGATTACTTGCCAGGTGCCGTCAAAAGTTAAGACTTTCTTTCTTTTTGGCCTGTTTTTCCCCTCTCCCACCCCTTCATTCTCCTTTTTTCTGCGAGCTTACAATGTGTTAAATGACCTTGAAAATACTGGTGTTTCTCAGTATCAGTAACGGCTGCCCTTTTATTTTTGAGTTATACAGTATATTAATGTTCTATTCAGGTCATTGCTATTGAAGTTTACCTTTCGTGTCAGATTTTTATTTCTAACTTAAGTTTGCCTTTCTGTTTTTCTCTTTTTTTGCAAGTTAAAAGCTTGATTCGTTAATTGAGAATTAAGCGTTGGTTATAACAAGTGTTTTAAAAAATTGTCTAGAAGTCTCTTTGCAAGAAACCATTAAAGAGAGGTAACTGACTTGACGAATTGTCAAGTCTTCCAGAATTGCCAAGTAGTCTTTTACAAAAAGCCATTAAAGAAAGGTACCTGACGTGAAGAATTGCCAAGTCTTCTAGAATTGCCAAGAACTGTCTTTACAAAAAAAAACATTAAAGGAAGGAACCTGACTTGACGAATTGCCAAGTCTCCCAGAATTGCAAAGAAGTGTTTTACAAGAAAACCGTTAAAAAAAAGGTACCTGACTTGACGAATTGCCAAGTCTTCCAGAATTGCCAAGAAGTCTTTTGCAAGAAGCCATTAAAGAAAGGTACCTGACTTGACGAATTCCCAAGTCTTTCAGAATTGCTAAGTTGTCTCTACAAGAAACCATTAAGGCAGGGACCTGACTTGACGAATTGTCAAGTTTTTCAGAATTGCCAAGGAGTCTCTTTACAAGAAACCATTAAAGAAAGGTACCTGACTTGACGAATTGTCAAGTTTTTTCAGAATTGCCAAGAAGTCTCTTTACAAGAAACCATTAAAGAAAGGTACCTGACTTGACGAATTACCAAGTCTTCCAGAATTGCCAAGAAGTCTCTTTACAAGAAACCATTAAAGAAAAGTGCCTGACTTGACGAATTGCCAAGTCTTCCAGAATTGCCAAGAAGTCTCTTTACAAGAAACCATTAAAAAAAGGTACTTGACTTGACGCTCTTTTTTAGCAGGTTCATGAGCTTAGAGGGAACTACTTAAGTGCCGGTATCTACCCCTAGGTGAACTCTCTTCTATCAGATATCTCCTTGATTCCACGGCCGTGTCACATTTTTGGTATAAAGGGAAGTGGCGCTCCTTAGGTAAAAAGCAATCACAAAGGGGGAAATAAGCGCGGATTAATGGGGCTCGCCTACGCCTTTCGTACAATTTTTTTCATACCAATTATCCGATTGTTTTCGAAGTCGTAATGAACTATCAAGAAAATCAAGTTGACATATTTTCGCATAAAAGGCTTGATATTGGGTGTAAAAAGATTCTAAGATGCTTTCTTGACCAAAGTACCCGGGGACCGACCTTCGCTCGGTAAAAAAAAAAAAAAACAGTTCTTTGTTTTGCTTTTTAAATTTCTTTCGCTAAACAAGTTTAATCTCATTTTATCCGCTAACTACTTTTTTAAATATTTAGCACAGACACTCTCTTCAGCAATATTTATAATAAATGTCCTGAATATTCGTGACGTCATTCACATGAAAAATGCTTTCTCTAAACTAAGGGCCTAAACAAATTTTCCAGAAGTCGTGACATATCTAGATCGTATTTTCTCCTCGTCGGTAAATGGTAGCATGCCAATTTTCAGAAGAGGTTATTGCATCGTTTTCGAAAAACATTTACGGATAAATAGAAGAATGTTCATTAAAATTTAATAAGATTATTAAAATCAATCAGAATTATTTATTAATTTATTGTTAATAATACTTATTGTTCGTTTAATAAGATAAGAATAACAATCTCTATCCAAGACTCGTCGTTTGTGCAGTCAAGTGAATAGACAGATAGATAAATATTTATGCAATTAAATAAAAAAAGCAAGTTTTTTCAACTGAAATTAAGGAGCAAAATTAAAACTTAAAACGAACAGAAATTATGACGTATACGGGGGTTGCCCCTCCTCAATAGCTTGCTCTTTGCGCTAAAGTTTCAATTTCTGTTTCAATCATTTAAGAATAACTCCTAAAACACAAAGTCCGTCTAATTGGAATAATAGGCTGTGTTTTATAAGTTCTAAGAAAAACTTTAGCATAAAAAGTGCGGAATTGAGGAGACGACAACCCTCCTCGTAGGCGTTAAAATTTCTGTTCGTTTTTAAATTTTAATGTTGCTCCTTACTTTCAGTTGAAAAAAAGGTTTTTATTAATTTCTGATCATTTTTTGAATAATACCGGAAAATCCTGCCCCCCTCATCGGAAGTTCCCTCACTCTAAGAAAAATTCCTCCATGGAAAGATCCTCCCGTGTAAACCCTCCCCCCTCCAGGAAAATCCACCACTGACAAAAAGCTGTATACTTCCCAATAACCAATACTATATGTAAACAATGAAGGAAGTTCATAGCTTGCAGCCCTTCCTCTTTGGACTGTGGGAGGTCAAGTCATCCTCAAAGACATAGTTATTAGATCTTTCGATTATGTTGAACAAAATGGCTATCTCAAAACGTTGATTAGGAAACTTTGGGTGGAAAGGGAATGGGAGGGGGCTAGCTGCTCTAATATTTTTGGTCAGTTATAAAGGGCACTAGAGATTTTGATTTCCGATCAAATGAGCCCTTTTCCGATCTTCTAAGATCACTGGTTCGATATGATCAGCCCTGGGGGAAAAAATACAAATAAAATAAATGCATCCGTGATCTCTCTTGTGGCAAAAAATGTGAAGTTCCACATTTTTGTACATAGGAGCTTGAAACCTCTACAGTAAGGTTCTCTGATATGCTAAATCTGATGGTGTGTTTTTTATTAAAATCAGTTGATGTTTTGAGGCCGTTTCCTTTTTCAAAAATAAGGCAAATATTCTCAGGCTTGTAACTTTCGATGGGTAGCATTAAACTTGATGAATTTTGTATATTTTCAATAAGTATCAAAATTTTATTCTTTTGATATATCTATTGTTATCAAGGCTTTATTTCTTAGAGTTTTGGTTACTATTGAGCCATATCGCTCTTTACTTACAGTTCGTTACCAAGAACTGTTTGATATAAACTACTTTGGGCCATGGGAAAAAAACACAAAACAATTACATATGATAATAACACTCATAACAACATAGTACATAACAATAACAGTTAAAAACATAACATTGGCAAAACGAAAACAAAAAATAATTAAGTACATAATACCATAAAACTAACTCACATAATTTTCTAAAGAAGGAAATCTTATTAGTCAGACAAAACTCTACAGCTGTATATTTCACCACGATATCATATAAAATATGACAGGAAGAGGAAAGGGGCTTGGAAAAGCAGACGCAAAACGTCATCGCAAAGTTCTTCGTGGCGATATCCAGGGAATCACAAAGCCAGCTATCAGAAGACTGGCTCACCGAGGTGGTGTAAAACGTATATCTGGTGTAGTTTACGAGGAAACCACAGGTGTTCTTAAAGTTTTTCTAGAAAATGTTATTCGCGACGCTGTCACTTACGCAGAGCATACCAAGAGAAAGACTGTAACTGCAGCGGACGTAGTCTACGCTCTGAAGCATCAAGGTCGTACATTGTATGGCTTTGGTGGTTAATAGTTTCCAAATGCGTTTTAAAACTGTCCCAGTCCCCCTACCCAACGGCCTTTTTAAAGGCCAACAAATTCATAAACACGTTCTAGCCCAGGTTTTATGAGCCTTTTCTTTGTTTTGCATTAAAAATGTCAGTAAATATTTTCTTTTCGTCTCAGATGCAATATCTAATTTGAATTATGCAAAGAAATTACCATTGCTATTTTACTGTATTTAGCTTTTCCTTTCATATTTGAATAAAGTTTGCATTCACTCAATGGAATTGTTCGAAGAAATAATTGTTGCTATTTAACTGCACAAGCCCTTTCTTTCATGTTTGAATATCAAACATTTCGTGGTAACGAACTGTAAGTAAGGAGCGACCCAGATCAATGGTAACCGAAACTGTAGAAAACGGAATTTTGATACCAATAGATACATCAAAAGAATCAGATTTTAATGCTGATTTCAAATATATAAGTTTCATCAAGTTTAGTCCTACTTATCAAAAGTTTATGCGCCTGAGAAAATTGGCTGATTTTAGAAAAAGGGGGAAAGACCCCCTAAAAGTTATAGAACCTTGATGAAAATCACACCATCATATTCAGCGTATCAGAGAACCCTACTGCAGAGGTTTCAAGCTCCTATCTACAAAAATATGGAATTTTGCATTTTTTTGCCAGAAGAAAGATCACGGATGCGTGTTTATTTGTTTGTTTTTTTTTTCCCCAGGGGTGATCGTATCGACCCAGTGGTCCTAGAATATCGTGGGAGGGCTCATTTGAACGGAAATTAGAAGTTCTAGTGCCCTTTTTAAGTGACCAAAAAAAATGAAGGGCAACTAGGCCCCCTCCCACGCTCATTTTTTCCCAAAGTCACCCGATCAAAATTTTGAGATAGCAATTTTGTTCAGCATGGTCGAAAATATGATAACTATGTCTTTTAGGATGATTTAATCCCCCGAAGTCCCTGGGGGGAGGGCTGAAAGTTATGAACTTTACCCAATGTTAACATATAGTATTGGTTATTGGGAAGTATACAGACGTTTTTCAGGGGGAATTTTTTCTGGTAGTGGGGGTGGGGGGGCGTTGGTTATGTGGGAGGATCTTTCCATGAAGGAAGTTTTCATGGGGGTTGGGACATTGATACGAAGGGGGCGCCGGATTTCCCAGCATTATATAAAAAAAAGATCAGAAATTATATAAAAAAAAACAAGTTTTTCAACTGAAAGTAAGGGGCAACATTAAAACTTAAAACGACAGAAAACATTACGTATATGATTGGGTTCACCCCCTAGTCAATACCTCGCTCTTTAAGTCAAAGATTATTTAGTACTTTCATAAGAGCTATTTATTCTAATTAACGGCATTTGTGATTAAGGGTCATTTTTAAAGAACTGGAACAAAATTCGAACTTTAGCTTAAAGAGCAAGGTATTGACTAGGGGGCGAACCCTCTAATATACGTATTAAAAATATATTAATATAGAAGTTCGTTACGCAAGTTAATTCGTAAGTTACGTATATTTATTACTAATAAAAACGTTCGTAAATAAAATTAAACATGTTTCGAGAAAACCATTTAACCAAATAAAAGTAAAATTAATATTCAAATTTTGTTTTAATTATTCATGTACGGTGAGCCAAAATCAAAACCTGCATTAATTCAAAAAGGTTCAAAAATTAAATTAAAAAAAAAAACAAGTTTTTTTTTAACTGAAAGTAAGGAATGACGTTAAAACTTAAAACGAACAGAAATTATTCCGTATATGAAAGGGGCTGTCCCCTCCTCAACGCCTCGCTCTTTACACTAAAGTTTGACTTTCTCACAACTCTTTTTTTTAAACAATGAAAAACTTTAGCGTAAAGAGCGAGGCGTTGAGGAGGGGACAGTCCCTTTCATATACGGAATAATTTCTGTTCGTTTTAAGTTTTAACGTCGTTCCTTACTTTCAGTTAAAAACACTTGTTTTTTTTTATTTAATAGCAAGTAAGAACGGAGGAAAGTTCCTATTCTTACTAAATTACCACTGGACCTTACAATTAGGACAAAAGTATTACATTAATTATATGCAGTTAATAAAAAAGTATGAAAAGCTGGAAAAATTTTAGATGGCGAATTTTTCTTGTAAACTGACTCTGAGGCAATGAAGCCTAAAATAATCAGTTTCAAACTATAAGAAAAGGCATCCCACTGACTTTAATTTAGAGGTTGGACAATAAAAACAAATGGACTTTTAGCTGGTATTCACTGTTTGAAATTTCAAGTCCTTGAAAGTCCATTATCCTTCTTATTCCATCCCTCATAAACACATTTATTCTCATATGGAACCAGTGGCGGATCCAGAAGGGCCCCCCTAAACGTACTCTAAAGTAGTGTAATTTACTTAATTAACGCAAGTTTGCGTTAATTAAACTTGCTCCTAACGCAAGTTTATCGGATCAACCTATTTTGCCCCCCCCCTAAAACAATCCTGGATCCGCCCCTGTATGGAACATATTGTGCTTTATTATCCTTTTCTTTCTTTTTTTGTTGGCAAAAGGGTGACTCGAGTTTCTAAGCATAACATATACTAAGCGAATGCTTTGCGTTTAAAAGAAAAACAAACCAACTAAGCATTGAAGATATTGGTTCGTCCCAGCACTACTTTTTGGCCTTTTCAAACAGTTCGTGGTAACGAACTGTAAGAAAGGAACGACCCGGATCAATAGTAACCAAAACTCTAAAAGACGGAATTTTGATACCAGTAGATACATCAAAAGAATTGGATTTTTATGCTGATTTCAAATATTTAAGTTTAATCATACTCATCAAAAGTTACGAGCCTGATAAGATTTGCCTTATTTTCGAAAAAAAGGCGGGAAACTCCCCCTAAAAGTGATAGAATCTTAATTAAAATCAAAACATAATATTCAGCGTATCAGAGAACTCTACTGTAGAGGTTTCAATCTCCTATCTGCAAAAATGTGGAATTTTGCATTTTTTTACTAGAAGAAAGATCACGGATGCGTGTTAAGTTTTCTTTGTTTTCCCCAGGAGTGATCCAGTGGCCATAAAATATTGCAAGAGGGCTCGAACGGAAATTAAAAGTTCTAGCGCCCTTTTTAAGTGACCAAAAAAATTGGAGGGCAACTAGGGCCCCTCCCATGCTCATTTTGTCCCAAACTTATCGGGTCAAAATTTTTAGAAAGCCATTTTGTTCAGCATAGTCGAAAACCTAATAAATATGTCTTTGAGGATGACTTAATCCTCCACAGTCCCCGGGGGATGTGCTGCAAGTTATGAACTTTGTCCATTGTTTACATATAGTATTTGTTATTTGGAAGTATGCTGACGTTTTCAAGAGGGATTTTTTCTGGTAAAACCATGGGGTCAGAGGAGGGGGCTACGTGAGAGGGTCTTTTCATGGAGGATATTTTCATGAGGGAAGGGACATCTCTACGAAGAGGGTGCCAGATTTCTCAGCACTATTTAAAAAAAACGATCAGAAATTAAATAAAAAAAAAAAAACAAGTTTTTCCAACTCAAAGTAAGAAGCAACATCAAAAATTGAAACGAACAGAAATTATTACGTATATGAGGGGTTCTCCCTCTAGTCAATACCTCGCTCTTTAGGCTAAAGTTTGTTTAGTACTTTCAAAAAAGCTATCTATTCTAATTAAACGGCCTTTGTGATTCAGAGGTCATTCTTAAAGAATTGGAACAAAATTCGAACTTTAGCGTAAAGAGCAAGGTATTGACTAGGGGGAGAACACCTCATTTACGTAATAAAAATATACGAATATAGAATTTCGTTACGTAAGTTATTTCGTAAGTTGCGTCAGAACAAAATTTCGAGAAAGCCATTTAGCCCAAAAAATTAAATTAATATTTGCAAATTTCATTTTAATTATTCATGTACGGTGAGCCAAAATCAAAGCTGCATTAATTCAAAAACGTTCAGAAATTAAATAAATAAAAAGTTTTTTTTTTAACTTAAAGTAAGGAGCGACATTAAAACTTAAACGAACAGAAATTATTTCGTGTATGAAAGGGGGCTGTCCCCTCCTCAACGCCTTGCTCTTTACGCTAAAGTTTTTTATTGTCTTAAAAAATAGACTTGTGAGAAAGAGTTAAGCTTTAGCTTAAAGAGCATTTCTTATTGCTTTACCTTCTGTGTTTTTAGTTGGAGTATTATAATTAATTTCATTACGAATTTGCAAACGAACATGCATCTATCTTACATTTTCTGAAAGCACTTGTACTGAATTTCACTAGTAAAAAACAAAAGTGGACGTCGAGGATGTAAATTCCTAGTAAAAAGACGTATTTTTAGGATTGAACACCAGTTTTGATGGATTTCCGGTATTCTCTGCTCATTTGCTGGCAAATTAGCATGGATAAAGCAATGGAAAAAAATGTGTACGCATAGAAGAATGATCTGTCTATCCTCTAATATAGGTTTTATTCATCAAAATCCCACCTCCTACCAAAAAATGAGGATAAAGTCATTCCAAGCAAACACAAGTGCTGCCGAAATTCCTTAGCTCGTGCTCAGAGAGAAATGTTAACCCGGGTAAGGCAGTTTCGGAAATATAATTATAAAACTTTGAAAATGACATGCATTAGAGATTTAGAGTCGCATTAGTGATAGAGAGAATATTGAGAAGAATTTGAAATGTCTGAAGTTGAAGCTGAAGTGGCACCGACATCTGTAGAATTCCAGAGCATGGCTTCACCAGCCAAGAAGGAAGAGAAAGCAAAAGCTCCAAAACCAGCTAAGGTTGCGAAACCTAAAGGGGATAAAAAGGCCAAAACACCGGTAAACCACCCAAAATACATGGAAATGATCACCAAATCTATTACTGACCTGAAAGAACGCGGGGGATCTAGCCGTCAGGCCATTCTCAAAGGCATAATGGGCAATTTCCAGGTTGGCAATGATGTAAAAGTTGTGAATATGCATCTTAAGCAAGCTTTGAAGCGTTGTCTTGCAAATGGAATTGTTATAAATCCAAAAGGTACTGGCGTAACTGGTTCTATCAAGTTTGCAAAGCCTGTCAAGGCCGAAAAATCCATGGCTGCAAAGCCAGCCAAGCCCACAGCTAAGACACAGCCTCAGTCAAGAAAATAGCAAAACTTACTGCAGTTAAAAAGTCAACTTCAGCCAAAAAGGTTACCAAGCCTTTGGCTGGTAGCAAGAAACCTTGCTATATATATATATATATATATATATATATATATATATAATATATATATATATATATATATATATATATATATATATATTATATATATATATATATATATATATATATATATATATATATATATATATATATATATATATATACAAGAAATATATTCGTAAGAAACAAACCCTCCATCAATAATTCCTATAAGCGATTCTCCTGGAGATGGATCATTTTTCGAGGTTAAACTAATAAAAAAAAATGTCTGATAGTCGACCCAGCTCTGAGGACATCTAGGGGGAGGAAGGGTATTAGGATGGCAAAGCCTCATCCAGGAGGAGGGTTAAAAATAACACGAAACAAGGTTTTCTTTCAATTAAAATCAAGTTGTGAGGAAAAAAGTTAGAGCCATGGATAATTGGAGAAAAGCCAAGACCGATAGTCTGAGTGAGAGGCAAATTCAGAGGCAGATAGTCTGATTTAGATAGTCTGATTGAGAATTCCATGTAAATTAGGGGACCAGGCCGTGTCCCAAAATTTGTGTCCGGCTTTTAAAAACGTAACAAAAATGCATTTAGACTGAGACTGCATTGAAGAATAGATGGTCTTCAAGTATAATTCCAGTTTCATAATAGTAGAATTTGAGCATAAACTTCTCAAAACACCCTACGCTTTGAACTCTAGAAAAGCAAGTTGATTTTTTCGCGTTTGAAGGCCTCTTTGATTTCTTTTTCAGCATCAGTAGCGTTGATACCAGGGTTGCCACCGTCAGTAGGATTTTACTAGATCTACTAAAAAAAAGTAAAATCTAGTAAATTTAGAGGATCTAGTAAATTTCCCGAAATCCAGTAAAAAGTCATGATTTATAGTAAACAAAACTTTTTTTATTTTCCATGAATTCAGGGGAAAAAAAATAGGGTTCATTCATTACAAGGCCTGATTTCGATTACGTTAGATATTATGGTTACTATTGCTATCATTTTTACCATTTCGCGTCAACCCTAGCACTAGTAGAGTAGTACCTACCATTTCTAGCAGACATATAGCCAAACAGGTTCTTCTAGTAGGTAAACATGTCATCACACTCTTTGCCAAGAGGAACGAGTATAACTTGATTGGTGATTAGGATTTGAATAAAAGGAATGGTTTTCACTACAATTCATATTAGTAAAAGAATTGAATTCAAAGAGAATAGTTTTTTTTTATTTGAAAGGATATTAGTGGAGAAAAAATGAGTGGTGCATTTACACTATTGGAGATTAATGATGGAACCGACAGCAGCAGCAGCAACGATATACGAGTACCTAATGTAGCTGTGGAAATAACTGCTGGTTGTAGACTATGTCTTGAATGGGACACTATGTATGCTAGATATGTGATATCATTAAGCAAATTTAAGCAGGAGGAACAGCTGTGTTTTGCTGGAAAAGTAAATATTCTCCATATAAATAAACTTCGGTCAGCATTAGATGTTCTATCGAAATATATTGATGAGAACAAAATGCATCAGTGAATATTATTATTGTAATTATGTTCAATAAAACTGTTTCTAAATCAATGGTATTTTTTCTTTTTTTCTAAAGTAGACAAGCGTATATTTTGAGTACAAAACGAGATTCTGATTAGTCTGAAGTTGGTTTTGTGAGAGAGTTAGGACTCTAAAAAATGGATAGATTCGAGAAAGATCGAATCATGAGGAATCTAATTCTTATGGAAAAACGTTTGATTCTAGATGATGATTTTCTAGAGTTGTCTATTCAAAGGAAGATATTTTCTCGGGGAATGCTTGTCGATATAATGAAAACTGATTCTCCATCATTAGACTATTGTATGAAGCTTCTACATCGTGGTCCAAATGCATTTACACAATTTATTGATATATTGATCACGACACAGCAAAATGATATTGTGGATATGCTTTTAAACATTAGTTTTTAGAAATTTAGGACTTTTTTTTTTTTCATAAGAAAGATGGTGCTCAAGGATGATTTACTCCTCTCTCTCTCTATCTCAGGCAATTTTTTGATGTTGCTAGCTCAGTTTCATTGTGGCAGTGAGAGCGTCAACACATGACAAAATGTTTCATACATGTCCACTATGTATGTACTCACTGGGCAGTTGGTCATCATGTGAGAATTGCACAATGATTGAGGAGTATGATGAAAAGTGTAGATTATGCAACCCGTGTAAATTGCATAGAGGATATGCTGTACAAATTAAAGGTTGTAATTCCTGTCTTGAAGAGGTGTGTGACTCTCATCCTAGAGGTCACCTATGCTCCAATTGTCATTATGAAAAATGTGAGCAGTGGGAGAGTACATATCCCGGTATGATTGGAAAGAATCCTAACCGTGATTTTAGTTTATTGCTACGAGATTGGTATCGTCGTGGTTTTAGATTGTTCTGGGAGGAGGAACCAGGTCAACGATTCAACTGTTGGAACAACAAGAGAATATGGTTTCTACGTCATTGTTGTGAAGACACTGGGTGTTATGATTATAAGCCCACTGATTTTTATTTGGCAGTGACAGAATGTGATTCGACACTTGAGGACACTGTTTGTGAAATTGCTTCAAATACACAAATTGAAACATGTGAATTCTATAGAATGAATGCGAATAGTATCATTGACTATACAAAGAGATATGACAAGAGTGAAGTCACACTCTACTGTAGAAAATGTGACCCTGACATTGCAGTACATCAGAATCAGTACACTGTGAATTCAAATAATCTACCTGCACTAGTTGTTGTTGACAAATACCTAGTAGTGGATGAAATCTAAAAGAGTAGAAAAGTCGTTTTATCATGTATATAATTTTTTTTTATTAATAAACAATTTCACATACATCTTTGGAACATTTTATTCTTAGGGCACTAAAATCAATATTAAATACACTTGTAAGTATATTCTCCACTAGAAAGTCGTTCAATTGAGGTAAGTCAACGTAGATGTTGAGAAACTGCTTGTAGGTGTAGCCACGACATCTGAACATGAAAAAGAGTAGTGCATGAAAGCCACATGTCTTAGTCGCTAAATCCTGTACTCTTCGTTGATTTTGAATAATGGTTTTCCCACTGCTTTCAATAAAGTTGCTGATGTATGGAACGTAGAATTTATACGATAGGCCAAGAGGATCAAAAAATTCAATATTCTTCGCTGTTTGAAAGATGCATAGCCAATGACCGGTCTTCAAAGTCGATGGACTGCTATTAACAATGATTAGGGTATTGTTAACACTTGGAATTTTTTCAATGAAGTCCGAGGGTATGCAATAGGACTTGTATTGGGACATGAATGGATCCATACTAAATACATTGATTATTTGATTTGTGTTCATGGTGCAAGGTCTAGTAGAACACTGCCGTCGGGTGTGATTTCCCATAGGTTTCAAATTGACTCAGTGATATTAGCGTGATACTCTCAGTCAGAGCATCGGCAAATGTACACTCTAAACGTACATTCCCAGTTCGTACTATGGTCATATCCTGTGTACCTGACAAGTCCAAAACAATAACCCCATGATTTTTTGAAAACATTGATTCGGTTATTCCATTTTCAAATAGTTGAGAGTCATGATCTAGGGATTGCATGGTCAACTCGTACAGAGTTCTATAGGATTTTTTGTCAAATGATAGAGTGTACAGTGGAATACCATTCACTTTGCACACAAGACTAGATAGACCGAAAAAATTAAAATCATGGGGGGATTCAGTCCAGGATCCAACGGCACTGCCACTCTTCACAAAGGCCAAAGCCAATTTTGATGGGATTTCTCCATTGATAAACGATGAATCGCTATAGCTACGAGAACCGGTGGCAATGTGACGTTGATTGGTGATTGTATGGGGGACAAGAAGTTTAATGTTGTTACCATTGGCTCTTAGCTTTTCCACTGCCAATGCAACAGAGCTCATAACTTGTTGTTTTCGGACGTGGAGAATTGCCGACGTGATAATAACATTTGCATCGGGTGCTGCAGGAAGTGTTTTTCTCAGAATGAAATTCGATGGGGCCATCTGTAACTTTATGTCAATCTTGACATTGGGGGGTAGCAATTGGGATATATTGAATATCTCATGATTTAATTTTCCAACTAGATGATACTCCTGGGTCACTGCAGTAGTCAACTCACCGTCAGTATCAACACCTGTTCGATATTCATAGCCCAATGATTGTCCTCTCATCTCCTTGTACGCCTTTGGCGTCATCATCATAAATTGTATGTAGCTTGCATAGTTGGATAAATTATTGCTAGTGCTCACCAATGTCCCATTAATAAATACATTAATTTGTTTGAATAGGTTGTGTAGAATACAGTTTTCATAGGAGAGACCATCGCCGGCATTTGGAGTTGTATTATCTGACTTTTTTTCACCACAACATTTAAATCAATAAATGTTGACGACAAATCAATGAAATAGTCTTCATTGGAAAATATTTGAAAGTGTATATTTTCCGAGAGGGTTTGTTGAGGGTGAAATTGTTCATAGTAGCCATACTTGACACTGACATCAACATTTTCAGCATTGAATAGATTCAATGAGGAAGTGATTGATGGATATGATTCCTTGTGAGGGAGATAAGTCATCTTAAGAGAAGAAATCCTTCTTTGATCTAACAATCTTTTTCTTCTTCTTCTTCTTCTGCTGCTTATTGGTCTTTGTTGTTTTATTTCTCAAAGTCCTTGTTGATGTCCTTTGCTTCCTGCCTGGGTGGAGACTGATGAGTGAATGACGCGAACGCATCCTTTTCAATCCCTCCCCATTTTGTCGAGATTTTAATTGTTCGCCAACGGCTCTTGCTGAAGATCTAATATTTTCTTTAACACTCTCCTTGAAATTCTTGCCCGACCCCCCAGTCCTGTAGTGTGGAGGCAGCAAAATTTGATGCAGCAGGTACAAGATATTTTCTGGCAAGGGGTAGTGCAGAACGAAATAGCTTAGCAAACCCAGCTACCAAGACCATAGCCAGACATTGTAGTACGCCCCTTGTAGTAGTCCAATCCATTGCCTATTTGACGTGGACTCAAAGCACCAACATAACAGTCAATATCGGGACAGACAAATGGAATTCTTCTATTGTTCATTTTTTAGGTGATTGTACCGTCTTTGTCGTTGACAATAGGTCGAAAATGACATGTAATCACTGCTAGGCCCTTTGAAATTGCTATTGGATCACCTAATTCGGTTCTTAGTGTTAACTGACAGAGTTCCAAATAGGAAGTGTTTACGGGAATATACTGAAGATGCTTTATATTGTAGTGGTGAACATGTTCTTGATTGGTTTTTCGTTCAAGAACTCGTAGGAGGGGAAAATTTGAATTACCAACCCGAGATGTTTCCACAAATGAAGCGTAGAGAAATATACAAGTGTCCGTGGAGAAGCTGGGTGCATAGTCTGCATAGATAACATGGTCACTACCACTGAAATTTTCTGTCTTAATAGTACGTTTTTTAAAACCAAGAACCTCACGTAAATTCTCATTGAGGAAAATTCTTTCATTCTCAAATGGATGGGTAATATAAATTCTCCTTTGTTCCGTCGAGTAATTGAAAGTGAAACCACCTTTTTTTCGACTTGCAATTTTTTTGTTGATAACTCGACACAGTTCATGCATGTTATTGTATTCCCTGTAGGGGATGTTAGCAATAGGGTACTGATTAGAGTCAAAAGATGCCATTGCACCTTCATCACCGAATTCAAACGGTCTAATTTTTATTTCATATTTACGATCCTTTCTCAGGATGTCATAGGTATTTTTGAGAATACAGTCGACAAGGGCCACTTCATATGCACCGTCAAATTTGATGGCGGGTGAGAGTTTTGTCCAAAAATCACTTGTCGTATTCAAGTCATTGTAGAGAGGATCGGAAACGTTGGACATGAAAGTTACATAGAAATCATTGGGCATTGTCAATATCTTCAACACCAATCCAAGAATCAAAAATCGGAGTTGTATCCTAGCCAGCGAACAAGTAACTGTTTTTTACCCCCGCGAGTACGTGTCTTTAATATCTTTTCAATTTGATAGATTTCACTAGCATTTTTAACTTTTTGCAATTCATAGTCATAAAAGCCGCCGAGAATCTCTTCATCTTTGGTATCACGCAGGCGATAAGTTATGGGTTTAGTGTCTAGGATTTTTGCCACTTTAAAAAGTTCAGTGGACCACAAGTAATTCCCCTTTTCAAAAAACATTAGTTGTTCTATTAATTCGAACCGTATCACCAACATTGAATTTATTTTTCTTCTTCTTGACTTTTGATTCATTGGAATATTGTTTAAGAAAGGTGTCAATTGTATTATGATCCGAATGATGAACTTCCGTTGGTGTAGAGTTGGACAATGATCGATGAGGTCGTTGATTATAAATCAACATGATTTTATCTAGATCATGAATAAAAGCCGGCGTATTTTTCAATGTACAATATCTTGAAATTAAAAGTCGAATAGTTCTTATCAATCGTTCGGCCAATGCAGCCTTTATAGGACTGTGCGTATGATAGAGCAGTGTACTATATTTCTCTAGTACTTTTGCAACATGAGGATTAACAAATTCACTACCGCGATCCGTTTGAATTTTTTTTATATGAATCCTTTTTCGAGAATACTTTCAATGGCCTGAGCAACTTCAACACCTCTCTTTGATCGCAATGGAATTGCATATGCATAGCGACTAAAAACACTGATTGCAAGTAGAATGTACTTGTACGGTGTATTGTGACGTCTTTGAAGCTCATCTAGAGTCAGGAGATCTGCTTGCATTATATCCAATGGGTAAAAGGCTTTAGTTTTTCGATATTGATTGGCACGAAGTCTATGATTTCTATGCAGAGTGTAACTTGGTTCATTTTGTAGATAGCCTTGTACACTTTTAGTGCGAACACCTGTGACTTTGGAAAGAGTTGTGGGGGAACTTAAACTCCCCGCCTCGCCAATATTTTCATAAACACCTTTCAGAACTTCAGCCATTTCGAACGTAAACACGTTGTGTAACGTCCGCTACCCTTTTGTATACTGGCTGCTGCTGCTGCTGGTGGCGGAGACGTTGACTTGATACGTCTTCGCTTTTGTCTAGCTATCAGTGGTGTGCTAGTATTTTCCAAAATTGATTTAAAATCTTCTTCTGCTTCAAGTTCATCTTTTAATGATGATGATGCACGTTCATTTAATTTTTTTAGAATTTGTCTATTGCCAATAAGACTTTTGGGGAAGTTTAATTTATTTAGAAAGTTGTATAGATGAGTGTCAAATGATAATAGTCCTTTACGATTTGTAACCATGTCATACATTAAATCAAGTAGATTATAGCTCTTGCCCTGAATTATAATCCTTTCCCCCGTTGCTCTCAACTTGAATTTGACCACTTTCCAAGAGATAGATTAGGAGTCGTTTACTTTGTTCACGATATGAGAGGGGCATTAGATTTCCAATTTTCAATACAATTGAATCCAATTCCTCCTTCTTTAATTGTGTTCCAACAGCAGCAGGAGACTCTTGAGGAGATGATTCTTTTTTTGGGATCAGCAGCAGTGGGCTTTGATCGATAGTGTTTGTCCACTCGGCGAAGTGCATCTTGAAGTAAAATCAGTTTTTTATCATCATCAATAGTTTCATTGTCGAGGAATTTACTCAGATTGTCCTCAAAGTGTTCGACGGGTGAGAGAGCGAGTTCTATTGGAGTCAATTTATAGGGTTTTGCCATTCTCACTAGAGAAAACTGTTTACAAGTCCTGCAATTATTGGCAGTAAAAGCGTGAAAAAGCTACCGCCCGCCTGAAGAAGTCGTTTCCTTTTAAAATTCTTTCCTTTCTTTTTAGAGGCCAATGTACGTACAATGGAACGATGTTGCTTTGCCTGTTGCTTAACTACTTCTGGTAGTTGAACATTACCCTCGGTCAATTTAATTTAAACAAAGTTCAGATATTAGATTAATGAAATCATTGTCAATACCATGTTTAAGTATTGCTTTTCTAAGCTGAGGTTTTGAAGTGCTTAGAACTGAAAACAAGTGTCTATTTTCATGTAGTTTCTTCAGTGTCATGATAGCGACTAATAGGTCTTTTTAGTGTTCACCGGGGAGATATACAGTAATTTCATTGTCGAAAATATCTGTGACTACACGCAGATCCTCGGGTGTATTTTGATTAAGATCCAGCAGGATATAACCGTGGGGTTTATTAGTTGCCTGATTGTATGCCGAGAGCAGAAATTTAGGGGCACCTGGATAGATTTGTTTATTGAGGGTTATTAGCGAGCTAGAATCACGAACAACTCTGTAGATGATATAGTAGGTACAGTTCAAAGCAAGTGTTTCGCATACATTTGCTCTGATGAAAGAGATTGTGTAGAACCAGAGTAACGGAAATCTGTTCATGATGAGAGCGAACAGTGAACAATTGCAACATTTGCTGGGACCATTGTTCAATGGATTCAGCCAGATCGTCAATGATCAGCCAAGAGTTTGGTTCAATAATGTTGAAAACATCAAGTCCCTGTATGAACTGTATCTGCATCGATCCCATGGTGGTGGCAGCAATTGTTTTTATTTTATTGTATGACTCCTGCCAAATACTATAGCAATAGTAGATTTTTTTTCGGCTTTTCCGCAAACATTTTATCACAATTTTTTAATTATTTTAGTTAAGAGTGTTGTTTTTGCCCGACATTGAGGGCCCACACAGAAACGATCTGAATGGTGTTTTAAATTGATACATGTTCCTTCAACAGTTCACCTGGACAACTAACTGTAGACCCTAATTGTCTAATGACTAAATAATTTTTTTCCCTACTACTACTCTGTTCTTCAAGAAGAAGACAAAGACAAAGACAAAGAATCATATTTTTTTTTTCTTTTATTATATGCACATAAAAATGTAACAATACATTGAAAAAATACACTTTTTTTAAATTTATTCATAATAAAAAATACAACAACATTTACATAGGTACACACACACACACACAGATAAAAAACACTTTTTTTTGTTTATAGAGAAAAAAAAAAAACGTTAAATTAGAGAGAGAGCACTTGAAAAAATACATTTTTTTTTAAATTTATTTATAATAAAAAAAATACAACAACAGCATTTACATGGAATGCACACAGAGAGAAAAAAACATTTTTTTTTTTTATAGAGAAAAAAAAATATTAAATTAGAGAGATGACACTTGAAAAAAAAAAAAAAATCCGCTCTAAGTCCAAAAAAAAAAGATAACTTTGGTGACGGTGCGCCCACCCCGCGCTGGCGGCGGCCCGGCCCCACCCCGGGCCGCGAGGCCCCCCCCCCCGGGCCGCGAGGCCCCCCCTCCAAAGGTTTTTAGGAAATTAGTTACAGGACTTTATTTAAACCGAGACTTTCCCGGGTGGGCAATACATTCGATCCGGTCTGAAGTTAAATAGTGACCAAGGGGGAGGGTGGTCACACCATCTTGACAAACATAGACCTTGTCGGAAATGGTACTCATGGCTATTTTTTCTACATTTACAGTATAGTTCTTGTACTTCAATGAACGAATTGCCAACAATTTGGCTCGTGGAATTGCATTTTGAACAATACAATTCCTATAAATGTCCATATTGAAAATTCTTGTCCACATAGCGCGTGGGTACTCCTTTGCAACGTTTCTTGATTTCCTCGTCGTGTGTCTGTATAAAGTACACCTTCGGACCTACAAACATACCACGGGAAATCAAGTCGCTACCCGTTTCAGATTTTAAAAATAAAAGTTGATTGGGCGCCCGACGTTTTACTAGCTCAGGGTAAAGACCAACACTCCAATTGGTGTAGTCCATCCGTGAGCTGATAATTTCACCGTGCGCCAAATCATCAATTAGATTTGATGTTTTTACTTTGAGCAGTAGAGAATCCGTGTCACCGTAGCAGACCTCTACTTGCCCCTTTTCCGGCCACTGTACCCTAGCCACATTGTAGTAGAACTCCAACTTGAGCTTTTTTGAGATCTCCAAGATAGCACTGCCTGCAGCAATATTTTTATTCAGGACAATGCGTCTTTTTTTCCTATTCAAAAGTACCATGTCCGGGCCAATGATTGTAAAGGAAGTGTAATTGGGATCGGCAATAATTCGAGCACATTGTTCTGGATCGGTCACAACGTCGCAACGATTCCTATTACGAACACTCTCACACATTTTGCCGAAAGCTGAATTCAAAATGAGTTTATAAATTTCTTTTTCAGCTTTCGTCTTTGCTGCAGAACGTTTGCTGACAAAAGTGTCAACAAATGTTTTTCAAATAAGGTTTTTGACTAAACTCGAGTGCTCGGTGAACCTTTGTGACGTTGAAACCATTGTTACACATCCATTTTAACGCTACATGATGTACAACTATGTTTTTTTTCGGCAGAAGGTCAGCAATAAGTTTTGTTTTTGAAGGTGCCCAATGCAATCCGTCCACCTCGACTAAACGCCTATTGCGAGGGCTCAAAGAGTCCTTAGTCACAGGTCTATTGATACACGGGAAAACAAAATCCTTTACTGAATCGTGAAGCTCGACTGGTATCTCTCCATCAATTTCAAAAAACCATCCAACCGGTCCATTCTCCTCAACACCACTGTCAATGTTGGGGAAATGGGGAGCTTGAGGGTCATTGAGCCATTTATAGTCGCCGCAAGGTAGTGCATAATGGGACATGGCCGAGGGGTAGAGAGAATTCATATCGAGGAAAACTGCATTTGATTTTTGTCCCCGTCTTCTCCCCCGTTGGATCAGTTTCCAAGATACGGTCTCCGTGAAAAACAAAACCCCCCCTCATTGACCTCTCGATGAACAGATGCTGATCAATGTCAGTGATTAGCCCGATTTTTTCCCCACTAATTTTCAGGATGAGGTCCATCACTAGATGAGGCGAAGAAACCCCAAATCAAGATTAAACTCCTCATAGATTTTATCCGTATTTTTACACATAATGTCTAACAAAGTTAACACGTCACTCGACAAATACAGCTTGCAGTAGTCAAATCCATTTTTACACCCTCCCTCTGCCCAAACTTTTTTAGCAAAACTGTATTCCTCGGGGGTGCAACTACGATCGTGAAGACTGTCGTAAAACGATTCAATTGGAGGAATAGCCTCCTCGGCGAATCTCGACATGGAACAATAATAATCATAAGGATAGATGCCCTTGACCGTTAACAAATCATATAAATCATTTGGAAATTGTTGCTTGAGAAGGGGGAAAGCATTGCTGCCGTCATCGTTTTTCTGCACTTGAATTAATTCGCTCAATGATTTGGGAAAAAAACTGTAGGAATCTAAAAAGCGAATTTTATTCGTGTACTCAACACCGGCTTCAACAAATTTCCACATAAATTCCAAAACAAGCAACTTTTCCGATGACTTAGGTATGATTTTGTACGTAAAGCTGTCTATCACCCATGCATCATCATCCACTGTTCCATTTCTTTGAAGATGTGCCAATGCAGGTAGCACAAACTTCAGATCGTAGTTAGAGTTATGTATAAAAACCGGTATAAAAAGTTGTTGTTTAATTTTTAAATTACACGAATTGTGAGCCCACCCCCGAAAGTTACTTTTTCCCGTTGAATTGGGGTCAATAAGGTGATTGTGGTCCTGCACCGCGTCTTTTGGGGCAAGGGCACCCCTACACACCCAACAAATTGTTCCCTTTTCCAACGCCAATTGCTCTTTATCCGACAATGTCATCGGATAATTAGTATGACGTAATCGTGAAATTGCCCTGTTTTGCCATTTTTATTAAAGAAACCAATAACTTTTCCATACTGCCCTCCTCGTCCATAGTTAGAAAAAAACTCTTCCAATAGCATTTTATTGTTGGCGTCGCGACGGGCATGTGCGTAGGAACACGCAACTAGTTTGTGTGTTCCTTGACTATATTTGGCCTTGATGGGTCTGATACCTCAACCACTCTTGTTTCACAATCCAAAGACACTTTATCAGATTGCAGAAGAGAATTTTGAAAATTTTTAAATTGTAAAATGTCTTTGCCTTCTGCCGGCATTTCTATTCTTTGATTTCCATGAATTTTGCAATGCCCCATGTGATCTGAAAAAGTTCGCTCAGATGTGAATGGGGAGAGGCACATGGGGCAATAGAAACGTTCACCCTTCTGAACGCCTTGACAGAGGAGTCGACTTATCGCCGTAACGGGGAAAAAATGACCATAAGAATTTACATCTTTAGGAGGTTCGTAAATAACCCATACAAAATTTTTAACATTTTCCACCCTCGGTGTCCTCACTGAGTACAAAACCCCTTTTTTATTCGGTTTTTTCCCCCCATCTACAAATTCAGTGTCATACTGGAGAACAACTACCCCACCCCAAGATTTTCATTTGCTTTCTCGAATATGCTTATTTCTTTAAAGGACACCGGATATTTTCCCTCTAAACAATCAAAATTTACTTTAGGGAAATTTTTTTTTTTTCCACCGTTACGTGCAAGTTTGTCAAGATTTTTCATTGTTGACTCTCTGTTTAATGTCTTATGGGCCGCCGCTAAAAATGCATACTTAAAGCATTGAAGTCCAGTGTCGAATGTGAAACCCTGAACTCCTTTGGTAGCCGACAAATCTGGGTGGCATTTTATTTTGTTACCCCTCCCTCCCCTTAAAATAAAGTTTTTTTTAAATCTACTGAGATTCAGATCCATGCGTTCAATGTATAAAATGGTGGAACCACTCCCCCTCTCATTAAATGTATCCAAAGTTGAAATTAGTTTATTTACCCAGTTGAAAAAATTGTCTTCAAATTCGTTTAGACCTGGGTAGAAAGTCTGGTTGCCTGTCGAAAAATGAAAATAAAAAATGTCCCCAGATGTCCCCTTTTGTAAATAAACTTTTTGGTTCACTGATGCTTTAATTCCCCTCGACCTCCCCAATTCTGGATCTGAATATCAATAAGTGCTCGAATTTTGTCGATATAGCTATGGAGATTTTTCACGGGGTCAGTTAAAATAATGCCAGCGTTTTCCTCGGGAAGGCTAAAATCTACCCTGTATGTTTGCAAATGACCTAGAGCCGATTCTAACAGATAAAAATCAGGCAATTCCGGGGACGTAGTACTGTTTTGATGTCCTGACCCTGTTTGTTCAATCACATTGGAGGGATGTGACATGAGGTCCCCTAGTACATATTCTAAGGTGTTTTGGGACAATTGGTCAAGCCAGCCTGTATTGTCCTCTGATAGAATTTCGTTATGAGGACCCAGTTCAGATTTACTTGTAGCATCATCATCTAAATATTCACGCATGAAACTATCTGCCCACTCTGGGTCCTCAAGCATGTCAATATCACAAGTTAAGTCCTCCAGGCTGGCCATTTCCCCAAAAACATCATTAAGGAATCCCTCATGCCACTCCATATTATCTAGAACCAGTGTAGGTTCATCCCTGAACTCTGCTGGTGGTGACAGAATTGGTTTCTGTAAATATACTTGCATCATCACTCAATGGTGCCGCTGGGAGTGCTATATTTTTAATCTGTAGAAAAAAAAGTTTTATTTTTTATGTAAAATAATCATTTTTTTTTTTTATATAGTTAATAAACTTTTGTCAATTTCTCATAGTCATTGTCCCACCACCTGAACAATTAAAAGAAGAAGAAGAAAAAAGTTACATTGCCTTATGTCTTTCATAATGTCAACTGAACATGTTAAAAAAAAATATTTTTTATCGTCGGGAAAATGTAGTCTTATTCTTATTAGAAGGGTAAGTTCGAACAAGAGAATGATAGAAAAAATTAATGGTTTTATTCCAAATTTTTTTTTAAAATAAAAACGCAAAATATGAGTCCAATTCGATTCTTTGAGCCTCTTCATTATAACTGTTAATGAAATTTGACCATTGTTCGACTGATGCAGTATGTTGTACAAAACACTTGGCTGCTCCTCGGCTTCAGTTAAAGGAAACGAACTCCATATGTCGGAGCTTGGTGGTGTTGTTGTTACTTTCTCAATAATCCGTATTTTCCTCTGTCTTTTGCCAATGGATTTTTTCGACCTGGGCTAAATAAATACTTGTAAAAGAGAAGAACTTTTTTCTCCATCCATATCAACAATTAAAATGTTGGATGGTCCTTTTTAGAGCCTCCCCCCCCCCAAACCCCTCCCAGGGAGAACCCTTGGGAACCGGGGGCTTCCTTCGAGGTAGGAGGATCGATACCCTTTCCGAGTTGGAGGGGGTATCGGCCTTCACAACACTTCAAATAGAACAGTCTCAAATTCTTTTTCTTGAACCTTTCAAAAAGGCAATTATTTGCCTGAGTTGTTTCAAAAATAATAATATTTTCTTTTGCATGTGAAAGGCATAATAGGAGATTATTCAAAGGACTCTTCTTATCGTAAATACATATCCTGTTTCAAGAAGCTCATTTAGAATTCAAAGTAGATTAAAAGCGATGGGATCTTTGATAAAGCGAAAATGGTTTTAGTGCAATTATACCTGTTTAAGGCATTTAGAATTCAAAGTAGATTAAAAGCGATGGGATCTTGGTAAGTTTTTTTTTTTATATTTAGAAATGCATGATAAGCACTCCTTTATATATATATTGCTAATTTGGTTAATGAAAGAAAATTAAATAGCTTAGAAACAAATTTTAAGTTTTTAAAAAGCTATGCACCTGAGAAAATTTTGTCTTATTTTTTGAAAATAGGGATAGAAAAAAAATTATGTATATACTTACAAATTCTGACTGGACTTCTATATCTGAACTCCTTTGCAATACTTGAGGGGGGTTTGCCATGGAACCAACGCGGGGTCAGAGGGCTCTGTCACTATAAGTTGGGTGCTCGATGCATGATCCCGATCGTGTGTAACTTTTCTAGCGAATTTGATAACAGACGCTCTTGTGGCCTGTATTAATGAAGGTTCGCCATATCTCGCTTTCTTCTCAGAAGGGGGATTATTGCACGTCTCTTCTTCCTTTAAAAAAAAAAAGACAAAAATTTAGCATGTAGCAAAAATGCATTTTGGGTTTTTGGAAAATAATTCAGTTTATGTTAGACATCTAAAGTAGTGTAAAAAACATCTTGATTTCAAAATCAGGGGTTTTGATAGTGAGATGGAGGACCTTTTATAAACTGCTCCTCCCTCCCTCCGCCCCCCCCCCTCCTACGTCCATGCTTCCGTGACTGTATTTGTAAATTCAAACTTAAAAAGCAGTATTTGCGTTCCTTATTAAACAATATGGAGAAGAATTGCATGTGACAGTCAAGTAAAACTATCAGATTTCAATCAAATGTAGACATAAATAGAAATTTAAGAAGTGGAAAAGTTAATTAGCATGGCTCAGTCAATCCCCCCCCCCTATGAGATAATAAGGTCCGTTAAATAAAAAGGATAGCTAAGCTAACAATGTTATTTATTAAATAGGGTTATAAGGTAACAAATTTTATTTTTGAGGAAATGGGGGGGGGTGAGGGTTTTTGAACGCATTAAATTTCAGGAAGAGATTCTTCAACGCAGACTGGCCTGGAAATATTTTCAAAAAACATCCCTAAAAAAAACACTGATCTTGATAAAAAAAATCACACTGTAATAAAAAGGAAGCTTTTGTAACAAATAATACATTAAAAGAATCATCATTTTATTCTAATTCCAAATTACTGATCGAAAGCTAAGCACTTTTTCAAAAACATTCCCTAAAAAGGCCACTGATCTTGATAAAAAATCACACCGTAAATGCAGACTGGCCTGGAAGTATTTTTCAAAAACATTCCTAAAAAAAAAGCCACTGATCTTGATAAAAAAGGAAGCTTTTGTAACAATTAATACATTAAAAAAATGGGAAGGGGGGGTGAGGGTTTTTGAATGCATTATATATATATATATATATATATATATATATATATATATATATATATATATATATATATATATATATATATATATATATATATATATATAATATATATATATATATATATATATATATATATATATATATATATATATATATATATATATATTTAGCTCTTTAAGCTTGCAAGCTACCTACTGAGAAAAACTGAAAATAGTTTTATTTTCCTTTATTATCAAAATAAAATACTCATTGTTACAAATTTAGATTTTTTTTTAGAATAAGAACAGATTTGTTTTTCTTATTCAAGATTATCCGGTCTCTGACACTTCCTTCAGCGAGCTTCCTCTTTGTATACTCAAGGGTAAAATTGTTACTAATCATGCAGTTATGAACATTTTGTGAAACTCAAAGTCAATTTAGTCGGAAATTATTAAACTCTTTGGTATAACAGCCTTTTTTTCTCTTTAAACTATCAGATTTCAATCAAATGTAGACATAAATAGAAATTTAGGAAGTGGAAAAGTTAATTAACATGGCTCAGTCAATCCCCGTAAGCAGCATAGATTCTAAATTGTTTTTTTTTTTTTATTCTTCTTCTAAGACGAAAGCATCATTAGCCTACTATGATCTAAAATATCACTGAAATACATTTTCCAGCAGTACATGATAACGAGCTATAAGTAAGGAAAAAACCGAAACTCAAAAAAAGGAAGCTTTTGTAACAATTAATACATTAAAAAAAATCAACATTTTATTCTAGCCCCAAATTACCGATCGATTCTTTTAATATAATAATGAGAATATTTTTACTCACCAGAAATTGCTTAGAATTATCCATTTTTTCTATGTAAATGCTTTTTACAAATAATGCCTGTAATGCTATCTCGAATATAAACTATTCAAAAACTGATGGAGAATCAAATATGAAACCTGAATATATACAAAAAATAA
The DNA here is from genome assembly GCA_027921565.1 of Artemia sinica. Taxonomy (NCBI): domain Eukaryota; kingdom Metazoa; phylum Arthropoda; class Branchiopoda; order Anostraca; family Artemiidae; genus Artemia; species Artemia sinica. The sequence continues at coordinate 2,503,727 of CM051275.1, forward strand.
TTGGCGAGTAAAAAGGGAACATCGGTTTTTTGGTTTACCACTAAAAAAAGACACTGAACTTTGAAATTGCGTAAATCCTCTTGACAAAGAGTGTAATGACCGAGTGTAATGACCTGTTACCTACCAGAAAAACCTGTTTGGCTATATGTCTGCTAGAAATGGTAGGTACTACTCTACTAGCACTTAAAAATCTCGACTTTTCTCTCGGCTTCTTCTTGATACTCGCTTTGAAAGGCAAACTATTTAAAATCAGGACTGGTATACCGGCTTAGTTTGTTTTCAGAAAATGTTCCCCATACTCTCAGACTTTTTCAATATATCTGAATTTTATTACCTGAAGACCTTTGATAAATTTTGATAAATTTAATGTCGGGCTTCAACAGCAGAATTTCCAGAATCCAAGATTCCAGACTATTGTATGACGTCTTGTATACACTGCATCTGGAATATGAAGCCTATCCAGTAGTACCTCCAATAATAAAAAAAAAAGGATTTTTGAACTTATAGGTTTCCGGAATTTTCAATCATACTATGAAAACGAAAAAAAAGAGGGAAAGAGAAAAAAATAAGAAAAAAGGACAAAAGATTGTGAAAATCCTATCGATTATCCTCCTATAGTAAAAATTGATGCTTGATGGTGAGCGCAAAAATTTTTTTGAGCATTTAGTAAAAATAGATATGATTTAGTAAATTTTTCAGCTCAGATTTAGTAAATTCTTCCAGGCCAGGGTGGCAACACTGGTTGACACTCTTATCTATCGCAATCACAAATTCAGAAAGCTCGATTGTGCCGCTTCCTAAAAATAGTTTCTTTTTTATATCTTTCTATTTCTAACTCTAGGCAAAGAGGAAGTGGAGGCAGTGATTGAAAATTACAAAAAGGATTGAAAGAGGAACATAATAATTATATGCAATACGACCAGCCAACTGAGTCAGGGGACAAAAGTGCAAACTTGAGGCTCGGGTTCTGACAGTCGTTTGGCTGTAGATACATAGGGTAAGTTGGGCCATGGATATAAAAAGAAGTTCAAAATAGTGCATTGGAACATCTAAGCGGTAAAGCAGTAAAAAATGGGAACATTTATTAGCAAAAGAAAAAGGAAAAAATTGACTTGACATGCTTAGTTGAAACATGGCTAAAAGAACCAAAAGTGTTTAAGGGATACGAGTATTACGGAGTGCATAGAAACAATCTAAAAATAGAGGAATATATGGCGTGTAGCAATGATAGTTTCCAAGAATTTTAGTGCGACTACAAAGATGTATTGGTTTGAAAAGTAAATCTTGTAACTTGGTTTGGCTTAGAGTGTGTTTTGCTCGTATTCCGGTTACTTTTTGTGCTGTTTATATTCCCGCAGAAACAAGCTCTTTTTTGGAAGAGGACACAAGGTCAATTTTAGAACATGAAAAACGTAATTTTTCAAGGAGTGTCCGAATCATAGTTTTTGTTTTCTGGGGGGGGGGGCTTTAATGCTTATATAGGGGCGTGTGTACAAATTTTACCGGTTTTTGGGTTCTGTTCACGATGATATATCCACTGTTGATTTAGAAGATATTGTTACAACTCTCCCACAGAGGACAAGTAGGGACCACGTCCATCGTAGAAATAACTGGGGTAAAAATTTGCTAGAATTTTTGCGGGTATGAAAATTGAATGATATTAAATAGTAGATTGGGAAATGATAAAAATCTGGGGGAGTTTACTTGTTTGTCGGGGCATTCTCCAAGCATAATTGATTACATTTTAACAAGTCTTTCTTTAAGTGAAAGGGTGGTATATTTGGTGTATTAATGGTCATAAGTTCCGATCACTTTCCTATCAGTGTAATTTTGGAGGTCGTGGAGGCAGCTTCAACAATTAAGGAGCATAGTAGTAAAAGTAGATCTCATCCAGGGGGTGGACTTCATAAAATACTAAGAGTGGAGGAAAATGATAAGACTAACTTTGAAGAATTAATGACGGAATTAAGTAATCAAGATTTACTGGATAGAAGTCAAGAATTAGCCCAAGAAGGGAATGTTGATTCAGCGCTAGAAAGTTTGGGTAGGGTAGTTTACGACACGGGAGAGAAAATATACAAAAATAGAGGGAACCAGGCTATTAGGACATTCTATGATGAGGAGTGTAGGAATAAAAGGGAGGAACTTTAGGAGGCACTGAAGGTATTGAAATTAAATGAAGAAGGAGATGATATTCAACATCTGTATCAGAATTACAAGAGGGAAAGAAAGGAATATAAGAATCTAGTAAGGTAAAAAAAAAGGAAGTTTGAGATTGAAAAGGCTGAAAGGGTAATGTTAGTCTTTAGAAAGAAGAAATCAAAAGAGTTTTGGAAGCTTGTTAAAGAATCAACTGGGAATACAAATGAAGAAAAAGGTGCAATCGAGGCAACAAGATGGCCGGACTACTTAGAAAATAAAGAATTAGAAGAAATCAGGAGCTACACATTCGATGGAAATTCAATATGCGGGACATGTTTGAGGAAGACATTATAGAGAGACCGATGAAGAGAGAGGACTACGAATTGTAAAAATCTGTCTCCCAGGATAGAACTAGTTAAGACCATAAAAAAATGAAGGGTAATTCAGCTCCTGGTTTAGATGGAATCCCAATGCAAGCATGGAAATGGGCAAAAGTATGGGTCATCCAAATCATCGCTTTAACATTTTCGTCCATTATCAACAACCCCAATGGCCAGAGCAATAGAATACATCTGTCACCATACCGTTATATAAAAAAGGGGATAGCATGAACCTCCGGAATTACCGCATGATCAGTCTGGGGAATGGTGTAAGCAAGCTTTTTGTGAAAGTGTTAGGGAATAGATTAGATAAGTGGCTAGACAAATTATAGAAAGTTATCGAAATACAAGCAGGATTTCGCGAAAATTATAGTACTATAGATCGAATTTTTATTTTAACTAGTCTATTTAGGAAATATACCAGGAAAAAAAGAGGATAAGTTGTTTGTGGCCTTTTAGGACCTAAAGGTGCTTTCGATAGTGTAAATGTGGAAATTCTTATGCATTGTTTGATTAATTAAGGATTACCGCGTCAGTTTGTGTGAATTTTATTGCAAATTTATTTGACGGTGAAGTTTGTTGTGCGGATTGGTAAGGAAACATCGAGGGAAATATTTAGCTTGTTAGGGGTAAAAGAAGGTTGTACTTTGTCTCCGAAGTTATTTTCATTATATATTAATGACATTGAAAGGTATTTAAGGGGAAGAAAAGTAAGTGAATTGCAGTTATTTGATACAAAATGTCTGCACTTTTGTACGCCGATAATATAGCTTAATTGGCAAATAGTAGAGAGGATCTGCAGCATGCATTACAGAGTGTAGAAAAGTATCATAGGCAGTGCAATCGCACTGCCTAAGTAAAGAACGATGTTAACACAGTGTATTATTTTTTTTTTCTTTTAACCAGGGCACTTCGTATCGAAGGAGTTGTCGTAGAAACTTGGAAAAGGGCTCACTCGATTGGAAATTGGAATGGCTAGTGTCCTTTTTAATAGTCGAAAGTGATTGGAAGTCAACTAACACCCCTTCCACGCCCACAATTTCCCCAAACACATCCAATCAAATTTTTAGATAGCCATTTTGTTCAACGTAGTTGATTTCCAGATAGAAATTATATTTTTGAGGAAAAACTCCCCCATAGCCCTCAAGGTAAGGGTTGTAAGCTATGCCCTGGGGGCGTATAAGGGTATTATAGAAGACTTTGCCGTAAAAACTTCAAAAAGGACTCATTCGATTCGAAATTTAAAAGGCTAGTGCCCTTTTTAATAGTCGAAAGTGATTGGAGCGGGGATCAAAGAGGAGTCTTTGAGTATTTTGACCACAGGTGACTTATTGTTGCGTTTGCGACTTTCTTAAATTTGGTAATTTTTGTGAGCATTTGGAAATCAAAGCTTAAACTCAATAACTGATGCTAAGTGTATTAACATCTTTCTGGGATTAAAAGGGACGAACTACTAGGATGAAAATCTCAACATCTTCCTGGAGCTACTTCAGTCTGCATATTATTTATTTAATTACATTTAAAAGGATGAGCTTTTCATTTTTTACCTAAGAAAATAGCTGGCGCTTCATTTTTCTTCATACCGAATAAACCATTAAGTGTTTTTTGTTTCATTGTAATTGAAGTATTCTCATGTGAAGTGTTCATCGTGTATTTTTCAATTTGATAAATTTACTCCTTTTAGATGCAGTTTATAATTTGACTGATATTATGTATTTATCACTTTATAATTTGGAATGAATCCCCAAAAGAAAAAATGAATAATATCCAAAAGAGCAGCCAAAAGCAATAAAAAAGCAGTAGTTCAGCCTTAGCATACATGACATATATTCTATAAAGAAGCCAAAAAAAACTTTTAAAAATGCATTTTTTTTTTTTTAAATTGCTACTAAAAACCAGTTTTTAATACAAGAAGGCTTTTTAGGAATCCAAAAGAGCAAAAAAAACAATCAATATCAAAGTCGCCCATTTCAACTGTTTTAAAGGTGACAAAACAGATATAGGCAAAGGGCATTATGAAAAAATTAAGCTTCTAAGTTCAAAGTTATATTCAAAGTTTTTACCCAGATAACTGACGAATTTTGTGATACGGTATTGGAAGTTTTGTATGCAGTAATGCTCGATGAAAAAAAATACTAATTTTGATAATTATTTATGTTAAGAATACATAACTACTAGAAACTTCAACTACTCGTATTATGCAAGGGTTCTGAAACGCCACAGTCATTTCGTTTCTACCAGATTTCTACTTCTCTTGATGAATAACGAAGAAGACCAGTTTCCATCCAGCGACTTGTGAAGTTTTGAACTCATGAATAGGCTCGAATCTGTTGTAAATTAAGCAGTGATTTGAGAAAGACTGATGAAAACATTAATGTTTGCGGTCAACATTGATCGCACCTGCGGCGCGCCGCCGACATGTTACCAGCGGCGCGGCGCGCTGTTTTTGGCCCCGCCGCCGCCGGTCTTCCCTCATCGGCGTGGCGCCGGGGTCTATCAAACATCAGATATAATAAAAACTCCGAGATTGGCACAGGCCCATTTTTTCACTTTGATATTGTTACTTTGATACCAGTTTTGATACTTTGATGAATATTCGATTTTTTTTTAAGTTTGATTTTGAAATAAGGATTTTTTAAAAACTTGAAATTTTTTGCAATCAAAAACGAACAAAAATTAATTGAAAAAAAATTTCCGAAAAATAAGTTTTTTAAAGAAAAGTAAAGGCCATTTTAAACTTAAGCGCAGCAGATATAATTAGCTTTCAAAATTCAAACTCAAAACGACCAGAAATTACTATAACAGAATAAATGAAACCCAAAACGAACAGAAATTAAATAAACAAATCATAGCAAAATATACAACAAGTAATAATAAAAATGAACAAATAGATCTTAAAGCGAGTAATGCTTAGATTGAATGTGAAAATCAAGCTTAAGACGAAAAAAAATATTTTCCTATTGAAGTAAAAATGAAACTTAAAACGAACAGAAATTAAATAAACAATCAATGCAAACAAAACATACAATAGGTATTGATGTACATTAATAAATAAATCTTAAAACGAGTGAAACTTAAATTGAATATGCAAATCAAGCTTGAAACAAACAAAAATCACTACAAACAAGAGTTCGGGTATGACCTCCTTTTCTCATTGTAAAAGTCTAAAACCTACTGAGTCGTTGGCGCTTTACTGAAAACTATATGCGTCTTGAACAGTCTTGGAAAGTATAAACAACATTAAATTGAATATTTGATGTATAATAATATTAATTGTTGAAAGATCCATCAGTTCGAGAATTTATTTTACTGTAATTGTATTTTTATTTTCAATGCTGTAAGAACTGGAAAAGAAATTATTTGTAATATAATTCGTTTTCAGTTAAGCGCCAATGACGCAGTAGGCTTTTGGTTTTTATCAAACAGTTCGAGGTAACAAACTGTAAGTAAGGAGCGACCCGGCCCAATAGTAACCAAAACCCCAAAAAACAGAATTTTGATGCAATAGATATATCAAATAAATCAGATTCTTATACTGATTTCAAATATATAAGCTTCATCAAGTTTAGTCTTACCCATTAAAAGTTACGCGCCTGAGAAAATTTGACTTATTTTCGATAAAAGGGGGAAACAATCCCTAAAAGTCATAGAACTTTAATGACAATCACACCATCAGGTTCAGCGTATCAGAGAACCCAACTGTAGAAGTTTCAAGCTCCTATCTGCAAAAATGTGGAATTGTGTATTTTTTGTCAGAAGAAAGATCACGGATGCGTGTTTATTTGTTGTTGTTTTTTTCCCCAGGGTGATCGTATCGATCCAGTAGTCCTAGAATATCGTAAGAGGGCTCATTTGAACGGAAATTAAAAGTTCTAGTGCCCTTTTTAATTGACCAAAAAAATTGGAGGGCAAATTGGCCCCCTCCACGCTCATTTTTTCCTGAAGTCACCCAATTAAAATTTTGAGATATCCATTTTGTTCAGCATAGTCGAAAATTTAATAAATATGTCTTTTAGGATGACTTAATCCCCCAGAGTTCCCAAGGGAGGGGCTGCAAGTTATAAACTTTTGCCCATTGTTTACATATTGTATTGGTTATTGGGATGTATACAGACATTTTCAGGAAGGATTTTTTTCTGGTGGGGGGGGGGGCTGGAGCAGGGGGTTACTCGGGATAATCTTTCTGTGGAAGATATTTTCTTGGGGTAAGGGATATTTCTATGAAGGGGGCGCCCGATTTCCCTGCATCATTTAAAAAGCGATCAGAAATTAAATTAAAAAAAAACAAGTGTTTTCAACTGAAAGTAAGAAGCAACATTAGAACTTAAAACGAACAGAAATTATTACTTAATGAGGGGGTTCACCCCCAAGTCAGTACCTCGCTCTTTACGCTACAGTTTTTTTCTTAGTGCTTTCAAAAGAGCTATCTATTCTAATTAAACGGCCTTTGTGATTCAGGGGTTGGTGATTTAAACAAAATTTTAACTTTAGCGTAAAGAGCGTGGTATTGACTAAGGGGAGAACTCCCTCATATACGTAATAACATATACGTAATAAAAAAAACAATTAAAAAAAACAAGCGATACGGCTCAATAGTAATCGAAACTTTTAAAAACGGAATTTTTATGTCAATAAATGTATCAAAAGATTGGGCTTATAATGCTGATTCTGAATATATAAATTTATTAAGTTTAGTATTACTCATCAAAGGCTACGAGCCTGGGAAAATTTACCTAATTTTTGAAAGAGGGGGGAAACATCCCCTACAAGTGAAAGAATTTTAATGAAAATCACACCGTCAGATTCAGCGTATCAGAAAACCCTATTACATAGGTTTCAAGCTCCTATCTGCAAAAATGTGGAATTTTGTATTTTTTGCCAGAAGAAAGATTTTTTTTTTTGCCAGGGGTGATCGTATCGATCCAGTAGTCCTAGAATATCGTGAGAGGGCTCATTCGAACTGAAATTAAAAGTTCTAGTGCCCTTTTTAAGTGACCAAATAAATTGGATGGAAACTTGGCCCCCTCCCACGCTCATTTTTTCCCGAAGTCACCCAATCAAAATTTGGAGATAGCCATTATGTTCAGCATAGTCGAAAATCTAATTAATATGTCTTTGAGGATGACTTAATCCCCTATAGTTCCCGGGGGAAGGGCTGCAAGTTATAAACTTTGCCCGTTGTTTACATATAGTATTGGGAAGTATACAGGTGTTTTCAGGAGGAATCTTTTCTAGTGGGGGATAAGGGTTGGAGTAAGGGTTACGGGGGAGGATCTTTCCATGGAGGATATTTCCTAGGGGGAAGGAACATTTCCATGAAGGGGGCGCCAGATTTCCCAGCATTATTAAAAAACGATCAGAAATTAAATAAAAAAACAAGTTTTTTTCAACTGAAAATAAGGAGCAACATCAAAAAACGAACAGAAATTATTACGTATATGAGAGGGTTCGCCCCCTAGTCAATACCTCGCTCTTTACGCTAAAGTTTTTTAGTACTTTCAAAAGAGCTATCTATTCTAATTAACCGGCCTTTGTGACTCAAGGGTTTGTGATTCGAACAAAATTCGAACTTTAGCGTAAGGAGCGAGGTATTGACTAGGAGTGAACTCCCTAATTTACGTAATAAAAACATACGAATATAGAAATTCGTTACGTAAGTTAATTCGTAAGTTACGTCAGAACAAAATTTCGAGAAAGCCAATTAGCCAAAAAAAGGAAAATTAATCTGCAATTTTCGTTTTAATTATTCATGTACGGTGAGCCAAAATCAAAGCTGCATTAATTCAAAAACGTTCGGAAATTAACTAAAAAAAAAAAGTTTTTTTTAACTGAAAGTAAGGAGCGACATTAAAACTTAAAACGAACAGAAATTATTCCGTATATGAAAGGGGCTGTCCCCTCCTCAACGCCTTGCTCTTTACGCTAAAGTTTTTTTATTATTAAAAAAAATAGAGTTGTGAGAAAGTCAAACTTTAGCGTAAAGAGCGAGGCGTTGAGGAGAGGACGGCCCCTCTCATATACGGAATAATTTCTGTTCGTTTTAAGTTTTAATGTCGCTCCTTACTTTCCGTTAAAAAAAACTTGTTTTTTTTTAGTTAATTTACACTTAGGCATGGAGGCAGTATCCAAACACTTGTTTGTAGTGAAACTATATTCGTCTTTAACAACTTTAAAAAGAGCTAATAAATTAAACTGAATATTTGTTTAACTTATTTAAACAAATTAATTGCTGAAAGCTCATCAGCTCAAAATGTTACTATAATTTCAATGTTTATTTTCAATATTAAGTACAAAAGAACATATTTGTCATAAAATCGGTTTTCAGCAAAGCTCCAGTGACGCAGTAGATTTTAGAATTTTACAATGAGAGAAGGAGGTCATACCCAAACTCTTGTTTGTAGTAATTTTTGTTCGTTTCAAGCTTGATTTACATATTCAATTTAAATTTTCACTCGTTTTAAGATTTATTTATTAATTTACATTAATATCTATTGCATGTTTGTTTGCATTGATTGTTTATTTAATTTCTGTTCGTTTTAAGTTTCATTTATACTTCAATAGGAAAATACTTTTTTTCAATTAAGCTTGATTTTCATATTCAATGTAAGCATTATTCGCTTTAAGATCTATTTGTTCATTTATATTATTGCTTGTTGTATGTTTTTGCTATGGTTGTTTATTTAATTTCTGTTCGTTTTTGGTTTCATTTATTCTCTAATAGTAATTTCTGGTCGTTCTGAGTTTGAATTTTAAAAGGTATTTGTATCTGCTGAGCTTAAGTTAAAATGGCCTTTACTTTTTTTGAAAAACTTATTTTTTCTAAAAGTTTATTTTAATTAATATTATGAAGTAAGAAGGTCAGAGGGGGAGTGGGGAATTACAGCATTTGCTGTCAACTCTATTTTTCGCTTTAGATATATCTTATTAAACTTTCCTGGCTGAATAAGATTGAAAATCACAAGGCAGGGTTTCTTTTCAATTTTTGGATTTTTTGGGGGAAATTCCGTTTTTGGATTTTTATCATAATTTTCAAACATAAAACTTACAGTCAGTAATTAAATCTATTGCATCAGGCAAGTAACAGCAGCAGCCTAAAAATTGGGTCAATCCACATCTTCGCTATTAGTTCAAAAACTGAAAGGGGCAGGGAATTTCTAGATTACCCATTTTTTAGAACAATAAATTTCCTACCGAGCCCATTAGTAAGAAATGCACCTTATACCGGCTAATTTCCAAGATGGATCAGGATTATTTCCAAAACGTTTTAAATTGTGTTATCTTTTTCGCCGATTTTTAAGAATACAATTGAACAAAAAAAGATCAAACAATTTTGGAAAAAGAATATTCAATGTTATTCAATTCAACTTGATTTACAATTGAGCAGTTTTGGAATAGTTTGGAATTTCTTATCGGTTTTAAGAGAACGATTTTCAGGAAAATTGAAGAAATTTATTTTTATATAATATAAAAAGGATATTTACAAAAAAAATCATATCAGGCCTGTTCATAAACATATCATTTTAAAAAGAAATTCGCTCTCCCCCCTCCCCAGATGCGTCGTTTGGGGGTGGCAAGGGGAGGGCAGTTGCCCTCCAATAATATGGAGAAAAAATATTATACTTCCTATGCCCTTTGACTATCCAGATATGGACCCCTCTTGCCCCCCCCCAATAAAAACGCTGGAGATTTGCCCCTGCCCCTTCCTCCTCCAACTTAATATGCAAATAAATAGCCCAATCAACATTTCCCATTTATTTTGCCGTGCGTCACTCTTGTTTCAACCCGTGTACAGGTAAATTAAATCAGCGCTGAAGAAATCAAGAAATAGAAAAATACAAAGGGAATATGTAGTTTGGGTTATATATTTGCTTATTACCGGGGGTTTGGGGTTAAAGTATGGTGGAAGGATCTTCAAAAATATGTTAACTACAATTTTCTACATATTATGAAGTAAGAATTATTTTCTTATCATGTTTCTTTCTCAATAGCCCCAATTGTAGGCTAAATACCGAAGTTTTGCAAAGAAAAGTGTTATTTATTGTATAAATTACCATCAATTAATGTATAAACCCCAAAACGAGCAGAAATTACAATAGATAACCGAGTCAAATTCAAAACAAGCAGAAATTAAGAGGAGTAGGGCTGACATCCCTTTGACCTTCTAAAGACCAGAACATAATTTGCACCTTACTGAAAACAATCCTAATTTCGTGGTGTGTGTTTTTATTTTCTCATAACATCGAAAAAAGAAAGAAAAAAGATCATCATCCTAGTCAATATTACTGAAAGAAACAAATGTATATTTATTGGCAATTTAGTATATATCTACTGACATTCATTCCTGAAGTCTTAACAATTTTGGATTTGCTAAAGTAAAGAAGAACAAACCTTTAAAATTTCATTTAAAGGCAAATTATATTCTGATCTATAGAAGCCACAGGGGTGTCACCCCTTCTCCTTCTAATTTCTGCTCGTTTTGAGTTTGACTTGGTTACGTATTGTAATTTCTATTCGTTTTGGGTGTTAAGTATTTATGATAGTTATTTAGGGTAGTTTTACCCTTGAAAATTTTTTTGAATCTTTTTCTGCCCATCTTTGGTTTAATGGTGCTCTTTACTTTGAAAAACTTATTTTGTGGAAAGTTTCTTTAAATTAATATAATGATTCTATTGCTACCAATGATATCATTAATTACAATAGTAAGACGTTTAAAGATATAAAAATATACTTAAGCCTACAATGCAAAAATCACACGTATGCTAATGTTTTCTATAGTGTACGAAATAAAACTTCACCAAAATTTCTAAAAACCTGTATTAATACACAGCTTTCACTTATTCTCAGCGGGAGTATGCGGTATACCATGAATGTCAATGTCTCATTATCTCTCTGGAATACACTTTACATTGTCATCATCTTCATAGGCATACTTGACCGGGTTTTATTGTAGGTGTAACTTCAAAAACGGAAAGAATTTCATGTAGGCCTATATCTAATAATTAGATCAGGATAAGGCAATCTAATTATCAGCTGTATTGGACAAATTTAAGGTGGTTTATTGTTCGATTTTGCATGCATGAAAGCAAGATAATAATTTTAAATTATGTAGAAACACTGGCACACCTAATGGGCCGAAAATTGAAGACTTTGGGCCTAAACTTTCGGCCTAATTTTCGGCCTAATGGGCCGAAAATTGAAAATTGACCAGCGAGGTAGTCATGAAAATGATTTGGAGTTTTTAACCCCACCCCCTCTCACATCCATGCAGGGGATTTCTACATGCCCCTTGCTGGTAAAAAAAAAGTAACTCGCGTCAAAATTATACGAAACCCTAGAGAATCATGTAATTTCGAGTAGCCCTGGGTCTAAAGGTTTACATGATTACATGGACTACATGATTCTCTTGGGTTTCCTATAATTTTGATGCAAGCACAAGTTAACTTTTTTTTACCAGCAAGGGGCATGTAGAAATCCCCTGCACGGATGTGAGAGGGGGTGGGATTATAAACTCCAAATCATTTTCATGACTACGGTTTTATCAGTTTACCTCCCCCCGGCAATTAACCCCCCCGGAAAATACCTCCACGGACAATAACCGCACGGAAAATACCCCAGAAAATACCCCGCGGAAAAAAACGGGTAAATACCCCCCCCCCCCCGGAAAATACCTCCCCTTGGAAAATAAGGCTTTCCAAATTTGAGAATTTATTTGAGTTTTATTCTTTTTATTTCCGTAGGGGGAAAGAATTTTTTTACTTGTGTATTATGCGCTACTCACTCAAATTTACGCTGTGTAAAATTCGAGAACACGCCAGTTTTTTCGTTAGTTTCTTCGTTACTTTAGAAATAAATTTGGGCTGTAGATTTGAATATTACGGGGGGGGGGGAAATTATGGTGGGTCTGCATGCAAAATGTCTTTGGTACAATTATTCTGCATATTAGATAGATCGATAGAGAAGTGTATCTTAAAGCCAAATATACGGCCATGAACATAGTAAAATAACATAAATGAAAGGCACAAATAACATAAAGTTTGATCAGCAATCATCATAAAACACTTAAATGAAAAACTACATTAACCTATTAATAGTACTTAATACTTGGAAAAAAAAAACGCTTAACACTTGGAAAAAAAAAACACTTAAATGAAACTTTACATTTACTTTATACTGTTTTTTTTTTTTTTTTTTTTTTTTTTTTGGGTTAACAAAATTTCCAGATACCTCCCTGTTCTTCTGTAAGGCCGTATATTCGGCTTTAAAATACACTTCTCTATCTATCTATCTAATATGCAGAATATTTGTACCAAACACATTTTGCATGCAGACCCGCTATACTTTACCTAAACCACAGTTTATAGAATTATACTAATTCTATAAACTGTGACCTAAACTGACGAGTTCTCGAATTTTACACAGCGTAAAATTGAGTGAGTGGCGCATAATACACAAGTACCAAAATTCCTTTCCCCTACGTAAATATAAAAAAAAAAAAACTCAAATAAAATTCTCAAATTTGGAAAGCCTTATTTTCCACGGGGGGAGGGGGTATTTACCGAGTTGTATTTTCTGCAGGGGGGGGGGTATTTTCAGCGTTTTTTTTTTTCGGGGGGTATTTTCCGCGGGGTGTAATCAAGGGTGGGGTAAACGCCGGCCACCCTCTTGGATACGTATCCGTGTTCTTCATAATTTTTGCAGTCTTCTGACAAAACTGCATTACGGAAGCAAAAATGCAAATAAAGGCTTCAAGGAGCTAGTTTTCATGGATGGACTGTTGGACTTATTGAAGCGTGGAGTTATTAGATTATTGAAGCCAAGGAATTGAAGTTTATCGAAGCTAAATTAAATTCAAGAGGGTTTAATTTTAGAGGTATCTTGGGGCATGAATTACCAAATATGAATCCGAAAACATAATTTTATTAAACTTAAAAATAATAATTTTAATAATAATTTTTAATTTTTAGGTTTATTTTTATAGTCTAATTGGTACTAGTCTGTTAAACGAAACGTACCAAAGAAGTGAAGTTAGCTTAATCCTAATGAAATATACCAAAATATGATGGTAATATAATGCTCTAGAAATAAAATTATGGAAACTACGACAAAAAATTATGGAAAGCATGCCGCACAGAACGCATTATATTAAATATCGGTACTTATCACAGTTTATATAATTAGCAGTATGATCTTTCCCTATCTCACCCATTATAAAAACCCGGACCGAGGTGCGATTGCTCCAGAGAATGTATAAACCGGTATAAACATAAGCGGCATTAGATCTTTTCACGGGTAGACAAAGAATAATCACCTACGGAACAAGTACTGGCAAAACCATTTGGCCGGCTCACCAATAAGTGCAGAAATAAGTGGGAGGAGCTTTTGTTCACACCGAGAATGAAGAGCCAGAAATCATCTGCGGTCAACTTACTGGATAATTATATAAACTGTGGTACTTATTTAGAATCCAGTAAACACGCGAGAAGTGAAGTTTCGTTAATGCTAATGAAGTAAAAAAGGGATGAAAACATAATAGTTCAGAAACAAATTTGGGCTACATATTTGCACACTAGGAGGGGGGGGGGTAAATAATAACATATATTAAGTATATGACCTAACCTAGGTAGCCTACCTTTTTTTGCCCCTTCAACCCCAAAAAAACTAAAGTTTAAATCTTTGTCATGAAGTGAGCAATACCTCACTAGGCAGCGAAAACCTGTTTGTCATATAGCATCTTTGAAATTTCGATGCGGTCTTTCTCGCGTGTTTACTGGATTCTAAGCAAGTGCCGTCTTATTTTGAAATTATTTAATACTTTCATGAAACTAAAATGCATGGACGGGCGCACAACTTTTTTTTGTGGGGGTGGGGGGGGGGGGGGCATAGTTTGTTTAGATACCTTTTTTTAAAATAAATTTCAAACCTCTCGCGATAACAAAACCGATAGAGATTACTCTGCTGGACAAGTTCCACAGCAGCACACAGTCCCGCAGGCAACTGAATTCCCTAAACAACCGAATCTCATAGAGACAATTCCCTTGTAACAACTCCCTCTAGTGGCTTTTCAACTTCGTTTGAAATTTTCTATGTTAAGCCGTTAAGTTACGTAGGATCAAGTACAGGCTTTCTCACTCAAACAAGTCCTTTCAAACTATGCTCATATAAAAAATTCATAAACCATCCTAATCAGCGTCTAAAATCATTAGAGTCATCGTAAAGTATCAAAAATTAAAATTTTGAATAGAGACGGAGGTTCAAGCTCTGATCAAGCGTGAAAGGCTATCTAGGAAAATGTAATAAAGTTACATCCAAAATTTACTAATTAATCCTCCAGAAATTTCCTTTTGTTACTTCTTTGTTAACTTCCTCATTAATTAGGTTATTATTAATTAACAAATTAATAAAATATATTAATCCTTCAGAAATTTTATATTGTTACTTCTGTGTTACATTATTTATTAACTAATTTATTATTAATTAATTAATTAACAAAATTTACTAATTACTCCTCCAGAAATTTTATTTTGTTACTTCTGTGTTACATTCTTCATTAGTTAATTTATTATTAATTAATTAATTAACAAAATTTATTAATTGCTCCTCCAGAAATTTCATTTTGTTATTTATGTGTAACCCCCATAAACGTTACATGAACTTACATAACGTAGAAATCTATGCATAGCTCAAGTCAATGTAGCCATGCCTACGCAAGATTACGTAACATGGCATATAATCTTAAGTTATGCTAATATGAAAGGTTTTGCCGCGTGTTGTGAAAGTATTATTAAGCAAATGATGTGTACCACAATTGGTGCTCTTATTAAATACAAAACTAAAATTAAACCCCTCCCCCCATTAACTCAAAAAGGTTTAAATGATAAGCATGCATTGCTTCGATGCTGTTAAAGTTATTGTACTAAATTAATCAAATTTTATCTGAGCAGCGAATGTTTTTCTTTGAACTCTTAGAGGGGTAGAAGTGATATTCTTCATTTTTATTTTTATGTTCTTACTTAGAAAAAGTTCTATTTTATGTTCTTTTTCTTTTTAGTTCTTGCTGCTATTAAATTAAAAAAAACTAGTTTTTTCAACTGAAACTAGTGAGGAACATTAAAACTAAACTTAAAACGAACAGGAATTATTACGTATAGAGGGGGTCCGCTCCCTCATCAATACCTCGCTCTTTACACTAATGTTTGAATTTTGTTCCAATAATAGCTCTTTTGGAAATGCTAAAAAAAAATTAGCGTAAAGAGCGAGGTATAGGCGAGGGGGCAAACTCCCTCATTTATGCAATAATTTCTGTTCGTTTTAAGTCTTAATGTTGCTCCTTACTTTCCGTTAAAAACAATTGTTTGTTCATTTAATTTCTAGTCGTTTTTGAAATAATGCTGGGAAATGCGGCACCCCTTTCATGGAAATGTTCCCTTCCCCCATGAAAATATCCTCAATAGAAAGATCCTCTCACGTAACGTTTTAATGTGACGTTTTAGTGTTGTCGCGTCACGTCACGTTTAATGTTGAATATCAGACGCTAAATAAAAGGAAGAATGAAAAAAAAACTAACGGGAGAAATTCACAGTCAGTGAATAGCGAAAATAAAACAGACATTTCGGCAATGATCTTCACCAAGCCATCTTCAGTGCTTTAAAAAAATGCTTTGAAAGTAGCCTTAATAGGGCCGTATCCAGGTTTTTGTTCGTGGCAGGGGGAGCTACCATTAAAAATTTATCAAACGCAACCAAAATTTTCGGACAAAAACTTCGGGGGAGAGTTCGAACCGGGTACCCCCCCCCCGTGATTGACCCTGAACCTTAACGACAACACAAGTTGCTTCGTTTTCATCAAGGACGAAACACTCGAGACATTTAGCCTATTCCAGTTTTTTGTTTTGATGACCGACAAAATCAAGAACTGTCTCTCTGATCCAGCACTCGAATGGGGCAAGCTGCAGGGAGTCAGAAAGAACTTGGGCAAGTATGGAAAAATTTCGTTTCCTGCAGCGCCTTTAAAAAGTGACAAGGCTAACTAACAAACGTAGCAGCTGTTATGAGAGTCTGGGAAAATTTTCTGAAAACAAATTAAGCCGGCATACCAGTCCTGATTTTAAATAGTATGCCTTTCAAAGCGAGTATCAAGAAGAAGCCGAGAGAAAAGTAGAGATTTTTTAAGTGCTAGGGTTGACGCGAAATCGCAAAAATGAGACTAATAGTAGCCATAATATCTAATGTAATCGAAATCAGATTTTGTAATGAATGGAGCCTAATTTTTTCCCCTGAATTCATGGAACATAAAAAAATTTGTTTGCTACAAATCATGAGTTTTTACTAGATTTCAGGAAATTTACTAGATTCTCTAAATTTACTCGATTTTGTTTTTACTAGATCTAGCAAAATCCTACTGACGGTGGCAACCCTGTTAAAATGATTGCTACGAAAAGATGACAAGGCAAGAATAATGCCCGTGCCCCTTCATAGTCACATTTATCGATAAAGAAAGCCAAATATCATGAACGACAAGGCATTTTTCTTGATTTTAGCGTCACACTTGTATTTAAAAAGCAATAAATAAAATTGCAAGAAATTAGTTTAAAGAGTTTGCAACAACAGTAATTTGTGTCTAACTGTTCTCTACTAATAATAAGTCCTCTTAATTTTTGTCCGATTCCTCTCCCAGATGAAAAAAAAAAAAAAAAAAAAAAAAAGAAAAAACGCCATCTTTTCTAGTCTTAAAAATTATGCCTTGCCTCTAATTGGTCAGTCAAATCTAAACCTTGCCTCTGATTGGTCAGTCGAGAAATTTATGTTTGAAAGTTGAACATTTCAATTCGAGAAATTACGAATGACGAACGTAATTGGCGCTGTAGTCGTGCGTAATTTTGATTTTATCGACAAATGTGACTATAATGTGGCACGGGCATAAGACTTGAAGATGCACCCGTGGCGGGTCAAGACCGGGTTGACTGGAGAAGAAGGCAGGGTTGCCGACAAAGTCAGTTCCTAAAGTGCTATAATTGCGTGCTACACAAACTATTTTTGGTGCTATAGTCAAAAAATTGACTGTAATAGTTAAAAACAGATAAAATATTATTTTCTCGAGTTGTCATAAAAGAAAGGGAACTGAAAATCACCAATTAAGGGTTTTTGACGATGGTTATTCCTAGTGGCGTATTTCATTTTTGATCTGCCTCCACGTTTGACGATCAATACTAAAATAACCCCCCCCCCCTTTTCCCCAAAAAATGTGGTTTTTTTGTGAAAGATTGCAATCTAAGTTTAGAGCTATTAATAAAATAGATGAGTGATTAATAAATCTAGAAAATAAATTAATAAACCTTTCCTAGATAGTTTTTTCATGCTTGATCAGAACTTGAATATCCATCTCCGGTCCACATTTTTGGTTTTTGAATGCGATGATTTTAGACGATGATTATGATGGTGAATTTTTATGTTAGCCTATTGTGAAAAGAAATTTATAGACTGCTAGAAAGTTATACTAAACGTAAAGTACCCTAGCTGCTTAGCAAAGTGAACTACATACATAGTGTGAAAGCCTCTTATCATATTTTCTTGTTTAAGTAACAAATAAAATTAAACAATACAAACAAAATATGAAACATACTTGATTACACTAATCCCATTAAATTTATTTCGAAGGCACACTTGTCCAGAAGCTCCATCAGGGGTGCCAATGAAGGGCAGGGCAGATTTCGAAAAATACCTAATTTTGTAACCCCCCCCCCACTCTGGATACGGCCTTGCCAGACACGTATGGAGATATTTTATGGGGGCCAAATTATAAAAATAAATTATTTAAGCAAACAGAGAGAATTCAGAAATACTTAGGATTTTTGTGCACCCGAACCATAGGCCTCCTCCCATGCATATCCCTGATTGCTACGCAATACCGAAGACATTGGCGCTGGAATGGATAGACGTAAAATCTGATGCGGTGTTATAGCCATAGAGGCAAAAAAAAAATACACAATAAAGTTAAACGTTAATTTGCGTGCAATTTCAATTTCAGTATAGACATAACATCCATATATGGATGCAGCAACTAATATATTGGTAATGTACACAAGAAGCAATTATGTAACGTTGCCAAAGCATAAAAAACTAATTTTTGAGTTGATTCTATTCATTTAGAAAAACCATTAAAAAGCAATCTAAATTCTTCAACAAATGAGGCAATACTTGTTTTGGATGCAGCATTGCATGATTCATCCAACTTTTTTGCCATGACCTTTTGTTTGAAGCGTGTTTGTCCAGCTTCAGGTTCTTCACGATCGTTTCTTTGTCTTACGTAAAAGGAAGAGATGTCATTTTATCGTCAAAAGACCTTCCTAAGAGTAAAGAAAGAACGCAGTTATTTGGGAGGAAGAAAGGCTGGAACAATCTTGAAATTCGTCACGACTTGTACATTGTAAAGGCTGGACAGATCGTGTGTTCTAGGCCGTATATATTCAATACGGCCGTATTTTACTCCAGCTTTTGAGCTACGGTTTCTTTCCAGAATAAAGTTTTTTTCGAATGCTTTTACGATGACCTATTAAAAGCTGAGAGAATGAATTTAGATTTTTTCAATTCAATGTTTTTTGCTTAGTTGATATTGAGATCTGAAGCCACGAAGTCTCACTGAATATACTCCTTGATTTCTTGACCTTACGATTTTTCTTCATTCACCCTCCGCGTGATACACATTTAAAGTATTTGCCAAAAAGGTGCTGCCTTTTCTTTGGGAAAGTCGACGCATAGTCCGAACGTATACTTTTGTAAAACGCTGGAAGAAAAACACTAGACCTATACAGCCCTATGCTTTTATGGCTGTTTCACACTGAGCCGTAGAACCTATCACAGAAGTATAATTTAAGGTTTTTTCGTCAAGCAGTTCGTGATAATGAACTGTAAGCAAGGAGCGATACGGCTCAATAGTAACCGACACTCTAAGAAGCAGAGTCTTGATAACAATAGATACATAAAAAAGAATCGAATTTTGATACTTATTCAAAACATGTAAAATTCCTCGAATTTACCGCTATCCATCAAAAACCTAGCAGCCTAAGCAAATTCGCCCTATTTTTCAAATGGTGGGGGGGGGGGAAACACCCCAAAACATCAAGTGATCCTAACGAAAATCACTCCATCAGATTTAGCATACTAGAGAACCTTACTGTCAAGGTTTCAAGCTCATATGCACAAAAATTTGGAATTTTGTAGTTTTTTGCCAGAAAAAAGAACGCAGATGCGTGCTTATTTATTTTGTTTTTTTTTTGTTTTTTTTTTTGGCTTTTTTCCAGGGGGGATTATATCGAACCAGTGATCGTAGACGATCAGACGAGGGCTCGTTTGATCGGAAATCAAAAGTTATAGTGCCGTTTTAAGTGACCAATAATATGGGAGGGCAGCCAGCACCCTCCCACGCTCATTTTCCCCCAAATCACCCGTTCAAAATTTTGAGATAGTCATTTGTTCAGCATAGTCGAAAAATATAATTAATTTTCTTTGAGGGTGACTTAACCCCCCACAATTACGTAAACAGATCTTTCCATGGAGTAACATTGAAATGCAAGAGTTGGAATATTTCAGTAGTGTTTTGTTGTGGTTTACCTTAACACCGTACATTCTCTTAATTTTTCAAAGTTCATTTTGAATTTCTTTCGTTGAAATGCGAGAGTTGGAATATTTCAGTAGTGTTTTGTTGCGGTCTACCTTGTCACAGTTACATTCTCTTGATTTTTCAAAGTCCATTTTGAATTTCTTTCATTGAAATGCAAGAGTTGAATTATTTCAGTAGTGTTTTGTTGTGATTTACCTTGTCAAAGTTACATTCTCTTGATTTTTCAAAGTTTATTTTGGATTTCTTTTCATTGAAATGCAAGATTTGGAATATTTCAGTAGTTTTTTGTTGTGGTTTACCTTAACACAGTTACATTCTCTTAATTTCTCAAAGTTCATTTTGAATTTCTTTCGTTGAAATGTGAGAGTTGGAATATTTCACTAGTGTTTTGTTGTGGTTTACCTTGTCACAGTTACATTCTCTTGATTTTTCAAAGTTCATTTTGAATTTCTTTCATTGAAATGCAAGAGTTGAATTATTTCAGTAGTGTTTTGTTGTGGGTTACCTTGCCAAAGTTACTTTCTCTTGATTTACAAAGTTCATTTTGGATTTCTTCCGTTGAAATGCAAGAGTTGGAATATTTCAGTAGTGTTTTGTTGTGGTTTACAGTAGAAGTGACCCTAAAGCCCCCATCCCTCACCCCTGCTGCCACCTATAACTTTTTTTACATAATTCTCACTTGGAAAAACATGAATTTTGTCACATTTATGATTGTTTTCATGGATGGATATGTGTGTTGTTCGATTTATTTGATGTTTTTCTCTCGGATGTCAACATCAAATTATGCATGTTTTTATGGTTTTTGTCAGTGAGAATTTGAAAAACAGGAATTTTTTGTCACATTTATGGATGGTTTTATGGACTTTGTCAGTGAGAATGAAAAAACAGGAACTTTGTCACATTTATGTCTGTTTTCATGGATGGTTATGTGTGTTGATTATTTGATGGTTTTATGGATTTTGTCAGTGAGAATTTGAAAAACAGGGACTTTCTCACATTTATGTCTGTTTTCATGGAGTGCGAATGACATGAGGGGTGATTTACATAATCGATGGGGGAATTATTGATTCACGAGCGTGGGGAATTAAGAAACATTAAGGCTTCTTTAATCTTAGGTCTGTGGGATAAACGTTCATTAAGTCAGAGAGAAAAATTAATATTCTATTTTTAAATAGGGCTTCACGAAGGGGAGAATTAAGAAACATTAAGGCTTCTTTAATCTTAGGTCTGTGGGATAAACATTCATTAAGTCAGAGAGAAAAATTAATATTCTATTTTTAAATAGGGCTTCGCGAAGGGGAGAATTAAGAAACATTAAGGCTTCTTTAATCTTAGGTCTGAGGGATAAACGTTCTTTAGGTCAGAGAGAAAAATTAATATACTATTTTTAAATAGGGCTTCACGAAGGGGGAATTAAGAAACATTAAGGCTTCTTTAATCTTAGGTCTGAGGGATAAACGTTCTTTAGGTCAGAGAGAAAAATTAATATTCTATTTTTAAATAGGGGCTTCATTAATCTATAGTGTCAGGAATTAGAAATGACATCACTTGTTATCTTGGAATTATGTGGGAGTCTAAAGAGATAGAAATTCTATTTTTAAATACGGCTTCACGGAGCTTTAAGTCGGAGAGATAAATTGTTATTCTAACGAAACCATAATAGTTTAGCTAGGAAAATTTATGAGATGAAGAGATTAACGTAGGAAAGGGTTTCCTAGAAATTTGAAATGTGAAAGCGCTGAGATGCCAAACAAAAGGAACACGATGAAATTACTTTTAGGGATTATTTGGGCGAAACGGTTTTAGACAGCTTATGGAGTTATTTCGGCGAAACCGTTAGAGACGTTGATTTAAAAGATGATTTAAAAAGATGATTTTTGAGTGTGGTCGTTATAATACACAAGTTCCATTGAACAGTGTTGTGAGGTCCCCTACCACAACCCCAAAGAGCCCCGATCACCCTACCCCGATCCAAAGGGTTCCAATCCCCCTACCCAACCCCGAAGGAAACCACCGGTCCCCAAAGGTTCCCAGGGCTCCCACCCGGTCCCCCCAGACCCTCAAAGGCCCTCCCTGGGCCCCCAAAGACACATCGAGCTCCCAAAAGACCACCGCGGTCCCAAAGGCCTTCACCCGGTCTCCAAATGTCTCCCAGGCTCCCAACTGGTCCCCCAGGACCCCCAAAGGTCCTCACCCAGTCCCCAAAGGTCCCCCAGGCTCCCAAAGGCCCCCCCTTCCTCTCCCTCCCTCCCCCCCCCCTCCTCACCGTCCCACCCCTACCCCTCCTCCCAATCCCCCTCCCCCCCCTCCCACTCCTCCCCTGCCCTCCCCCTCCCCTCCCCTCCCCTCCCCATTTTTTTAATATTTTTTGTGCATTGAGACACAGAAGGGCACCCTCCCCCCCCCCGGGTCCCCCCCCCCAAAGGGCCCACTCTCCATTTTTTTAATACTTTTTTTATGGCTTTATTATATCCTTTCTGAACAAGTTCCATTCATAATGTCATTCCTAAACCCATTTTCCAACCTCAAAGAGTCCCCTCCCCAATTCGTAAATACTTTCTTGAATTTTTTAACATGGTATTTTTTTAACTTTTTTATGTATCTTAAAATGACATGAAATATGCTTACGGCTCTACCAATCGTACTCTGTGCTTGTTCATGGACACGACATGGCTTTCCCACTGGTACTCTATGGCAGGTTATCGACACTACCTAGTTTATTGCATGCATTAAATCAGTATTTTTTACGCAGTGGAAGGATAAACACACAATTCATATCTGTAGACAAGTGAAAATGAATTATTCGACAAAAGTATGTGCACATGAAAAAAATTATCGTCGTGTTGAATGCAGACAAGGAGAAATACCTGAACTATGAAACGAGTGCAAGCGGTAACACTATTGGAAATGTATGCATGCGGTGTCATGACAGCGAGAAGTTAGATTTCTTTGGAGTACCCAAGAATTTCAATCGTGTAAAACGGTGGATATGCAAGAGTAGTACATTACCAGAGAAATTAGTGCTCAAAGAGAATGCAAACTTAAAAATAATTGTCGATGATCGGGGACAACTCCTTGCTAGGGTTTCTGGTAACACATTACCTGTTGATAAATCCTATCATCATCTTTCCGGTATTAGCATTTTAAAGAGAACAAGAAGGAGAAGACAAGCATACTCCTGCAATAATGTCATTAATCATATCTTGTCAATATGCCAAAACTGCCATCTATGTAAAAATAATGTGACAGTAGACAGTGGAATCACAGGCAGAATAAAAAGGACATTAGCAGACAATATCATCAATGAATATAAAGATGAATTGTCGGAAAGTGAAGCGTAAGTGTACTAATAATGTGTAATAATGTATTTAACGTATTTTTATATTAATATTCTACATTTCATTATTTCATTAAAAATATTTTATGCTTTATTTTGTTAAGTGTTCATTATTTTAGGGTATGCTAGAACGTCAAACGTTCAGAATATCTATTAAAAAGGTCAGAGATGAAAGAAAAAGAATTTTTAGAGATAAAGATACTACTAGCAGGCTCAATGTTTCATAGAAGATAGAAAAGTTCAAGATCTCTTCTGAATTTTACCAAAGAACACAATTCACTTCTAATTTCACCAGAGAAAATAAAAAGCTTCCACTTCAGTTTCAAGTTCACCAAGACTTAAAAAATTTAAAGTTCACTTCTAAATTTTTCTGTAGAAGATAGGAAAAGTTATGCTATGATTATGATTATTTTCCATGGAGATAAAAAGTTTCACTTTAATTCTAAATTTTCTTAAGTTCAATTCCGACCTTTCTCAAAGAGTCAAATATAAAGTTCTGTTCCAAATATTTTCCCGGAAGACGAAAAGTTCAACTTCAATTCTGAAATTTCTCAATGAAAATGAAATATGCTATTGATCATTTCTATTTTCCCAAAATAATATAAAAATTTTCCACTTCAGTTCAGATTTTTCTCAAACAGATGAAAAAATTTAAAATACTGTTCCAAATTTTTCATAGAAGATAGAAAAGTTCAAGTTCTCTTCTGAATTTTACCAAAGAACACAATTCAATTCTAATTTCACCAGAGAAAATAAATAGCTTCCACCTCAGTTTTAAGTTCACCAAGACATAAAAAATTTAAAGTTCACTTCTAAATTTTTCTGTAGAAGATAGGAAAAGTTATCCTATGATTATGATTATTTTCCATGGAGATAAAAAGTTTCATTTTAATTCTAAATTATCTTCAATTCAGTTCCGACCTTTCTCAAAGAGTCAAATTTAAAGTTCTGTTCCAAATATTTTCCCGGAAGAAGAAAAGTTCAACTTCGATTCTGAATTTTCTCAATGAAAATGAAATAAGTTTATTGATCATTTCTATTTTCCCAAAATAAATATAAAAATTTTCCACTTCACTTCAGATTTTTCTCATACAGATGAAAAAATTTATAATACTGTACCAAATTTTTCATAGAAGTTAAAAAGTTCAAGTTCTCCTCTGAATTTTACCGAAGAACACAAATTCAATTCTAATTTCACCAGAGAAAATAAAAAGCTTCCACGTCAGTTTTAAGTTCACCATGCCATAAGAAATTTAAAGTTCACTTCTAAATTTTTCCATAGAAGATAGGAAAAGTTATACTATGATTTGTAATTATTTTCCATGAAGATGAAAAGTTTCACTTTAATTCTAATTTTCTTAAATCCTGAAATGACATGAAATATGCTTACGGCTCTACCAATCGTACTCTGTGCTTGTTCATGGACACGACGCGGCTTTCCCACTGGTACTCTATGGCAGGTTATCGACACTACCTAGTTTATTGCATGCATTAAATCAGTATTTTTTACGCAGTGGAAGGATAAACACACAATTCATATCTGTAAAAAAGTGAGGATGAATTATTCGACGAACGTATGTGCACATGATAAAATCATTGTCGTATTGAATGCTGACAAGGAGAAATACCTGAACTATGAAACGAGTGCATGTGGTAACACTATTGGAAATGTATGCATGCGTTGTCATGGCAGCGAGAAGTTAGATTTCTTTGGACTATCGAAATCATTCAAAATTGCTCAAGGTGGATATGCGAGAGTGAGAGCACCAGAGATGATAGTGCTAAAGGAGAATGCCAACTTAAAAATAATTGTCGATGATCGGGGACAACTCCTTGCTTACAGTTCTGGTAGCACGATACCTATTGATAGATCCTATTCCCATCGTTCTGGTATTACTATTCAAATGAAAGCAAAGAAGAAAAGAAAGGCCTACTGCTGCACTAGTGTAATAAATCATATCATGTCTACCTGCCAGAACTGCCATCTATGTAAAAATAATGTGAGAATAGACAGTGAAATCACAGGCAGAATAAAAAGGACATTAGCAGACAATATCATCAATGAATATAAAGATGAATTGACGGAAAGTGAAGCGCAAGTGTACTAATAATGTGTTTCATTGAAATGCAAGAGTTGAATTATTTCAGTAGTGTTTTGTTGTGGTTTACCTTGTCACAGTTACATTCTCTTGATTTTTCAAAGTTCATTTTGGTTTTCTTTCGTTGAAATGCAAGAGTTGGAATATTTCAGTAGTGTTTTTTTTTGTGGTTTACCTTGTCACACTTACATTCTCTTATTTTTTCAAAGTTCATTTTGGATTTCTTTCGATGAAACACAAGAGTTGGAATATTTCAGTAGTGTTTTGTCATGGTTTACCTTGTCACAGTTACATTCTCTTAATTTTTCAAAGTTCATTTTGAGGTTCTTTCGTTGAAATGCAAGAGTTGGAATATTTCAGTAGTGTTTTGTTGTGGTTTACCTTGTCACAGTTACATTTTCTTGATTTTTCAAAGTTCATTTTGAATTTCTTTTGCTGAAATGCAAGAGTTGGAATATTTCAGTAGTGTTTTGTCATTGTTTACCTTAACACAGTTACATTTTTTGTGGTTTACCTTGTCACAGTTACATTTTCTTGATTTTTCAAAGTTCATTTTGAATTTCTTTCGTTGAAATGCAAGAGTTGGACTATTTCAGTAGTGTTTTGTCATGGTTTACCTTGTCACAGTTACATTCTCTTGATTTTTCAAAGTTCATTTTGGATTTCTTTCGTTGAAATGCAAGAGTTGGAATATTTCAGTAGTGTTTTGTTGTGGTTTACCTTGTCACAGATACATTTTCTTGATTTTTCAAAATTCATTTTTGAATTTCTTTCGTTGAAATGCATGCGAGAGTTGGAATATTTCAGTAGTGTTTTGTCGTGGTTTACCTTATCACAGTTACATTCTCTTGATTTTTCAAAGTTCATTTTGAATTTCTTTCATTGAAATGCAAGAGTTGGAATATTTCAGTAGTGTTTTGTCGTGGTTTACCTTGTCACAGTTACATTCTCTTGATTTTTCAAAGTTCATTTTGAATTTCTTTCGTTGAAATGCGAGAGTTGGAATATTTCACTAGTGTTTTGTCGTGGTTTACCTTGTCACAGTTACATTCTCTTGATTTTTCAAAGTTCATTTTTAATTTCTTTCATTGAAATGCAAGGGTTGGAATATTTCAGTAGTGTTTTGTCGTGGTTTACATTGTCACAGTTACATTCTCTTGATTTTTCAAAGTTCATTTTGAATTTCTTTCGTTGAAATGCGAGAGTTGGAATATTTCAGTAGTGTTTTGTCGTGGTTTACCTTGTCACAGTTACATTCTCTCTTATTTTTTCAAAGTTCATTTTGGATTTCTTTCGATGAAATACAAGAGTTGGAATATTTCAGTAGTGTTTTGTCATGGTTTACCTTGTCACAGTTACATTCTCTTAATTTTTCAAAGTTCATTTTGAATTTCTTTCGTTGAAATGCAAAAGTTGGAATATTTCAGTAGTGTTTTATTGTGGTTTACCTTGTCAGAGTTACATTTTCTTGATTTTTCAAAGTTCATTTTGAATTTCTTTCGTTGAAATGCGAGAGTTGGAATATTTCAGTAGTGTTTTGTTGTGGTTTACCTTATCACAGTTACATTTTCTTGATTTTTCAAAGTTCATTTTGAATTTCTTTCATTGAAATGCAAGAGTTGGAACATTTCAGTAGTGTTTTTTCGTGGTTTACCTTGTCACAGCTACATTCTCTTGATTTTTCAAAGTTCATTTTGAAATTCTTTCATTGAAATGCAAGAGTTGGAATGTTTCAGTAGTGTTTTTTAAGGTTTACCTTGTCACACTTATATTCTCTTGATTTTTCAAAGTACATTTTGAATTTCTTTCGATGAAATGCAAGAGCTGGATTATTTCAGTAGTGTTTTGTCATGGTTTATCTTGTCACAGTTACATTCTCTTGATTTTTCAAAGTTCATTTTGGATTTCTTTCGTTGAAATGCAAGAGTTGGAATATTTCAGTAGTGTTTGATTGTGGTTTACCTTGTCACAGTTACATTTTCATGATTTTTCAAAGTTCATTTTGAATTTCTTTCGTTGAAATGCGAGAGTTGGAATATTTCAGTAGTGTTTTGTCGTGGTTTACCTTGTCACAGTTACATTCTCTTGATTTTTCAAAGTTCATTTTGGATTTCTTTCATTGAAATGCAAGAGTTGGAATATTTCAGAAGTGTTTTGTCGTGGTTTACCTTGTCACAGTTACATTCTCTTGATTTTTCAAAGTTCATTTTGAATTACTTTCATTGAAATGCAAGAGTTGGAATATTTAAGTAGTGTTTTGTTGTGGTTTACCTTAACACAGTTACATTCTCTTAATTTTTCAAAGTTCATTTTGAATTTCTTTCGTTGAAATGCGAGAGTTGGAATATTTCAGTAGTGTTTTGTTGTGGTTTAGCTTGTCACAGTTACATTCTCTCTTGATTTTTCAAAGTTCATTTTGGATTTCTTTCATTGAAATGCAAGAGTTGGAATATTTCAGTAGTGTTTTGTTGTGGTTTACCTTAACACAGTTACATTCTCTTAATTTTTCAAAGTTCATTTTGAATTTCTTTCGTTGAAATGCGAGAGTTGGAATATTTCAGTAGTGTTTTGTTGTGGTTTACCTTGTCACAGTTACATTCTCTTGATTTTTCAAAGTTCATTTTGAATTTCTTTCATTGAAATGCAAGAGTTGAATTATTTCAGTAGTGTTTTGTTGTGGTTTACCTTGTCAAAGTTACATTCTCTTGATTTTTCAAAGTTCATTTTGGATTTCTTCCGTTGAAATGCAAGAGTTGGAATATTTCATTAGTGTTTTGTCATTGTTTCCCTTAACACAGTTACATTCTCTTAATTTTTCAAATTTCATTTTGAATTTCTTTCGTTGAAATGCGAAAGTTGGAATATTTCAGTAGTGTTTTGTTGCGGTTTACCTTAACACAGTTACATTCTCTTGATTTTTTCAAAGTTCATTTTGAATTTCTATCGTTGAAATGCGAGAGTTGGAATATTTCAGTAGTGTTTTGTTGTGGTTTACCTTGTCACAGTTACATTCTCTTGATTTTTCAAAGTTCATTTTGAAATTCTTTCATTGAAATGCAAGAGTTGAATTATTTCAGTAGTGTTTCGTTGTGGTTTACCTTGTCAAAGTTACATTCTCTTGATTTTTCAAAGTTCATTTTGGATTTCTCCGTTGATATGCATGAGTTGGAAGATTTCAGTAGTGTTTTGTCATTGTTTCCCGTAACACAGTTACATTCTCTTGATTTTTCAAAGTTCATTTTGAATTTCTATCGTTGAAATGCAAGAGTTGGAATATTTCAGTAGTGTTTTGTCGTGGTTTTACCTTGTCACAGTTACATTCTCTTGATTTTTCAAAGTTCATTTTGAATTCCTTTTGTTGAAATGCGAGAGTTGGAATATTTCAGTAGTGTTTTGTCGTGGTTTACCTTATCACAGTTACATTCTCTTGATTTTTCAAAGTTCATTTTGAATTTCTTTCATTGAAATGCAAGAGTTGGAATATTTCAGTAGTGTTTTTTTGTGGTTTACCTTGTCACAGCTACATTCTCTTGATTTTTCAAAGTTCATTTTGAAATCTTCTCATTGAAATGCAAGAGTTGGAATATTTCAGTAGTGTTTTTTGTGGTTTACCTTGTCACACTTACATTCTCTTGATTTTTCAAAGTTCATTTTGAATTTCTTTCGATGAAATGCAAGAGTTGGATTATTTCAGTAGTGTTTTGTCATGGTTTACCTTGTCACAGTTACATTCTCTTGATTTTTCAAAGTTCATTTTGGAGTTCTTTCGTTGAAATGCAAGAGCTGGAATATTTCAGTATTTTTTTGTCGTGGTTTACCTTGTCACAGTTACATTCTCTTGATTTTTCAAAGTTCATTTTGGATTTCTTTAATTGAAATGATTTCTTGATTTTTCAAAGTTCATTTTGAAATTCTTTCATTGAAATGCAAGAGTTGGAATATTTCAGTAGTGTTTTGTTGTGGTTTACCTTGTCACAGTTACATTCTCTTGATTTTTCAAAGTTCAGTTTGAATTTCTATCGTTGAAATGCAAGAGTTGGAATATTTAAGTAGTGTTTTTTTTGTGGTTTACCTTGTCACAGTTACATTTTCTTGATTTTTCAAAGTTCATTTTGAATTTCTTTCGTTGAAATGCAAGAGTTGGATTATTTCAGTAGTGTTTTGTCATGGTTTACCTTGTCACAGTTACATTCTCTTGATTTTTCAAAGTTCATTTTGGATTTCTTTCGTTGAAATGCAAGAGTTGGAATATTTCAGTAGTGTTTTGTTGTGGTTTACCTTGTCACAGTTACATTTTCTTGATTTTCAAAGTTCATTTTGAATTTCTTTCGTTGAAATGCGAGAGTTGGAATATTTCAGTAGTGTTTTGTCGTGGTTTACCTTATCACAGTTACATTCTCTTGATTTTTCAAAGTTCATTTTGAATTTCTTTCATTGAAATGCAAGAGTTGGAATATTTCAGTAGTGTTTTGTCGTGTTTTACCTTGTCACTGCTACATTCTCTTGATTTTTCAAAGTTCATTTTGAATCTCTTTCACTGAAATGCAAGAGTTGGAACATTTCAGTAGTGTTTTGTCATTGTTTACCTTAACACAGTTACATTCTCTTGATTTTTCAAAGTTCATTTTGAATTTCTATCGTTGAAATGCAAGAGTTGGAATATTTAAGTAGTGTTTTTTTTGTGGTTTACCTTGTCACAGTTACATTTTCTTGATTTTTCAAAGTTCATTTTGAATTTCTTTCGTTGAAAAACAAGAGTTGGATTATTTCAGTAGTGTTTTGTCATGGTTTACCTTGTCACAGTTACATTCTCTTGATTTTTCAAAGTTCATTTTGGATTTCTTTCGTTGAAATGCAAGAGTTAGAATATTTCAGTAGTGTTTTGTCATGGTTTACCTTGTCACAGTTACATTCTCTTGATTTTTCAAAGTTCATTTTGGATTTCTTTCGTTGAAATGCAAGAGTTGGAATATTTCAGTAGTGTTTTATTGTGGTTTACCTTGTCAGAGTTACATTTTCTTGATTTTTCAAAGTCATTTTGAATTTCTTTCGTTGAAATGCGAGAGTTGGAATATTTTAGTAGTGTTTTGTCGTGGTTTACCTTATCACAGTTACATTCTCTTGATTTTTCAAAGTTCATTTTGAATTTCTTTCATTGAAATACAAGAGTTGGAATATTTCAGTAGTGTTTTTTTCGTGGTTTACCTTGTCACAGCTACATTCTCTGGATTTTTCAAAGTTCATTTTGAAATTCTTTCATTGAAATGCAAGAGTTGCAATATTTCAGTAGTGTTTTTTGTGGTTTACCTTGTCACACTTACGTTCTCTTCATTTTTCAAAGTTCATTTTGAATTTCTTTCGATGAAATTCAAGAGTTGGATTATTTCAGTAGTATTTTGTCATGGTTTACCTTGTCACAGTTACATTCTCTTGATTTTTCAAAGTTCATTTTGATTTCTTTCGTTGAAATGCAAGAGTTGGAATATTTCAGTAGTGTTTTATTGTGGTTTACCTTGTCACAGTTACATTTTCATGATTTTTCTAAGTTCATTTTGAATTTCTTTCGTTGAAATGCGAGAGTTGGAATATTTCAGTAGTGTTTTGTCGTGGTTTACCTTGTCACAGTTACATTCTCTTGATTTTTCAAAGTTCATTTTGAATTTCTTTCTTTGAAATGCAAGAGTTGGAATATTTCAGTAGTGTTTTGTCGTGGTTTACCTTGTCACAGTTACATTCTCTTAATTTTTCAAAATTCATTTTGAATTTCTTTCATTGAAATGCAAGAGTTAGAATATTTCAGTAGTGTTTCGTTGTGGTTTACCTTAACACAGTTACATTCTCTTAATTTTTCAAAGTTCATTTTGAATTTCTTTCGTTGAAATGCGAGAGTTGAAATATTTCAGTAGTGTTTTGTTATGGTTTACCTTGTCACAGTTACATTCTCTTGATTTTTCAAAGTTCATTTTGGATTTCTTTCATTGAAATGCAAGAGTTGGAATATTTCAGTAGTGTTTTGTTGTGGTTTACCTTAAAACAGTTACATTCTCTTAATTTTTCAAAGTTCATTTTGAAATTCTTTCGTTGAAATGCGAGAGTTGGAATATTTCAGTAGTGTTTTGTTGTGGTTTACCTTGTCACAGTTACATTCTCTTGATTTTTCAAAGTTCATTTTGAATTTCTTTCATTGAAATGCAAGAATTGAATTATTTCAGTAGTGTTTTGTTGTGGTTTACCTTGTCAAAGTTAAATTCTCTTGATTTTTCAAAGTTCATTTTGGATTTCTTCCGTTGAAATGCAAGAGTTGGAATATTTCAGTAGTGTTTTGTCAGGGTTTACCTTGTCACAGTTACATTCTCTTGATTTTTCAAAGTTCATTTTGAATTTCTTTCATTGAAATGCAAAAGTTGGAATATTTCAGTAGTGTTTTGTCGTGGTTTACCTTGCGTATAAAAAAATACTTGTCAGTTACATTCTCTTGATTTTTCAAAGTTCATTTTGAATTTCTTTCATTGAAATGCAAGAGTTGGAATATTTCAGTAGTGTTTTGTTGTGGTTTACCTTAACACAGTTACATTCTCTTAATTTTTCAAAGTTCATTTTGATTTCTTTCGTTGAAATGCGAGAGTTGGAATATTTCAGTAGTGTTTTGTTGCGGTTTACCTTGTCACAGTTACATTCTCTTGATTTTTCAAAGTCCATTTTGAATTTCTTTCATTGAAATGCAAGAGTTGAATTATTTCAGTAGTGTTTTGTTGTGGTTTACCTTGTCAAAGTTACATTCTCTTGATTTTTCAAAGTTCATTTTGGATTTCTTTCATTGAAATGCAAGATTTGGAATATTTCAGTAGTGTTTTGTTGTGGTTTACCTTAACACAGTTACATTCTCTTAATTTTTCAAAGTTCATTTTGAATTTCTTTCGTTGAAATGCGAGAGTTGGAATATTTCAGTAGTGTTTTGTTGTGGTTTACCTTGTCACAGTTACATTCTCTTGATTTTTAAAAGTTCATTTTGAATTTCTTTCATTGAAATGCAAGAGTTGGAATATTTCAGTAGTGTTTTGTTGTGGTTTACCTTAACACAGTTACATTCTTTTAATTTTTTAAGTTCATTTTGAATTTCTTTCGTTGAAAGGCGAGAGTTGGAATATTTCAGTTGTGTTTTGTTGTGGTTTACCTTGTCACAGTTACATTCTCTTGATTTTTCAAAGTTCATTTTGGATTTCTTTCATTGAAATGCAAGAGTTGGAATATTTCAGTAGTGTTTTGTTGTGGTTTACCTTAACACAGTTACATTCTTTTAATTTTTTAAAGTTCATTTTGAATTTCTTTCGTTGAAATGCGAGAGTTGGAATATTTCAGTTGTGTTTTGTTGTGGTTTACCTTGTCACAGTTACATTCTCTTGATTTTTCAAAGTTCATTTTGGATTTCTTTCATTGAAATGCAAGAGTTGGAATATTTCAGTAGTGTTTTGTCAGGGTTTACCTTGTCACAGTTACATTCTCTTGATTTTTCAAAGTTCATTTTGAATTTCTTTCATTGAAATGCAAAAGTTGGAATATTTCAGTAGTGTTTTGTCGTGGTTTACCTTGTCACAGTTACATTCTCTTGATTTTTCAAAGTTCATTTTGAATTTCTTTCATTGAAATGCCAGAGTTGGAATATTTCAGTAGTGTTTTGTTGTGGTTTACCTTAACACAGTTACATTCTCTTAATTTTTCAAAGTTCATTTTGAATTTCTATCGTTGAAATGCGAGAGTTGGAATATTTCAGTAGTGTTTTGTTGCGGTTTACCTTGTCACAGTTACATTCTCTTGATTTTTCAAAGTAGATTTTGAATTTCTTTCATTGAAATGCAAGAGTTGAATTATTTCAGTAGTGTTTTGTTGTGGTTTACCTTGTCAAAGTTACATTCTCTTGATTTTTCAAAGTTCATTTTGGATTTCTTTCATTGAAATGCAAGATTTGGAATATTTCAGTGGTGTTTTGTTGTGGTTTACCTTAACACAGTTACATTCTCTTAATTTTTCAAAGTTCATTTTGAATTTCTTTCTTTGAAATGCGAGAGTTGGAATATTTCAGTAGTGTTTTGTTGTGGTTAACCTTGTCACAGTTACATTCTCTTGATTTTTCAAAGTTCATTTTGAATTTCTTTCATTGAAATGCAAGAGTTGAATTATTTCAGTAGTGTTTTATTGTGGTTTACCTTGTCAAAGTTACTTTCTCTTGATTTTTCAAAGTTCATTTTGGATTTCTTCCGTTGAAATGCAAGAGTTGGAATATTTCAGTAGTGTTTTGTCATCGTTTACCTTAACACAGTTACATTCTCTTGATTTTTCAAAGTTCATTTTGAATTTCTATCGTTGAAATGCAAGAGTTGGAATATTTCAGTAGTGTTTTGTTGTGGTTTACCTTGTCACAGTTACATTCTCTTGATTTTTCAAAGTTCATTTTGAATTTCTTTCATTGAAATGCAAGAAATGAATTATTTCAGTAGTGTTTTGTTGTGGTTTACCTTGTCAAAGTTAAATTCTCTTGATTTTTCAAAGTTCATTTTGGATTTCTTCTTCCGTTGAAATGCAAGAGTTGGAATATTTCAGTAGTGTTTTGTCAGGGTTTACCTTGTCGCAGTTACATTCTCTTGATTTTTCAAAGTTCATTTTGAATTTCTTTCATTGAAATGCAAGAGTTGGAATATTTCAGTAGTGTTTTGTTGTGCTTTACCTTAACACAGTTACATTCTCTTAATTTTTCAAAGTTCATTTTGAATTTCTTTCGTTGAAATGCGAGAGTTGGAATATTTCAGTAGTGTTTTGTTGCGGTTTACCTTGTCACAGTTACATTCTCTTGATTTTTCAAAGTCCATTTTGAATTTCTTTCATTGAAATGCAAGAGTTGAATTATTTCAGTAGTGTTTTGTTGTGGTTTACCTTGTCAAAGTTACATTCTCTTGATTTTTCAAAGTTCATTTTGGATTTCTTTCATTGAAATGCAAGATTTGGAATATTTCAGTAGTGTTTTGTTGTGGTTTACCTTAACACAGTTACATTCTCTTAATTTTTCAAAGTTCATTTTGAATTTCTTTCGTTGAAATGCGAGAGTTGGAATATTTCAGTAGTGTTTTGTTGTGGTTTACCTTGTCACAGTTACATTCTCTTGATTTTTCAAAGTTCATTTTGAATTTCTTTCATTGAAATGCAAGAGTTGAATTATTTCAGTAGTGTTTTATTGTGGTTTACCTTGTCAAAGTTACTTTCTCTTGATTTTTCAAAGTTCATTTTGGATTTCTTCCGTTGAAATGCAAGAGTTGGAATATTTCAGTAGTGTTTTGTCATTGTTTACCTTAACACAGTTACATTCTCTTGATTTTTCAAAGTTCATTTTGAATTTCTATCGTTGAAATGCAAGAGTTGGAATATTTCAGTAGTGTTTTGTTGTGGTTTACCTTAACACAGTTACATTCTTTTAATTTTTTAAAGTTCATTTTGAATTTCTTTCGTTGAAAGGCGAGAGTTGGAATATTTCAGTTGTGTTTTTGTTGTGGTTTACCTTGTCACAGTTACATTCTCTTGATTTTTCAAAGTTCATTTTGGATTTCTTTCATTGAAATGCAAGAGTTGGAATATTTCAGTAGTGTTTTGTTGTGGTTTACCTTAACAGAGTTACATTCTTTTAATTTTTTAAAGTTCATTTTGAATTTCTTTCGTTGAAATGCGAGAGTTGGAATATTTCAGTTGTGTTTTGTTGTGGTTTACCTTGTCACAGTTACATTCTCTTGATTTTTCAAAGTTCATTCTGGATTTCTTTCATTGAAATGCAAGAGTTGGAATATTTCAGTAGTGTTTTGTCAGGGTTTACCTTGTCACAGTTACATTCTCTTGATTTTTCAAAGTTCATTTTGAATTTCTTTCATTGAAATACAAAAGTTGGAATATTTCAGTAGTGTTTTGTCGTGGTTTACCTTGTCACAGTTACATTCTCTTGATTTTTCAAAGTTCATTTTG
Source organism: Artemia sinica (assembly GCA_027921565.1). Lineage (NCBI taxonomy): Eukaryota > Metazoa > Arthropoda > Branchiopoda > Anostraca > Artemiidae > Artemia > Artemia sinica. The sequence continues at coordinate 2,539,303 of CM051275.1, forward strand.
AATTTCTTTCATTGAAATGCCAGAGTTGGAATATTTCAGTAGTGTTTTGTTGTGGTTTACCTTAACACAGTTACATTCTCTTAATTTTTCAAAGTTCATTTTGAATTTCTTTCTTTGAAATGCGAGAGTTGGAATATTTCAGTAGTGTTTTGTTGTGGTTAACCTTGTCACAGTTACATTCTCTTGATTTTTCAAAGTTCATTTTGAATTTCTTTCATTGAAATGCAAGAGTTGAATTATTTCAGTAGTGTTTTTATTGTGGTTTACCTTGTCAAAGTTACTTTCTCTTGATTTTTCAAAGTTCATTTTGGATTTCTTCCGTTGAAATGCAAGAGTTGGAATATTTCAGTAGTGTTTTGTCATCGTTTACCTTAACACAGTTACATTCTCTTGATTTTTCAAAGTTCATTTTGAATTTCTATCGTTGAAATGCAAGAGTTGGAATATTTCAGTAGTGTTTTGTTGTGGTTTACCTTGTCACAGTTACATTTTCTTGATTTTTCAAAGTTCATTTTGGATTTCTTTCATTGAAATGCAAGAGTTGGAATATTTCAGTAGCGTTTTGTGTGGTTTACCTTAACACAGTTACATTCTTTTGATTTTTTAAAGTTCGTTTTGAATTTCTTTCGTTGAAATGCGAGAGTTGGAATATTTCAGTTGTTTTGTTGTGGTTTACCTTGTCACAGTTACATTCTCTGGATTTTTCAAAGTTCATTTTGGATTTCTTTCATTGAAATGCAAGAGTTGGAATATTTCAGTAGTGTTTTGTTGTGGTTTACCTTAACACAGTTACATTCTCTTAATTTTTTAAAGTTCATTTTGAATTTCTTCGTTGAAATGCGAGAGTTGGAATATTTCAGTTGTGTTTTGTTGTGGTTTACCTTGTCAAAGTTATATTCTCTTGATTTTTTAAAGTTCATTTTGGATTTCTTCCGTTGAAATGCAAGAGTTGGAATATTTCAGTAGTGTTTTGTCATTGTTTCCGTTAACACAGTTACATTCTCTTGATTTTTCAAAGTTCATTTTGAATTTCTATCGTTGAAATGCAAGAGTTGGAATATTTCAGTAGTGTTTTGTCGTGGTTTCCTTGTCAAAGTTACATTCTCTTGATTTTTCAAAGTTCATTTCGAATTTCTTTCATTGAAATGCAAGAGTTGGAATATTTCAGTAGTGTTTTGTCGTGGTTTACCTTGTCACAGTTACATTCTCTTGATTTTTCAAAGTTCATTTTGAATTTCTTTCATTGAAATGCAAGAGTTGGAATATTTCAGTAGTGTTTTGTTGTGGTTTACCTTAACACAGTTACATTCTCTTAATTTTTCAAAGTTCATTTTGAATTTCTTTCGTTGAAATGCGAGAGTTGGAATATTTCAGTAGTGTTTTGTTGCGGTTTACCTTATCACAGTTAAATTCTCTTGATTTTTCAAAGTCCATTTTGAATTTCTTTCATTGAAATGCAAGATTGAAATATTTCAGTAGTGTTTTGTTGTGGTTTACCTTAACACAGTTACATTCTCTTAATTTTTCAAAGTTCATTTTGAATTTCTTCCGTTGAAATGCGCGAGTTGGAATATTTCAGTAGTGTTTTGTTGTGGTTTACCTTGTCACAGTTACATTCTCTTGATTTTTCAAAATTCATTTTAAATTTCTTTCATTGAAATGCAAGAGTTGAATTATTTCAGTAGTGTTTTGTTGTGGTTTACCTTGTCAAAGTTATATTCTCTTGATTTTTCAAAGTTCATTTTAAATTTCTTTCATTGAAATGCAAGAGTTGAATTATTTCAGTAGTGTTTTGTTATAGTTTACCTTGTCAAAGTTACTTTCTCTTGATTTTTCAAAGTTCATTTTGGATTTCTTCCGTTGAATTGCAAGAGTTGGAATATTTCAGTAGTGTTCTGTCATTGTTTACCTTAACACAGTTACATTCTCTTGATTTTTCAAAGTTCATTTTGAATTTCTATCGTTGAAATGCAAGAGTTGGAATATTTCAGTAGTGTTTTGTTGTGGTTTACCTTGTCACAGTTACATTTTCTTGATTTTTCAAAGTTCATTTTGAATTTCTTTCGTTGAAATGCAAGAGTTGGAATATTTCAGTAGTGTTTTGTCGTGGTTTACCTTGTTACAGTTACATTCTCTTGATTTTTCTAAGTTCATTTTGAATTTCTTTCACTGAAATGCAAGAGTTGGAATATTTCAGTAGTGTTTTATCGTGGTTTAGCTTGTCACAGTTACATTCTCTTGATTTTTCAAAGTTCATTTTGAATTTCTTTCATTGAAATGCAAGAGTTGGATTATTTCAGTAGTGTTTTGTTGTGGTTTACCTTAACACAGTTACATTCTCTTAATTTTTCAAAGTTCATTTTGAATTTCTTTCGTTGAAATGTGAGAGTTGGAATACTTCACTAGTGTTTTGATGTGGTTTACCTTGTCACAGTTAAATTCTCTTGATTTTTCAAAGTTTATTTTGAATTTCTTTCATTGAAATGCAAGAAATGGATTATTTCAGTAGTGTTTTGTTGTGGTTTACCTTGTCAAAGTTACATTCTCTTGATTTTTCAAAGTTCATTTTGGATTTCTTTCGTTGAAATGCAAGAGTTGGAATATTTCAGTAGTGTTTTGTCATTGTTTACCTTAACACAGTTACATTCTCTTAATTTTTCAAAGTTCATTTGAATTTCTATCATTGAAATGCAAGAGTTGGGTTATTTCAATAGTGTTTTGTTGTGGTTTACCATTTCACAGTTACATTTTCTTGATTTTTCAAAGTTCATTTTGAATTTCTTTCGTTGAAATGCAAGAGTTGGAATATGTCAGTAGTGTTTTGTTGTGGTTTACCTTGTCACAGTTACATTCTCTTGATTTTTCAGAGTTCATTTTGAATTTCATTCACTGAAATGCAAGAGTTGGAATATTTCAGTAGTGTTTTGTCGTGGTTTAGCTTGTCACAGTTACATTCTCTTGATTTTTCAAAGTTCATTTGAATTTCTTTCGTTGAAATGCAAGAGTTGGAATATTTCAGTAGTGTTTTGTTGCGGTTTACCTTGTCACAGTTACATTCTCTTAATTTTTCAAAGTTCATTTGAATTTCTATCATTGAAATGCAAGAGTTGGGTTATTTCAATAGTGTTTTGTCGTGGTTTACCTTGTCACAGTTGCATTCTCTTGATATTTCAAAGTTCATTTTGGATTTTTTTTTTCGTTGAAATGCAAGAGTTGGAATATTTCAGTAGTGTTTTGTCATGGTTTACTTTGTCACAGTTACATTTTCTTGAATTTTCAAAGTTCATTTTGACTTTCTTTCGTTGAAATGCAAGAGTTGGAATATTTCAGTAGTGTTTTGTTGTGTTTTACCTTGTCACACTTACATTCTCTTAATTTTTCAGAGTTCATTTTGGATTTCTTTCGATGAAATGCAAGAGTTGGAATATTTCAATAGTGTTTTGTCATGGTTTACCTAGTCACAGTTATATTCTCTTGATTTTTCAAAGTTCATTTTGGATTTCTTTCTTTGAAATGCAAGATTTGGATTATTTCAGTAATGTTTTGTTGTGGTTTACCTTATCACAGTTACATTTTCTTGATTTTTCAAAGTTTATTTTGAATTTCTCTTCGTTGAAATGCAAGAGTTGGAATATTTCAGTAGTGTTTTGTCGTGGTTTACCTTGTCACAGTTACATTCTCTTGATTTTTCAAAGTTAATTTTGAATTTCTTTCATTGAAATGCAAGAGTTGGAATATTTCAGTAGTGTTTTGTTGTGGTTTACCTTGTCACAGTTACATTAAATGCAAGAGTTGGAATATTTCAGTAGTGTTTTGTTGTGGTTTAGCTTGTCACAGTTACATTCTCTTAATTTTTCAAAGTTCATTTTGGATTTCTTTCATTGAAATGCAAGAGTTGGAATATTTCAGTAGTGTTCTGTCATGGTTTACCTTGTCACAGTTACATTCTCTTAATTTTTCAAAGTTCATTTTGTATTTCTTTTGTTGTTGAAATGCAAGAGTTGGAATATTTCAGTAGTTTTTTGTTGTGGTTTACCTTGTCACAGATACATTCTCTTGATTTTTCAAAGTTCATTTCGAATTTCTTTCATTGAAATGCAAGAGTTGGAATATTTTAGTAGAGTTTTCTTGGTTTACCTTGTCACAGTTACATTCTCTTAATTTTTCAAAGTTCATTTTTAATTTTTTTCGTTGAAATGTAAGAGTTGGACTATTTCAGTAGTGTTTTGTCGTGGTTTACCTTGTCACAGTTACATTCTCTTGATTTTTCAAAGTTCATTTTGAATTTCATTCGTTGAAATGCAAGAGTTGGAATATTTCAGTAGTGTTTTGTCATGGTTTACCTTGTCACAGATACATTCTCTTGATTTTTCAAAGTTCATTTTTAATTTCATTCCTTGAAATTCAAGAGTTGGAATATTTCAGTGGTGTTTTGGCATGGTTTACCTTGTCACAGTTACATTCTCTTAATTTTTCAAAGTTTCATTTTGAATTTCTTCCGTTGAAATGCAAGAGTTGGAATATTTCAGTAGTGTTTTGTTGTGGTTTACCTTGTCACAGTTACATTTTCTTGATTTTTCAAAGTTCATTTTGAATTTCTATCGTTGAAAAATGCAAGAGTTGGAATATTTCAGTAGTTTTTGTTGTGGTTTACCTTGTCAAAGTTACATTTTCTTGATTTTTCAAAGTTCATTTTGAATTTCTTTCGTTGAAATGCAAGAGTTGGAATATTTCAGTAGTGTTTTGTCGTGGTTTACCTTGTCACAGTTACATTCTCTTGATTTTTCAAAGTTCATTTTGAATTTCTTTCGTTGAAATGCGAAAGTTGGAATATTTCACTAGTGTTTTGATGTGGTTTACCTTGTCACAGTTAAATTCTCTTCATTTTTTAAAGTTTATTTTGAACTTCTTTCATTGAAATGCAAGAGTTGGATTATTTCAGTAGTGTTTTGTTGTGGTTTACCTTGTCAAAGTTACATTCTCTTGATTTTTCAAAGTTCATTTGGATTTCTTTCGTTGAAATGCAAGAGTTGGAATATTTCAGTAGTGTTTTGTCATTGTTTACCTTAACACAGTTACATTCTCTTGATTTTTCAAAGTTCATTTTGAATTTCTATCGTTGAAATGCAAGAGTTGGAATATTTCAGTAGTGTTTTGTTGTGGTTTACCATTTCACAGTTACATTTTATTGATTTTTCAAAGTTCATTTTGAATTTCTTTCGTTGAAATGCAAGAGTTGGAATATTTCAGTAGTCTTTTGTTGTGGTTTACCTTGTCAAAGTTACATTCTCTTGATTCTCTTGATCATTCTCTTGATTCTCTTGATCAACAAGAGTTGGATTATTTCAGTAGTGTTTTGTTGTGGTTTACCTTGTCAAAGTTACATTCTCTTGATTTTTCAAAGTTCATTTTGGATTTCTTTCGTTGAAATGCAAGAGTTGGAATATTTCAGTAGTGTTTTGTCATTGTTTACCTTAACACAGTTACATTCTCTTGATTTTTCAAAGTTCATTTTGAATTTCTATCGTTGAAATGCAAGAGTTGGAATATTTCAGTAGTGTTTTTTGTGGTTTACCATTTCACAGTTACATTTTATTGATTTTTCAAAGTTCATTTTGAATTTCTTTTGTTGAAATGCAAGAGTTGGAATATTTCAGTAGTCTTTTGTTGTGGTTTACCTTGTCAAAGTTACATTCTCTTGATTTTTCAAAGTTCATTTTGAATTTCATTTACTGAAATGCAAGAGTTGGAATATTTCAGTAGTGTTTTGTCGTGGTTTAGCTTGTCACAGTTACATTCTCTTGATTTTTCAAAGTTCATTTTGAATTTCTTTCGTTGAAATGCAAGAGTTGGAATATTTCAGTAGTGTTTTGTTGCGGTTTACATTGTCACAGTTACATTCTTTTAATTTTTCAAAGTTCATTTGAATTTCTATCATTGAAATGCAAGAGTTGGGTTATTTCAATGGTGTTTTGTCGTGGTTTACCTTGTCACAGTTACATTCTCTTAATTTTTAAAGTTCATTTTGGATTTCTTTCATTGAAATGCAAGAGTTGGAATATTTTAGTAGTGTTTTGCCGTGGTTTACTTTGTCAAAGTTACATTCACTTAATTTTTCAAAGTTCATTTTGGATTTTTTTCGTTGAAATGCAAGAGTTGGAATATTTCAGTAGTGTTTTGGCATGGTTTACCTTGTCACAGTTACATTCTCTTAATTTTTCAAAGTTCATTTTGAATTTCATTCGTTGAAATGCAAGAGTTGGAATATTTCAGTAGTGTTTTGTCATGGTTTACCTTGTCACAGATACATTCTCTTGATTTTTCATAGTTCATTTTTAATTTCATTCCTTGAAATGCAAGAGTTGGAATATTTCAGTAGTGTTTTGTCGTGGTTTACCTTGTCACAGTTACATTCTCTTGATTTTTCAAAGTTCATTTTGGATTTTTTTCGTGAAATGCAAGAGTTGGAATATTTCAGTAGTGTTTTGCCGTGGTTTACTTTGTCACAGTTACATTCTCTTAATTTTTCAAAGTTCATTTTGGATTTATTTCGTTGAAATGCAAGAGTTGGAATATTTCAGTAGTGTTTTGTCGTGGTTTACCTTGTCACAGTTACATTCTCTTGATTTTTTCAAAGTTCATTGTGGATTTCTTTCGTTGAAATGTGTTTTGTTGTGCTTTACCTTGACACAGTTATATTTTCTTGATTTTTGTTAGGTTAGGTTAGGCTAGATCAAGTTAGGTTAGATTAGGTTAAGTTAGGTTAGGTTAGGTTAGCCTACGTACACGCGCGTACGTAAGCTAACCTAACTTAACCTAACCTAACTTGATCTAGCATAACCTAACCTAACCTAACAAAAAAAACAGGAAAATGTAACTGTGTCAAGGTAAAGCACAGCAAAACACATTTCAACGTTAGAAATCCACAATGAACTTTGAAAAAATCAAGAGAATGTAACTGTGACAAAGTAAACCACGACAAAACACTACTGAAATATTCCAACTCTTGCATTTCAACGAAAGAAATTCAAAATGAACTTTGAAAAAATCAAGAGAATGTATCTGTGACAAGGTAAACCATGACAAAACACTACTGAAATATTCCAACTCTTGCATTTCAACGAATGAAATTCAAAATGAACTTTGAAAAATTAAGAAGAGAATGTAATTGTGACAAGGTAAACCATGCCAAAACACTACTGAAATATTCCAACTCTTGCATTTCAACGAAAAAAATCCAAAATGAACTTTGAAAAATTAAGGGAATGTAACTGTGACAAAGTAAACCACGGCAAAACACTACTGAAATATTCCAACTCTTGCATTTCATCGAAAGAAATCAAAAATGAACTTTGAAAAATCAAGAGAATGTAACTGTGACAAGGTAAACCACGATAAAACACTACTGAAATATTCCAACTCTTGCATTTCAACGAAAGAAATCCAAAATGAACTTTGAAAAATCAAGAGAATGTAACTGTGACAAGGTAAACCACGACAAAACACTACTGAAATATTCCAACTCTTGCATTTCAACGAAAAAATTAAAAATGAACTTTGAAAAATTAAGAGAATGTAACTGTGACAAGGTAAACCACGACAAAACACTACTGAAATATTCTAATTCTTGCATTTCAACGAAAGAAATACAAAATGAACTTTGAAAAATTAAGAGAATGTAACTGTGACAAGGTAAACCATGACAAAACACTACTGAAATATTCCAACTCTGGCATTTCAATGAAAGAAATCCAAAATGAACTTTGAAAAATTAAGAGAATGTAACTGTGACAAGGTAAACCATAACAAAACACTACTGAAATATTCCAACTCTTGCATTTCAATGAAAGAAATTCAAAATGAACTTTGAAAAATCAAGAGAATGTAACTGTGACAAGGTAAACCACGACAAAACTCTACTGAAATATTCCAACTCTTGCATTTCAACGAAAGAAATTCAAAATGAACTTTAAAAAAATCAAGAAAATGTAACTGTGATAAGGTAAACCACAAAAAAAAACATTACTGAAATAATCCAACTCTTGCATTTCAACGAAAGAAATCAAAAATGAACTTTGAAAAATCAAGAGAATGTAACTGTGACTAGGTAAACCACGACAAAACCCTATTGAAATATTCCAACTCTTGCATTTCATCGAAAGAAATCCAAAATGAACTTTGAAAAATTAAGTGAATGTAAGTGTGACAAGGTAAACCACAACAAAACACTACTGAAATATTCCAACTCTTGCATTTCAACGAAAGAAATTCAAAATGAACTTTGAATCAAGAGAATGTAACTGTGACAAGGTAAACCACAATACTACTGAAATAATCCAACTCTTGCATTTCAATGAAAGAAATAAACCACAACAAAACACTACTGAAATATTCCAACTCTTGCATTTCAACGATAAAAATTCAAAATGAACTTTGAAAAATCAAGAGAATGTAACTGTGTTAAAGTAAACAATGACAAAACACTACTGAAATATTCCAACTCTTGCATTTCAACGGAAGAAATCCAAAATGACTTTGAAAAATCAAGAGAATGTGACTTTGACAAGGTAAACCACAACAAAACACTACTGAAATAATTCATCTCTTGCATTTCAATGAAAGAAATTCAAAATGAACTTTGAAAAATCAAGAGAATGTAACTGTGACAAGGTACAACAAAACACTACTGAAATATTCCAACTCTCGCATTTCAACGAAAGAAATTCAAAATGAACTTTGAAAAATTAAGAGAATGTTACTGTGTTAAGGTAAACCACAACAAAACACTACTGAAATATTCCAACTCTTGCATTTCAATGAAAAAAATCCAAAATGAACTTTGAAAAATCAAGAGAATGTAACTTTGACAAGGTAAACCACGACAAAACACTACTGAAATATTCCAACTCTTGCATTTCAATGAAAGAAATTCAAAATGAAATTTTAAAAATCAAGAGAATGTAACTGTGACAAGGTAAACCACGACAAAAACACTACTGAAATATTCCAACTCTTGCATTTTCAAAGATAGAAATTCAAAATGAACTTTGAAAAATCATGAGAATGTAACTGTGTTAAGGTAAACAATGACAAAAACACTACTGAAATATTCCAAACTCTTGCATTTCAACGGAAGAAATCCAAAATGAACTTTGAAAAAATCAAGAGAATGTAACTTTGACAAGGTAAACCACAACAAGACACTACTGAAATAATTCAACTCTTGCATTTCAATGAAAGAAATTCAAAATGAACTTTGAAAAATCAAGAAAATGTAACTGGTACAAGGTAAACCACAACAAAACACTACTGAAATATTCCGACTCTCGCATTTCAACGAAAGAAATTCAAAATGAACTTTGAAAAATTAAGAGAATGTAACTGTGTTAAGGTAAACCACAACAAAACACTACTGAAATATTCCAACTCTTGCATTTCAATGAAAGAAATTCAAAATGAACTTTGAAAAATCAAGAGAATGTAACTGTGACAAGGTAAACCACGACAAAACACACTACTGAAATATTCCAACTCTTGCATTTCAATGAAAGATATTCAAAATGAACTTTGAAAAATCAAGAGAATGTAACTGTGACAAGGTAAACCACGACAAAACACTACTGAAATATTCCAACTCTCGCATTTCAACGAAAGAAATTCAAAATGAACTTTGAAAAATCAAGAATATGTAACTGTGACAAGGTAAACCACAACAAAACACTACTGAAATATTCCAACTCTTGCATTTCAACGAAAGAAATCCAAAATGAACTTTGAAAAATCAAGAGAATGTAACTGTGACAAGGTAAACCATGACAAAACACTACTGAAATAGTCCAACTCTTGCATTTCATCGAAAAGAAATTCAAATTGAACTTTGAAAAATCAAGAGAATGTAAGAGTGACAAGTTAAACCACGACAAAACACTACTGAAATATTCCAACTCTTGCATTTCAGTGAAAGAAATTCAAAATGAACTTTGAAAAATCAAGAGAATGTAACTGTGACAAGGTAAACCACAACAAAAACACTACTGAAATTTTCCAAACTCTTGCATTTCAATGAAAGAATTTCAAAATGAACTTTGAAAAATCAAGAGAATGTAGCTGTGACAAGGTAAACCACGACAAAACACTATTGAAATATTCCAACTCTTCCATTTCAATGAAAGAAATTCAAAATGAACTTTGAAAAATGAAGAGAATGTAACTGTGATAAGGTAAACCACGACAAAACACTACTGAAATATTCCAACTCTCGCATTTCAACAAAAGAAATTCAAAATGAACTTTGAAAAATCAAGAAAATGTAACTGTGACAAGGTAAAACCACAACAAAACACTACTGAAATATTCCAACTCTTGCATTTCAACGAAAGAAATCCAAAATGAACTTTGAAAAATCAAGAGAATGTGACTGTGACAAGGTAAACCATGACAAAACACTACTGAAATAATCCAACTCTTGCATTTCAACGAAAGAAATTCAAAATGAACTTTGAAAAATCAAGAAAATGTAATTGTGACAAGGTAAACCACAAAAAAACACTACTTAAATATTCCAACTCTTGCATTTCAGCGATAGAAATTCAAAATGAACTTTGAAAAATCAAGAGAATGTAACTGTGTTAAGGTAAACAATGACAAAAAACTACTGAATTATTCCAACTCTTGCATTTCGGTTAAAGAAATTCACAATGGACTTTGAAAAATCAATAGAATGTAACTGTGACAAGGTAAACCACAACAAAACACTACTGAAATATTCCAACTCTTGCATTTCAATGAAAGAATTTCAAAATGAACTTTGAAAAATCAAGAGAATTTAGCTGTGACAAGGTAAACCACAACAAAACACTACTGAAATATTCCAACTCTTGCATTTCAATGAAAGAAATCCAAAATGAACTTTGAAAAATCAAGAGAATGTAACTTTGACAAGGTAAACCACGACAAAACACTACTGAAATATTCCAACTCTTGCATTTCAATGAAAGAAATTCAAAATGAACTTTTAAAAATCAAGAGAATGTAACTGTGACAAGGTAAACCACGACAAAACACCACTGAAATATTCCAACTCTTGCATTTCAAAGATAGAAATTCAAAATGAACTTTGAAAAATCATGAGAATGTAACTGTGTTAAGGTAAACAATGACAAAACACTACTGAAATATTTCCAACTCTTGTATTTCAACGGAAGAAATCCAAAATGAACTTTGAAAAATCAAGAGAATGTAACTTGACAAGGTAAACCACAACAAGACACTACTGAAATAATTCAACTCTTGCATTTCAATGAAAGAAATTCAAAATGAACTTTGAAAAATCAAGAAAATGTAACTGTGACAAGGTAAACCACAACAAAACACTACTGAAATATCCGACTCTCGCATTTCAACGAAAGAAATTCAAAAAGAACTTTGAAAAATTAAGAGAATGTAACTGTGTTAAGGTAAACCACAAACAAAACACTACTGAAATATTCCAACTCTTTGCATTTCAATGAAAGAAATTCAAAATGAACTTTGAAAAATCAAGAGAATGTAACTGTGACAAGGTAAACCACGACAAAACACTACTGAAATATTCCAACTCTTGCATTTCAATGAAAGATATTCAAAATGAACTTTGAAAAATCAAGAGAATGTAACTGTGACAAGGTAAACCACGACAAAAACACTACTGAAATATTGCAACTCTCGCATTTCAACGAAAGAAATTCAAAATGAACTTTGAAAAATCAAGAATATGTAACTGTGACAAGGTAAACCACAACAAAACACTACTGAAATATTCCAACTCTTGCATTTCAACGAAAGAAATCCAAAATGAACTTTGAAAAATCAAGAGAATGTAACTGTGACAAGGTAAACCATGACAAAACACTACTGAAATAGTCCAACTCTTGCATTTCATCGAAAGAAATTCAAATTGAACTTTGAAAATCAAGAGAATGTAAGAGTGACAAGTTAAACCACGACAAAACACTACTGAAATATTCCAACTCTTGCATTTCAGTGAAAGAAATTCAAAATGAACTTTGAAAAATCAAGAGAATGTAACTGTGACAAGGTAAACCACAACAAAACACTACTGAAATTTTCCAACTCTTGCATTTCAATGAAAGAATTTCAAAATGAACTTTGAAAAATCAAGAGAATGTAGCTGTGACAAGGTAAACCACGACAAATCACTATTGAAATATTCCAACTCTTCCATTTCAATGAAAGAAATTCAAAATGAACTTTGAAAAATGAAGAGAATGTAACTGTGATAAGGTAAACCTTGACAAAACACTACTGAAATATTCCATCTCTCGCATTTCAACAAAAGAAATTCAAAATGAACTTTGAAAAATCAAGAAAATGTAACTGTGACAAGGTAAACCACAACAAAACACTACTGAAATATTCCATCTCTTGCATTTCAACGAAAGAAATCAAAATGAACTTTGAAAAATCAAGAGAATGTGACTGTGACAAGGTAAACCATGACAAAACACTACTGAAATAATCCAACTCTTGCATTTCAACGAAAGAAATTCAAAATGAACTTTGAAAAATCAAGAGAATGTCAGTGTGAGAAGCTAAACCACAACAAAACACTACTGAAATATTCCAACTCTTTCATTTCAAAATGAACTTTGAAAAATCAAGAGAATGTAGCTGTGACAAGGAAAACCATGATAAAACACTACTGAAATATTCCAACTCTTGCATTTCAACAAAGGAAATTCAAATGAACTTTAAAAAAATCAAGAGAATGTAAGTGTGACAAGGTAAACCACAACAAAACACTACTGAAATATTCCAACTCTTGCATTTCAATGAAAGAAATTCAAAATAAACTTTGAAAAATCAAGAGAATGTAACTGTGACAATGTAAACCACGACAAAACACCACTGAAATATTCCAACTCTTGCATTTCAACGAAAGAAATCGAAAATGAACTTTTTAAAATAAAGAGAATGTAACTGTGACAAAGTAAACCATGACAAACCACTACTGAAATAATCCAACTCTTGCATTTCAATGAAAGAAATCGAAAATGAACTTTGAAAAATCAAGAGAATGTAACTGTGACAAGGTAAACCACGAAAACCCACTACTGAAATATTCCAACTGTCCTAGTCGATTACGTCATTCTATGCCCATATATGGACTCCCGTCATGATCTCCTGATAGGGTTCTACCGATTATGTAATCATGTAATCAATTTCTCAGAGAAATCCATTTGTCCTAGTCGATTACGTCATTCTATGCCCATAAATGGATTCCCGTCACGAGCTCCTGATAGGGTTCTACCGATTATGTAATCAATTTCTCTGGAATTCTCTCCCTTCGATTACGCAATAAATTTCTCAGAAATCCTCACCCCTCGAGGGATTCTATGCCCATATATGGAGTCCCGTCACGTGCTCATGAGGTTAGGTTAGGTTACGCAATCAATTTCTCGGAAATCCATTTTCCCTCTCGAGTCCTAGATCAATATATCTCCTCCCCACCTTCCCTTTAGAAACAACAAATTAATTCCCCTTTCGTGAATCAATAATTCCCCTTAGAAACATCAAATTAATTCCCCTTTCATGAATCAATAATTCCCCTTAGAAACAACAAAAATTAATTCCCCTTTCGTAAATCAATAACACCCTTTAGAAACAACAAATTAATTCCCCTTCGTGACAAATCAATCAACCTTAACATCATCTGTCAGACATTAAAAAACTTCGCCCAGAAAAACAATTCTCCTGAACGAAACACCAAAGACATTAATAAACTTCGCCCGGAAACAATTCTCCTGGACGAACTCCAAAGACATTAATAAACTTCGCCCGGAGACAATTCTCCTTGGAAATACATCAAAGTGAGAAAAATCCTGTTATTTCATTCTCACTGACAAAAACGATAAAAAACAGACATAAATTGCTGTTGACATCCAAGAAAAACAACAAATAAATTGACCAACACTCATAACCGTCCAAGAAACATCCATCAATGTGAGAAAAATCCTGTTTTTTCAAGTGAGAAAAAATCCTGTTTTTTCATTCTCAGTGAGAAAAACCATCTCCCTAGGGACTCTATGCCCATATATGGTGTACTCGTGGGAGTTATAGGGTCATTTCTACTCCCATATTACGTATTTCTTCTGATAAAGTTTAAATTTTGCGCCATAAGTAAAGAGGAACACCGCATGCAGTAAAAGTGCATTTTCTTAGTTTCAAACCTCAAAGTCTTCTTCGGTCAAAGTTGTTTGTTGTTCGTGTATCTCCTGACTATCCAATTCTTGTTTTGTTATTCTTCTTTTCGTCAAAGCTGAATAACGTGAGCTGATGCCGTCAAATTATAACCACAGAATTAGCTCTGCAATTCCAACAGCCAAACAAAACCGAAATCAACAAACCACGACAAAAACCATAGGGCCAAATAGACGTATTGGCGGCACGCTGGCGCACAGCTAAAATTTTTCTCTACTCCGGCACGTCTTTCATCGGCGACGCGCCGCGGATAATTCGACGTGGTGTCGGGGTCTAGTCAAAGAGGTAGGAATTTGGACATGAAAATTCAGTGTTTGAGGGTCAAGCAAACTCTCCCCACCCGCACACAAAGAATCTCCGACCCTCCTTTGCAGTTTATAAAGTGCAACTGGACACCACTGTGTACAATTTTATCAAGCTTCAAATGAGTCAAATTAGTTAAATGATGCTCTTAAAAAGTGTCTAAATAAAGTCTATTATTTAAAGTGTCTATATAATATAGTGTCTATTATCATAGGTAGCGCAATAGCGCTGTCTATGTAAAAAAACGATGTTGGCACAATCTATTATTTATTTATTTATTTTCTTTTTTTGGGTTTCCATACCAGGGCGTTCGTATCGAAGGAGTTGTCTTATAAACTTCAAAAAGTGCTCATTCGATTGGAATTGGAGTGGATAGTGTCCTTTTTAATAGTCGAAAGTGATTGGAGGGCAAATAGCCCCCAACCTCACCCATCTTTCCCTCAATCACATCAAATCAAAATTTTGAGATAGCCATTTTGTTCAGAGTAGTTGATTTCCATATAGAAAATATGTTTTTGAGGAGGACACTCCCCCTCAAACCTCAGGGCAAGGGTCTTAAGTTATGCCCTTTGGGCATATAAGAACGATGTTGGCACAATGTATTATTTATTATTCTTTCCTTTAGAGCAGGGCACTTCGTATCGAAAAAGTTGTCGTAGAAACTTCAAAAAGGGCTCATTCAATTGGAAATCGGAGTGGCTTGTGCCCTTTTTAATAGTCGAAAGTGATTGGAAGGCAACTAACACCCCTTCCACGCCCACCGTTTCCCGAAAAAACAAGGTTTTGTGGCAAGGATTGTAATTTTATGCCCTGGGGGCATATAAGATTTTTATAGAAGGTGTTGTCGTAGAAACTTCAAAAAAGCTCATTTTATTGGAAATTCAAAGGGCTAGTGCCCTTTTTAATAGTCGAAAGTGATTGGAAGGCAGCTACCCCCCCCTCTCTCTCTCTCTCACGCCCCACCTTTCCGCCAAACACATCCAATCAAAATTTTGAGATAGCCATTTTATTCAACGTAGTTTAAAGTCCTGGAAATTAGGTCTTTGAGGATGACAACCCCCCCCCCTACAGCACTCAGGGCAAGGGTTGTAAGCTATGCCCCGGGGGCATATAAGGCTTTTATAGAACGCCTTGTCGTAGAAACTTCAAAAAGGGCTCATTCGATTGGAAATTCAAATGGATAGTGCCCTTTTTAATAGTTGAAAGTTATTGGAAGGCACTTAACACCCCTTCCAAGCCCACCTTTTCCCCAAAACACATCCAATAAAAATTTTGAGATAGCCATTTTGTTCCACGCAGTTTAAATTTCAGGAAATTATACCTTTGAGCAGGACACTCCCCCCACAGTCTTCAGGGCAAGGGTTATAAATTATGCCCTGGGGGCATATAAGTTTTTATTGAAATCTTTGTTGTAGAAACTTGAAAAAGGGCTAATTCGATTGAAAATTCAAAGGTCTAGTGCCCTATTTAGTAGTCGAAAGTGGTTTGAGGGCAAGTAACCCCTCTCACGTCCACCTTTCACCAAGCACATCCAGTCAAAAATTTTTAGATAGCCATTTTGTTCAACGTAGTTGAAAATTTTGGAAATTAGGTCTTTAAGGATTTACAGATAGAAATCATGGTTTTGAGGAGGACGCTCCTCCAGAGCCCTCAGGGCAAGGGTTGTAAGTTATGCCCTGGGGGCATACTAGGTTTTTTATAGAACGCGCAGTCGTAGAAGCTTCAAAAAGGGGCTCATTCGATTGGAAATTAAAACGGCTAGTGCCCTTTTTAATAGTCAAAAGTGATTGGAAGGCAACTAACATCCCTTCCACGCCCACCATTTCCACAAATACATCTAATCAAAATTTTGAGATAGCCATTTTGTTCCACGCAGTTTAAGGTTCAGGAAATTATATCTTCGAGCAGGACACTCCCCCAGCATTCTTCAGGGCAAGGGTTATAAGTTATGCCCTGGGGGCATATAAGCTTTTATTGAAATCTTTGTCGTTTTAAACTTGAAAAAAGAGAGCTCTTTCAATTGGAAATTCAAAGAGCTAGTGCCTTTTTTAATAGTCTAAAATGATTTGAGGGCAACTAACCCCCCTCTCACGGCCACCTTTTCCCAAAAACACATCCAATCAAAATTTGAGACAGCCATTTTATTCAACGTAGTTGAAAGTTTTGACAAATAGGTCTTTAAGGATGACAACCCCTCCCCCCCCAGCCTTCAGGGCAAGGGTTGTAAGTTATGCCCTGGGGCATGTAAAGCTTTTTTTATAGAAAGCGATGTTGTAAAAACATCAAAAAAAGGGCTCATTCAATTGGAAATTGAAAGGGCTAGTGCCCGTTTAATAGTCGAAAGTGATTGAAGGGCAACTAACCCCCCTCTCACACCCACCATTTCCCCAAACATCGAATACAAATTTTGAGATATCCATTTTGTTGAAAATAGTCGAAAATTCTGGAAATTAGGTCTTTAAGGATGATAACCCCCTCAGAGCCCTCAGCGCAAGGGTTGTGAGTTATGCCCTAGGGATATATAAGGTTTATATAGGAAGTTGTCGTAGAAATTTCAAAAAGGGCCCATTTGTTTGGAAATTGAGAGGACTAGTGCCCTTTTTTACAGTTGAAAGTGATTAGAGGGTAACTAACTCCCTCTCACGCGCACCATTCCCTCAAACACATCCAATCAAAATTTTCAGGTAGCCATTTTGTTCAACGTCGTAGAAAGTTCTGGAAATTAGGTCTTTGAGGATGACACCCCCCAGTCCTCAGGGCAAGGGTTGTAAGTTATGCCCTGGGGGCATATAAGGTTTTTATTGAAAGCGTTAGTAGTAACCTATTAGGCACTTTCACACCCAAATTCACACCTACAAGACCATAGGCACTTTCAACCCTACATTCACGCCTACAAGAATATGGTCAAAAGTGTATACAATATGAACGGTGCATTGGAGTTGCGCAAGAAAAACCCATGCCTGAGACATTAAACTCACGCGTGAATATTTTAAAAGTTGGCACACTATAATGCATGTCATGAAACTAAAGTCGAGGTTTTTTAAACTTGGCAAGGTATAATGTGGTCAAGCATGTTTTGAGAGTTTGGTCGTAATAATAATTTAAGCAGACAGGTTTTTTTCTGTTTTTCTTGTCAATTGCACAATGAATGTACGTCATGAGTTCACGTGTACATTCTTAAAAAAAACTGGTATGATATAAAGTAGTCAAACATGTTTTGGGAGCACGCACGAAATTATTTAACTCAACATCCGTTTTTTATTCGTCCTTGATTTCCTGTATAAAATGTTAATGCACTACAATTTAATTTTCATTATGTTTTAACATATTGAGCATAGTACACTGCATATTATTAACTTTGAAAACAATGGATTCGTCAATTGTCAATGTGAGTACAGCTTATTAAATTTTTAATTTATTTCCAGATAAAAAGCATTTACCAGTAAATTCAAATTTCAGGGGGACTTAGTCCCCCTCTCCCCACCCCCAACAATAAAAAACCCATACAATAGTATACTCGTTAGAAAACGCAAAGTACGCTTTTTTCCTCTATGTAAACAAAAACCACCCCCACCCTGCTCTGTAGAAATAGTTATTTCGTTCAAAAAAAATGCCCTTTTTTCCAGTTATCAAAAATCTTTTTCTGATCTAAATAGAAGCTTCTGTGTTACAAGAAACGGTCACTTTCGGAGAACAGGCTTCGCATGCTCATTTTATCACAGAGATTAAAACCATATGTGTTTATAATTACAGAAAAGGGTCCTTTTTGGAACCAAAATTTCAAACGTGTCGTATCTGAAAACAAAAGCTTGGTGATTAGACGGGCTTTGTCTAATTCTAGCCGGAAACTCAGAATTGATAGGCGGCAAGATCAAAAAAGGGTAATTAGTGATTGGATAATTTTTAACGTGAAATCTCTGAATAAAATATTTTTTTGGAGAAATTATTTAAAAGCTATAGTTTATTTATTCTAAAGATAATGACATAGGCCTCAACAGCAAATCATTTTAATACTTTTCCACAGGGGGATTTCCGCTAGGTATGTTAAGATTCAAGCTAGTCTTTGTAGGCTACCTTTTAAAATAGCTTTACTTTCCACAGGGGGGGGGGGGGGGTGGGGGGACCGCTTATGTTATGGGGGCGGGGGGGGAAGCGGAGAGGGGGGTGGGGGCGGGCGTTGGGGGAATTTGCAAGCTGTCTACGAGTTTTCTTTGGACTAGGCTAAATTTTAAAATAGCTTTACGGGGGGGGGGGGGGGGGGGGGGGAGATTACTTACACTACACTCTGCTCATAAATTTGACATCGTGTCTGAGCTTTTTCTGAAAGACTTTAGACTACTGTAATTATTTAAAAGGTATTGTTTATTTATTCTAAAGATAATGACTTAGGCCTCACCGGCAAATCATTTTAATACTTTTCCACAGGGGGATTTCCACTAGGTATGTTAAGATTCAGGCTAATTCTTGTAGGCTACCTTTTAAAATAGCTTTACTGGGTTTGAGGGTGTCGTCTTATTCTGTGTGGTTTTTTTTTTGTTTACTTGGTGGTCATTCAAAAAGCGAGGATTTTTGTTAAACAGGTATTTCTTGTACCTTTTAAAATAGCTTTACGGGGTTTGAGAGACTCTGAAAACAACTTCAACCGTGGCTTTAATTTAGAAATTAAATTATAAAAAAAAAGTTTCTTCAACTGAAAGTAAAGAGCAACATCAAAACTTAAAAACGGACAGAAAATAGAGGCTGTTTCCAAAAGATTTAGTTTAGTGCTTTAACTTTAGTGCTGCCAGTCAAAAGCTATGGGTTTGAGAAAATTGTCTGATTATCAAAAAATGAAGAAACACCTTCCAAAAGTCGACAGGAATGGGATTGTCTTGAGGGGGGAATTTTTCATAGAAGAAGTGGAGGGTATTTTTACATGAAAACAACTTGAACCGTGCCCAGCCCCCCCGCGATCAGAAATTAAATTATAAAAAAAAGTTTCTTCAACTGAAAGTAAGGAGCAACATCAAAACTTAAAAGGACAGAAAATAGAGGCTGTTTCCAAAAGATTTAGGATTCATTAACTTTAGTGTTGCCAGTCAAAAGCTATGGGTTTGAGAAAATTGTCTGATTATCGAAAAATGAAGAAACACCTTCCAAAAGACGATAGGAATGGGATTGTCTTGAGGCAAGATGTTTTTGAAATCCCCCTTCCCCCAAACTCAAAATTTTCCAAAATTTTACTTTAAAAACTTTTCTCTTTAAATATTTCTAAAGTGCTAAGACATAGAATGCTACAAACACCAGAATAAACCTTAGAGAGCAATTTATCTGTAAAAGAGGGCTTATTATTTCCTTACTAAATTTTTCTTCTTTTTAAGGATGTGGAGGTGGATTCATACAATTACCCTCCCTCCGAAAAGAGACCAAGATGGGGTGATATCACATCGATGCAAGCTGCAAGACCATCAATCATCAGATATGCTAGCTCCATTACAAGTTCTCTGGACCAGCCAGGAGCCTCTCAAGCCAGTGTCAGCTCTGCACAAACCTCTTTGCAACCTGACAGAAAATTCAAGAGAGATTGGATAGATTCTCATAATGCATCAGCCTCATCTAGTCAAGATCGGGGGGTCACCCCCTATCAAGCATTGCCGGGCCCTTCCCGACCAATGCAAGGCGAGAATTATGTGGCCCCTACAGCTCTCGACATGCAAGCTGCAAATTTAAATGTGAGTTTTCAAATATTATTTCTCGCTAATGATTCTTTTTCCCAAGTCAATTTGAAGGAGTGTGTGAGCGGTACATGCGCCGCTTATTTTTCTGTATACCCGATAATTCATGGAGATAGTATAATGAATATTGCAAATTCAATAACGTCGTAATGATTTTCATTATTTTGTTGTGTGTTTGTGTGTGTGTGTGTGTGTGAGCGGTGCATGCGCCGCATCTACTCGATAAGTCATTGAGATAGTATAATGAATATTACAAATTCAATAACGGCGTAATGATTGTTGTATGTGTGTGTGTTTGTGTGTGTGTGTGCGGTGCATGCGCCGCGTCTAATCGATAATTCTTTGAAGATAATTTCTTAAACCACATTGGCCTGACATCACATAAAGAAAGAAAAACGAGCAAAAATGGGGTTTTTATAGGCAAATGACGATAGGTAAAGCAAGGTAGGTTGTTTCCAAGGTAATTTCCAAGGTAAAGCAAGTTTCGGTTAAACCAAATACAAGAATTGGCAGTTTTGATGCAGATTCAATGTATACCAATTGTGATCCTCAAAAGGCCGAACTGTTTTTGGAGCAAAAACTTAATTCTAACCCATCTATATCAGAAAATTCTACTCTTTCGAATCAGACACTTCTTTCGCTTACAGCCCTTTGTAACAGAACTTCTTTTTATTTCCATTATAGAGGCATTTTTTATAGACAGAAATATGGGCTCTCCATGGGTGCCCCCCTTTCTCCAATACAGGCTGATATTTTTCATGGAAGACCTTGAAGAAAGGGCTATTTTGCAAAGTTCTTGTAAAGCTGAATTTTGGGTTCGTTTTAAAGATGACATTTTTTATTTATGGGAGCATGGTGACGAGTCTCTGGGTTCTTTTCTTCACTTGCTCAACTCCTTGGATCCAAAACTGAAATTTACTCAGGAATCAGAGATAGAGAGGCGTCTTCCTTTCTTAGATGTTCTGGTGCACCGAAATGATTCATGTTTCGAGTTTAGTGTATATAGAAAACCCACACATAATGACCGTTACTTAAGTTATTCCTCCAATCATTCTCCTGCTGTGAAAAGAGGAGTTGTCACTTCTCTAGTTGATAGAGCATTGAAAGTTTGTTCAACACGTTTCTTGGATTTAGAACTCAACCACCTTAGAGATATTTTATTTGGGAATGGTTATCCAATTAGTTTAATAAATTCTGTAATTACAAAACGCATTAAAAGATTATCAGATAGTTCCACAGAAAACACAAATCAAAGGGAAAATTCAGTTTATCTTGGTCTCCCATACATTAAAGGGATTTCAGACCACATTTCAAAAAATCTAAGGAAAAATAACATTTACACTTATTATAGACCCAGTAAAACTATCAGGTCCCAAATTTATCAGGTAAAGACCCTATCCCTATAGGTGAAAACTCCGGTGTCTACAGAATTCCTTGTTCGTGTGGTCTTTGGTATATCGGAAGAACAAATCAGCGACTAACAGATAGATTAACCCAGCATTCTAGTTCAATTAATAATACACTTAAAAAGCGGAAAAAACCAGAAAATTTTGACTCTGCCCTTGCAGAGCACATTTTTGAAAAACCACACCATATTGTTTTGTTTAATCAAGCTAGTCTTATTTCGCATGATAAAGGTATTGTCCAGCACTACAGAGAAGCTGTTGAAATTTATAAATACCAACATTTAGGTCTAGCTTTAAACAGAGATTCCGGTGATTTAAGAATAAACGAGTCATATTTCGGTTTTCTCAAAAGAGAAGCCGATACGTTAATAATCCCTGAAATAAACCTTGAACCACTTTCCCAGTCATCTAATCAAACACGTGAACAACCCCTTAGGTCTCAAAGGGTGTCTGCAAGAAATGCCTTAATTAAAATCCGAAATCAAACGACATAGTTTTCCAACTTATTTAATTGCTGGTTCGTTTTGTTTTTTTCGAGTGAATGAATTGATTCCTTTCATTTGTCAGTTGCTCGCTAGTATCCGTCGATGGTAGTTCATGTTTTTTTTGGATTTTGTGCAAATCGCGGATATTGGCGAATAACTCGCTTTTATGGTTGTTAGGTAGTTGGTTTTAATTCTTTTAATTTTTTGCTTTTATTGATACATCGTTTTGTTTCGCGCTGAAGAAGAGAGGCGTTTGTCCTCTCGAAATATTCGCTTTGTTTTTTCAGTATCGTCATTTGGCCTATAAAAACCCCATTTTTGCTCGTTTTTCTTTCTTTATATAATTCATTGAGATAGTATAATGAATATTGCAAATTCAATAACGGCGTAATGATTGTTGTATGTGTGTGTGTGTGTATGAGCGGTGCATGCGCCGCATCTACTCGATAAGTCATTGAGATAGTATAATGAATATTGCAAATTCAATAACGGCGTAATGATTGTTGTATGTGTGTGTGTGTGTGTGTGTGTGTGTGTGTGTGTGTGTGTGTGTGTGTGTGTGTGTATGTGTGTGTGTGTGTGTGTGTGTGTGTGTGTGTGTGTGTGTGTGTGTGTGTGTGTGTGTGTGTGTGCGGTGCATGCGCCGCGTCTACTCGATGATTCATTGAGATGGTATAATGAATATTGCAAATTCAATAACGGCGTAATGATTGTTGTATGTGTGTGTGTGTGTATGTGTGTGTGTGTGTGTGTGTGTGTGTGTTTGTGTGTGTGAGCGGTGCATGCGCTGCATCTACCCGATAATTCATGGAGATAGTGTAGTAATGAATATTGCAAATTCAATAACAATGTAATGATTTTCACTATTTTATTGTGTGTTTGTGTCTATGTTACTAACAAAATTTGTAATTTATTATGCATTTGTTCTGTAAATAATGCTTTAAGCAAAAAGTATTTAGTTTAAATAATTCTAGGAGGAATTGAGTTTTATGGATGGTATGGAAAAAAAATGAACATGATTTTTCAACTTTATGAAATAATGCTTATTTCACATAGAAAATAAAACCTTTTTTCTATAGATTAATGATATAGCACCGCCATTCAGTGATGAGACATCAGCATTTACTGGACCAATTCTATCACCACCAACGGAGTTCAGTGACGAACCTTCATTAGTTCTAGAGAATATTGAGTGGCATAGAGGTTTTCTTAATGATGTTTTTGGGGATATGGCTAGCCTAGACGACTTAGCTTGTGATATTGACATGCTTGAGGATCCGGAGTGGGCAGATAGATTTATGCGTGAGCATTTAGGCGATGTTAGTAGTGCATCTGAACCGGATCCTTATAAAGAAATTCCAACACAGGACAATACAGGCTGGATCAATCAATTGTCCCCAAACACCTTGGAATATGTGCTATCAGGCTTAGGGGACCTCATGCCATCTCCAACCAATGTAATTGAACAGACTGGGGATGGTGGTGTTATTGACAATTCTATGTCACCCCCCACCATTCCGCTTAATGATATAGCTAGTACTAGTAGTAGTAATACAACAACACCAGCATCCCCTCTTCCAGATTTTTTTTTCTGTACAACTCTGCCTTGCACCACACAAAGGTCTACAGCGCCAAATTCGGTGATCCCTTCAACTCTCTAGTGTCAGGGGATATAATAACGGATCCCTCGGCCATTACACATTTCATATACTAATAAGATTCGAACCATTCTTGAACAACAGATGGGGGCGTGGGGTTGGGGTCAGTTTAAAAGCATCAATAGCACTAAAAATATTTTTTTTTTAATGAGAATGCGAGCGAGCTGTATTCAAAATACTTGCACACAGAGATGTTGGCAATTCGCCCACATTTATCAAATTATGGGGAGGTTTTTCTAAATTTGGGTTAATAGTATTCAAAGTAAGTCGGAAAATTATAACGAGGGGGGTAGTGGATCTGTGATTTTATTTATTGAAAGTTTAAATGTTAATATATGTAGGTTTAAAAAGGATTTTATTGTAAGAGGTGGGCATGGGGGAGGGAGGGCAATTGAATTAGAATATCATTCTGATTTAGAGGGATGTAGGGGGATACAACGAATCTGTTTCGATACGAGGCTGCAGTGTTTCAAGTATGCATTTTTAATTGCAGCATACAGACCTCTGCGCGAAGAAGCATCTAAGAAAAAGTTGGATAAAAGGGCAGTTAATGGTAGGGAGGGTTCAAAGTTCCCCAAAGTAGATTTTAATTGTTTAAAATGGTCAATTTCCCGTGACACTAAAAGGAATAGATATTTTTGAGCGGGCTAATAAAAATTTAAAGATTGGTGTCACGGTGTTACAGTATGAAACAGAATTTGAAGAGGGTCAGCGTTCCGATAAGAAGGGTGTATTATTTCCAGTGCGGGCTCCTTCAATTGAATCAGTAGAATATTGGGTGTGGCTTCTATACACCCCACCCACAGACTCCGATTCAATTGGTCATTTCAATCCAATTACGGATATTAGTAGGGTTCTAAGTGAGGGTAAAAAGCGAGGTGGTGTGTGTTATTACTGTCCGACATGTCTCTCAAGGTTTCGCTCTGATTTTAAAGTTAAAGCACCACATGAAACACTGTAAACGTCATGGATACCAGGCTATGGAGACGGTAAGCGGAGATAGAGCGATCTTACGTTTTAAAAATTTCGAAAACACGCTCCTGCAGAGCAATAAGATCGCTTTAGACTGCGAAGCGAAACTGACAGACGTGTGTGATCCGTCAAATTCAAATCGTGTTAAATAATACATGAAGCCATAGGGGTCTCTTACGCTCACGCGCAACGAGATTCCAATAATACCATGCAAGTTCTGGATGTAGTTGAGATGTTGGCTGACGGTGAAGACTGCATGCGCTCGGCATTGGTCAGTCTAATCAAAACAGCGAACGGTGCCATTTCGCGCCTTCGTTATACAAACATTCCTATGCTTCTATCACCAGATGACATAGTGGCCATTAAAAATCTTAAAATGTGTTGGGTTTGCAAGGGAGAATTTGATGATGGTGTTAGGAATGGAGGGAGGAGGAAGGTGATCGACCATGATCATTTATGGCAGGAAATTACATCGGGAGGGAGTACTTTTAGAGGGGTAGCACATCAGTCATGCAATTTAAACGTTAGACAGCAATATTTCGTACCTGTTTTTATACACAATTCCAATTACGACTTAAAGTTTATTCTTCCGGTGTTGGCCCGCATTGCCAAGGGTGGAGTTGTAGATGACGCATGGATAGATGGTTCGTTTTCATATAATATCATACCCAAATCATCGGAGAAGCTACTGCTGCTAGAATTCATGTGGAAAAACAGTTGACAAGGGTAACAAGCGCCTGAATAAAATCCGTTTTTTAGACTCTTTCAGCTTCTTCCCTAAATCTTTAAGTCAATTGATTCAGGTACAGAAAAGTGATAATTTTGATAGCTTCCCCCTCCTCAAATAGCGCTTACCCGATGATGAAATGTATGATTTATTAACGTGTAAGAGTATATATCTATATGATTATTACAACTCTGGCTCGAGGCTAGATGAGGTGTCACTACCGCCCATTGAAGCTTTTTACAATTCTCTTACTGAGAGTGAGTGCACCACTAGCGACTACGAATTTGCTAAGAGGGTTTGGGCAAAGGTTGGGTGTAAAAATGGGTGGGATTATTCTAAACTATACTTGGCCAGTGACGTACTCACTCTTCTAGACATTGTGTGCAAAAATACGGATAAAATCTATGGGGAATTTGGGTTGGATTTAGGTTATTATTTTTCCACTCCTCATTTGGTGATGGGCTTGATACTTAAAATCAGCAAAGAAGAAATAGGTCTGATCGCCAATGTGGATCAGCATCTGTTTGTAAAGAGATCAATGAGGGGTGGGTATGTTTTTCACGGGGATCGTATCATGAAAACTGATCCGAGTGGACAGCACACCGATGAAAAGTCGGACGCAGTTTTTTTGGATATGAACTCTCTTTACCCATCGGCAATGTCCACTACTGTTTGCCGTGTGGCAATTATAAATGGCTTGACAATCCATGTGCTTCGAATTTCCTCGACATTGCCAGTGTTGAGGAGAATGGGGCACAGGGATGGTTTTTTGAAATTGACGGTGAAATACCCATGGAAATCCATGACTCGGTAAAAGACTTTGTTTTTCCGTGCATAAATAGACCGGCTGGTAGGGACTCTCTGAGCCCCTAAAATTTATCTTTAGTAGGACGGGAGTATGCACTTGGTACCTTCAAAACAAAACTAATTGCCGACCTCAACCCGAAACAGAATATCGTTGTTCATCACGTAATATTGAAATGTATGGTGTCCAATGGTTTCAGGGTCACAAAGATTCATAGAGCCCTCCAATTTGATCAAAAGCCTTACATGAAAACGTTTATTGACACCTTTGTCAGTAAGCGTTCACAAGCGAAAACGAAAGTTGAAAAAGAAGTCTATAAACTCATTTTGAATTCAGCTTTCGGTAAAATGTGGCGAGCGTACGAAACAGAAGTCGATGTGACATTGTAACCAATCCCAAAGATTGTGCTCGAATCATTGCGGATCCAAACTTCACATCGTTCACAATCATAGACTCTGATATGGTGCTCCTAAACCGTAAGAAAAGAAGCATTGTTTTAAATAAAAATATTGCAGGCGGAAGTGGAATAACTGAAATATCCAAGAAACTCATGTTGTCATTTTATTATAATGTATGCAAGGTACAGTGGCCGATTGAGGGACAAGTTCAAGTGTGTTACGGGGACACTGATTCACTCCTGTTAAAAGTCAAAACTGAAAATCTATTGAATGATTTGGAAAATGGCGAGTACATTTGCTCACGAATGGACTACACTAATTGGGACGAATCCCTCTACCCAGAGCTAGTGAAACGCCAGGCCCAAAATCAATTGTTAATGCTAAAATCTGAAACGGGTAGCGATCTGATATCCAGTGGTGTGTTTCCTGGTCCGAAGGTATACTGTGTGGAAACGCACAGCAAGGATATCAAACAAGTTTGCAAGGGGGTACCTACACACTTTGTAAAAAATAATTTCGACATGAGTGTGTATAGAAACTGTGTGGAACGTAGTTTAGTGCCAAGAGCGGAAGTCATGGTGATTCGCTCTTTACAATTTAAAAACTACACAGTTAGAGTTGAGAAAAACGCCATGTCTGCCATATCGGACAAAGTCTATGTACTGGAGGATGGTGTGAAGGTACTACCACACAGTCATTATTTAATTTCAGACCGAGTTGAATTTGTAGAGTACAGAAAACAACTCGGTCTAGAAAAATTAACTTAAATTCATTTAAAAAAAAAGTATAAATTGGGTGGGAGGGTTTTTTGGGTAATTGAGTGTTTTTAAATCTTTTTTCCTATATCACAAACAATTTTCAATGAGTTTGTGTGTGTGTGTGTGTGTGTGTGTGTGTGTGTGTGTGTGTGTGTGTGTGTGTGTGTGTGTGTGTGTGTGTGTGTGTGTGTGTGTGTGTGTGTGTGTGTGTGTGTGTGTGTGTGTGTGTGTGTGTGTGTGTGTGTGTGTGTGTGTGTGTGTGTGTGTGTGTGTGTGTGTGTGTGTGTGTGTGTGTGTGTGCAAGGCAGATCAATTTCAACTATTTAATGCCCCCGGCCCAGGCCCGCCGCAGCGGGCCCCCGGCTGCCGCAGTGGCCACCCCGGGGGGAGGGGGGATCCCATGCCAAATGCTGTAAATAAAAAGTGATATTATTTCAAGTGCTTTATTCTAATAAATGTTGTATTTTTTCTATAAATAAATAAACAAAAAAAAGTGTATTTATTTAAGTGTTTTTTTTTCTCTGTGCCTATGTAAATGTTGTATTTTTTATTATAAATAAATTTTAAAAAAAAAAACGTGTATTTTTTCATGTTTAATGTACTTTCATGTTCAATGTAATATTTTTTAAGTATTGTTACTTTTTTATGTATATAATAAAAGAAAATATGATTCTTTATTCGTATTCTTCTTCTTCTCATTCTGAACGGAGTAGTAGTAGTACTAGGGAAATTATTTAGTCATTAGACACCTAGAGTCTACAGTTAGTTGTCTAGGTGAACTGTTGAAGGGAACATGTATCAATTTAAAACACCATTCAGATCCTTTCTGTGTGGGCTGTCAATGTCAGGCAAAACAACACTCTTAACTAAAATAATTAAAAATTGCGATAAAATGTTTTGTGGAAAAGCCGAAAAAAATCTACTATTGTTACAGTATTTGGCAGGAGTCATACGATAAAATAAAAGCAATTGCCACGACGGGATTGGTGCAGATACAATTCATACAGGGACTTGATGTTTTCAGCATTATTGAACCAAACTCTTGGCTGATCATTGACGATCTGGCTGAATCTATTGAACAATGGTCCCAGGAAATGCTACAACTGTTCACTGTTCGCTCTCATCATGAACAGATTTCCGTTACTCTGGTTCTACACAATCTCTTTCATCAGAGCAAATGTATGTAAACACTTGCATTGAACTGCACCTACTATATCATCTACAGAGTTGTTCGTGATTCTAGTTCGCTAATAACTCTCAATAAACAAATCTATCAAGGTGCCCCCAAATTTCTGCTCTCAGCATACAATCAGGCAACTAATAAGCCCTACGGCTACATCCTATTAGATCTTAATCAAAATACACCCGAGGATCTGCGTGTAGTCACAGATATTTTTGACAATGAAATTACAGTATATCTCCCCGTGAACACTAAAAAGACCTATTAGTTGCTATCATGACACTGAAGAAACTACATGAAAATAGACATCTGTTTTCAGTTCTAAGCACTTCAAAACCCTCGCTTAGAAAAGCCATACTCAAACATTGTATTGACAATGATTTCATTAATCTAATATCTGAACTTTGTTTAAATTTGATTTAGGGTAATGTTCAACTGCCAGAAGTAGTTAAGCAACAGGCAAAGCCACATCGTTCCATTGTACGTACATTGGCCTCTAAAAAGAAAGGAAAGAATTTTAAAAAGAAACGACTTCTTCAGGCGGGCGGTAGCTTTTTCACACTTTTACTGCCAATAATTGCAGGACTTGTAAACAGTTTTCTCTAGAGAGAGAGAATGGCAAAACCCTATAAATTGACTCCAGTAGAACTCGCTCTCTCACCCGTGGAACACTTTGAGAACAATCTGAGTAAATTCCTTGACAATGAGAATATTGAGGATGATAAAAAAACTGCTTTTACTTCAAGATGCACTTCGCCGAGTGGACAAACATAAGGCCTATCGTGTGAAAGCAACTGCTGCTGGTATTGATCACAAAAAAGAATCATCTCCTCAGCATTCTGCTGGAACACAATTAAAGAAGGAGGAATTGGATTCGATTGTATTGAAAATTGGAAATCTAATGCCCCACTCATATCGTGAACAAAGTAAACGACTCCTAACCTATCTCATGGAAAGTGGTCAAGATCATATTCAAGTTGAGAGCAATGGGAAAGGGATTATAATTCAGGGCAATAGCTATAATCTACTTGATTTAATCTATGATATGGTTACAAATCGTAAAGGACTATTATCACTTGACGCTCATCTATACAACTTTCTAAATACATTAAACTTCCCCAAAAGTCTTATTAGCAATAGACAAATTCTAAAAAAATTAAATGAACATGCATCAACATCAACAACAACATCACTATTAAAACATGAAGAAGAAGAAGAAGAAGATTTTAAATCAATATTGGAAAATACTAGCACACATAGTGGAAAAAACTTGACAATGGTGGCAAGAAGGAAAAAAGCGAAAACGTATCGTGTCATCATCACCATCCAGTATACAAAAGGGTAGCGGACGTTACATAACGTGTTTACATTCAAAATGGTTGAACTTCTGAAAGCTGTTTATGAAAATATTGGTGAGGCGGGGAGTTTAAGTTCCCCCACCACTCTTTCCAAAGTCACTGGTGTTCACACTAAAAGTGTACAAGACTATCTACAAAATGAATCAAGTTACACTCAACATAGAAATCATAGACTTCGTGCCAATCAATATCGAAAAACTAAAGCCTTTTACCCATTGCATATAATGCAAGCAGATCTCCTGACTCTAGATGAGATTCAACGACGTCACAATACACCGTACAAGTACATTCTACTTGCAATCAGTGTTTATAGTCGTTATGCATATGCAATTCCATTGCGATCAAAGAGAGGTGTTGAAGTTGCTCAGGCCATTGAAAGTATTCTCGAACAGGATTCGTATAAAAAAATTCAAACGGATCGCGGTAGTGAATTTGTTAATCCTCATGTTGCAAAAGTACTAGAGAAATATAGTACACTGCTCTATCATAGTCATAGTCCTATAAAGGCTGCATTGGCCGAACGATTGATAAGAACTATTCGACTTCTAATTTCAAGATATTGTACATTGAAAAATACACCGGCTTTTATTCATGATTTAGATAAAATCATGTTGATTTATAATCAAGACCTCATCGATCATTGTCCAACTCTACACCAACGGAAGTTCATCATTCTTATCATGATACAATTGATACCTTTCTTAAACAATATTCCAAGGAATCGATTGTCAAGAAGAAAAATAAATTCAATGTTGGTGATACTGTTCGAATTAA
Organism: Artemia sinica; assembly: GCA_027921565.1. NCBI lineage: Eukaryota > Metazoa > Arthropoda > Branchiopoda > Anostraca > Artemiidae > Artemia > Artemia sinica. Next base: position 2,570,100 of record CM051275.1, read on the forward strand.
TAGAACAACTAATGTTTTGAAAAGGGGAATTACTTGTGGTCCACAGAACTTTTTAAAGTGGCGAAAATCCTAGACACTAAACCCATAACTTATCGTTTGTGTGATACCAAAGATGAAGAGATTCTCGGCGGCTTTTATGACTATGAACTACAAAAAGTTAAAATAATAGTGAAATCTATCAAATTGAAAAGATATTAAAGACACGTACTCGCAGGGGTAAGAAACAGTTACTTGTTCGGTGGCTAGGATACAACTCTGATTTTAATTCCTGGATCGGTAGTGAAGATATTGACAATGCCCAATGATTTATATGTAACTTTCATGTCCAATGTTTCCGATCCTCTCTACAACGACTTGAATACGACAAGTGATTTTTGGACAAAACTCTCCCCCGCCACCAAATTTGACGGTGCATATGAAGTGGCTCTTGTCGACTGTATTCTCAAAAATACCTATGACATCCTGAGAAAGGATCGTGTGTATGATATAAAAGTTATACCATTCGACTGGACACTCTTTGTCGACTATGAATGGGTTGAAGCACTTAAATCTAGCGAATATCCACATGCCAAATTGAAATATATTGAATACGATAATATGACAGATTTGTGTCGTACAATCAACAGAAAAATCTCATATCGTAGGAATAGTAAATTCCATTTTAATATTCATTGGAACACGATAGGATTTACATTACCTCGCCTGTTGACACTGAAACAATTATTCTCAATGATAATCTGAGAGACGTTCTTGGCTTTAAACAGAATATGATCAATGGGAAAAATGCTGGCACCGTTTACGGGATGAATCAAGTTATTTTTGCTGATTATCCACCTGGTTTTGCCTCGGACTCTTGCATATTTCTCTATGCATCCTTTGTGGAAACATCGAGAGTCGGTAATTCAAATGTCCCCCTCCTACATGTTCTTGAACGAAAAACATCTCATGAACTTGTTCATCACTATAATATAAAGCATCTTCAGTATGTTCCTGTAAACACTTCGTATTTGGAACTCTGTCAGTTAACACTCAGAAGTGAATTGGGCGATCCTCTAGCAATAACAAAAGGCTTAGCAGTGATTACATGTCATTTTCGACCCATTGTTGGCGATAGAACAATCACCTAAAATGAAACAATAGGAGAATTCCATTTGTCTGTCCCGATATCGATTGCTATGTTGGTGCTTTGAGTCCACGTCAAATAGGCAATGGATTGGACTACTACAAGGGGCGTACTACAATGTCTGGCTATAGTCTTGGTAGCTGGTTTGCTAGGCTATTTTGTTCTGCACTACCCCTTGCCAGAAAATATCTTGTACCTGCTGCATCGAATTTTGCTCCCTCCACACTACAGGACTGGGGGTCGGGCAAGAATTTCAAGGAGAGTGTTAAGGAAAATATTAGATCTTCAGCAAGAGCCGTTGGTGAGCAACTAAAATCTCGACAAAATGGGGAGGGATTGAAAAGGATGCGTGCGCGTCATTCACTCATCAGTCTCCACCCAGGCGGGAAGCGAAGGACATCAACAAGGACTTTGAGGAATAAAACAAGGAAGACCAATAAGCAGAAGAAGAAAAAGAAAAAGATTGTTAGATCAAAGAAGGATTTCTTCTCTTAAGATGACTTATCTCCCCCACAAGGAAGCATATCCATCAATTAGTTCCTCATTGAATCTATTCAATGCTGAAAATGTTGATTTCAGTGTCAAGTATGGCTACTATGAACAATTTCATCCCCAACAACCCTCTCGGAAAATATACACTTTCAAATATTTTCCAATGAAGACTATTTCATTGATTTGTCATCAACATTTATTGATTTAAATGTTGCGGTGAAGAAAAAATCAGATAATACAACTACAAATGCTGGCGATGGTCTCTCCTACGAGAACTGTATTCTACAAAACCTATTCAAACAAATTAATGTATTTATTAATGGTACTTTGGTGAGCACTAGCAATAATTTATCCAACTATGCAAGCTACATACAATTTATGATGATGACACCAAAGGCATACAAGGAGTTGAGAGGACAATCATTGGGCTATGAATATCGATCAAGTGTTGATACTGACGGTGAGTTGACTACTGCAGTGACCCAAGAGTATCATCTGGTTGGAAAATTAAATCATGAGATATTCAATATATCCCAATGGTTACCCCCAATGTCAAGATTGACATAAAGTTACAGATGGCCCCGTTGAATTTCATTTTGAGAAAAACACTTCCTGCAGCACCCGATGCAAATGTCATTATCACATCGGCAATTCTCCACGTCCGAAAACAACAGGTTATGAGCTCTGTTGCATTGGCAGTGGAAAAGCTAAGAGCCAATGGCAACAACATTAAACTTCTCGTCCCCCATACGATCACCAATCAACGTCACATTGCCACCGGCTCTCGTAGCTATAGCGATTCATCATTTATCAATGGAGAAATCCCATCAAAATTGCTTTGGCCTTTGTAAAGAGTGGCAGTGCCGTTGGATCCTGGACTGAATCCCCCCATGATTTTAATTTTTTCGGTCTATCTAGCCTTGTGTGCAAATTGAATGGTATTCCACTGTACACTCTATCTTTTGACAAAAAATCCTATAGAACTCTGTACGAGTTGACCATGCAATCCCTAGATCATGACTCTCAACTATTTGAAAATGGAATAACCGATTCAGTGTTTTCAAAAAATCATGGGGTAATTGTTTTGGACTTGTCGGGGACTCAGGATATGAGCATAGTACGAACAGGGAATGTACGTTTAGAGTGTACAGTTGCCGATGCTTTGACTGAGAGTATCACGCTAATATCACTGAGTCAATTTGAAACCTATTGGGAAATCACACCCGACGGAAGTGTTCTACTAGACCTAGCACCATGAACATAAACCAAATAATCAACGTATTTAGTATGTATCCCTACATGTCCCAGTACAAGTCCTATTGCATACCTTCGGACTTCATTGAAAAAATTCCAAGTGTTAACAATACCCTAATCATTGTTAATAGCAGTCCATCGACTTTGAAGACCGGTCATTGGCTATGCATCTTTCAAACAGCGAAGAATATTGAATTTTTGATCCTCTTGGCCTATCGTATAAATTCTACACGCCACACATCAGCAACTTTATTGAAAGCAGTGGGAAAACCATTATTCAAAATCAACGAAGAGTACAGGATTTAACGACTAAGACATGTGGCTTTCATGCGCTACTCTTTTTCATGTTCAGATGTCGTGGCTACACCTACAAGCAGTTTCTCAACATCTACGTTGACTTACCTCGATTGAACGACTTTCTAGTGGAAAATATACTTACAAGCGTATTTAATATTGATTTTAGTGCCCTACAAATAAAATGTTCTAAAAATGTATGTGAAATTGTTTATTAATAAAAATGTATATACATGATAAAACGACTTTTCTACTCTTTAGATTTCATCTTCTACTAGGTATAGGCATTTGTCGACAACAACTAGTGCAGGTAGATTATCTGAATTCACAGTGTACTGATCCTGATGTACTGCAATGTCAGGGTCACATTTTCTACAATAGAGTGTGACTTCACTCTTGTCATATCTCTTTGTATAGTCAATGATACTATTCTCATTCATTCTATAGAATTCACATGTTTCACTTTGCTTATTTGAAGCAATTTCACAAACAGTGTCCTCAAGTGTCGAATCACATTCCGTCACAGCCAATATAAAAATCGGTGGGCTTATAATCATAACACCCATTGTCTTCACAACGATGACTTAGAAACCATATTCTTTTGCTGTTCCAACAGTTGAACCGCTGACCCGGCTCCTCCTCCCAGAACAATCTAAAACCACGACGATACCAATCTCGTAGCAATAAACTAAAATCACGCTTAGGATTCTTTCCAATCATACCGGGATATGTATTCTCCCACTGATTACATTTATCATAATGGCAATTGGAGCATAGGTGGCCTCTAGGATGAGAGTCACACACCTTTTCAAGACAGGAATTACAACCTTTAATTTGTGCAGCATATCCTTTATGCAATTTACACGGGTTGCATAATCTACACTTTTCATCATACTCATCAATCATTGTGCAATTCTCACATGATTACCAGCTGCCCAGTGTGTACATACATAGCGGACATGTATGGAACATTTTTTTCATGTGTTGACACTCTCACTGCCACAATGAAACTGAGCTAGCAACAACAAAAATTGTCTGAGATAGAGAGAGAGGAGTAAATCATCCTTGAGCACCATCTTTTTCATGAAAAAAAAAGTCCTAAATTTCTAAACTAATGTTTAAAAGCATATCCACAATATCATTTTGCAGTGTCGTGATCAATATATCAATAAATTGTGTAAATGCATTTGAATCACGGCGTAGAAGCTTCATACAATAGTCTATTGATGGAGAATCAGTTTTCATTATATCGACAAGCATTCCCCGAGAAAATATCTTCCTTTGAATAGACAGCTCTAGAAAATCGTCATCTAGAATCAAATGTTTTTCCATAAACACTAGATTCCCCAAGATTCGCTCTTTCTCAAATCTATCCATTTTTTAGTCCTAACACTCTCACAACCAACTTGAGACTAACCAGAATTTCTTTTTGTACTCTAGAAAATATACGCTAGTCTACTATAGAAAGAAAAAATACCTTTGATTTAGAAACAATTTTATTGAACATAATTACAATAATAATATTCACTGATGCATTTTGTTCTCATCAATATATTTCGATAGGACATCTAATGCTGACCAAAGTTTATTTATATGGAGAATATTCACTTTTCCAGCAAACATAGTTGCTCCTCCTGCTTAAACTTGCTTAATGATATCACGTATCTAGCATACATACTGTCCCATTCAAGGCATAGTCTACACCCAGCGGTTATTTCCACGGCCACATTGGGTACTCGTATATCCTTGCTGCTGCTGTCGGCTCCATCATTAATCTCCAATAATGTAAATGCACCGCTCATTTTTTTTTCTCTACTAAAATCCTCTCAAATAAACTATTCTCTCTGAATTCAATTCTCTTACTATTATGAATTGTAGTGAAAACCATTCCTTTTATTCAAACCCCAACCACAAATCAAGTTATAGTATATTGAACAACCTCTGATTGGCTCATAAAAAATGTCTACGTCAAACGATACATTCATTGTGCAATTCTTATCAAAATAAAAAACAAAAAAAAACAGTTTTCTTGTACCGTTCATATTGCATACACTTTTGACCATATTCTTGTAGGCGTGAATGTAGGGTTGAAAGTGCCTATGGTCTTGTAGGTGTGAATGTAGGTGTGAAAGTGCCTAATAGGTTACTACTAGCGTTGTCTTAGAAACTTCAAAAGGGCTCATTTGATTGGAAATTGAAAGGGCTAGTGCCTTTTTTAATAGTTAATTGTGATGGGAGAGTGACTGACGCTCCTGTCACGCCCACCATTTTCCCATTCACATCCGATCAAAATTTTGAGATAGCCATTTTATTGAACGTATTTGAAAGTTCTGGAAATTATGTCTTAGAGCATGACAACCACCCTCACAGCCCTTAGGGTAAGGGTTGTAATTTATGCCCTGGGGGCATATAAGGTGTTTATAGAAAGCGTTGTCGTAGGACCCTAAAAAGGGCCCATTCGACTGGGAATCGAAAGGCTTAGTACCCTTTTTAATAGTCGAAAGTGATTGGAAGGCTTGAAATTTTTATAGTAAAGATCGATGTGGGTATAATGATCATTTTTTTTGTTGTTGTTGTTTTGACCACGGCAATTCGTATCGGAGGAGTCGTCGTAAGAATTTGGAAAAGGGCTCAATCGATTGAAAATGGAAAGGGCTGATGCCCTTTTTAATAGTCGAAAGTGATTGGAGGGCAATTAATCCCCCTCCCACGCCCACCCTCCGATTTGCTTTTATGTTTAAAAACTAAATGTTGCCTTAAGATTAAATCAAAATGCACTGTGTTAATGCTAATTCCCAATAAGGCATCTCAGCAGTATCCCAAGAACGACCGACGGTATTATGTTCAAACTTTCGGGGCTACTTCTGCTCTTAAAATTTAACCAAGTGAAAATAGTGTAAGAAATTAACATAAGTTGGGCTCAGAACCCCTATGCCTTCCCAAGGCCAGAACATAATTTGCACTTTACTGAAAAAAATACAAATGAATGTGTATTGTCAGTTCAATATACATAAACTGATATTTAGTAAACAAAATGTTAATATTATTTGATTTATTAAAGTTATAAAAGTTTTTAAAAGAAATGTTATATTTTTTTCAGTAAAGTGCAAATTATGCTCTGGCCTTGGGCAGGCATAGGGGTTTTGAGCCCAACTTGTGTTAATTTCTGCTCGTTTTGTGTTTGACTCGGTTATTTATTGTAATTTCTGTTCGTTTTGGGTTTCATTTATTTATAGTAAGAGGGGGTGATACTCCCATTGCTCACCCCTGCTGCCACCTACAACTTTTTTACATAATTTTATCGATCCACGAATAGGTCAATGACCCCTTTTTCCAAGGTCGATTAATTTGTTGTTGTTTTGGCCAAGTGCACGCTCGAGGCGAATGTCAAGGTGTACAGAAATAGGAAACAGTTAGATCACACGTGACAGATGATGTCATGGTTGATTGATTTGACACGAAAGGGGAATTAATTTGTTGTTTCTAAGGGGAATTATTGATTCAAGAAAGGGGAATTAATTTGTTGTTTCTAAGGGGAATTATTGATTAACGAAAGGGGAATTAATTTGTTGTTTCTAAGGGGAATTATTGATTCAAAAAAGGGGAATTAATTTGTTGTTTCTAAGGGGAAGGTGGGGAAGAGATATATTGATTGCGTAATTGAAGAGAGAGAATTCCCGAGAAATTGATTACATAATCGGCAGAACCCTATCAGGAGCTCGTGACGGGAATCCATTTATGTGCATAGAATGACGTAATCAACTAGGACAAATGGATTTCTGAGAAATTGATTACATAATCGGTAGAACCCTATCAGAAGGTCATGACGTGAGTCCATATATGGGCATAGAATGACGTAATCGACTAAGACAGTTGGATTTCTGAGAAATTGATTACATAATTGGTAGAACCCTATCAGAAGGTCATGACGGGGGTCCATATATGGGCATAGAATGACGTAATCGACTATGACAGTTGGATTTCTGAGAAATTGATTACATAATCGGTAGAACCCTATAAGCAGGTCATGACGGGGGTCCATATATGTGCAAAGAATGACGTAGTCGACTAGGACAGTTGGATTTCTGAGAAATTGATTACATAATCGGTAGAACCCTATCAGAAGGTCATGATGGGGGTCCAATTATGGGCAAAGAATGACGTAATCGACTAAGACAATTGGATTTCTGAGAAATTGATTACATAATCGGTAGAACCCTATCAGAAGGTCATGACGGGGGGTCCATATATGGGCATAGAATGACGTAATCGACTAAGACAATTGGATTTCTGAGAAATTGATTACATAATCGGTAGAACCCTATCAGGAGGTCCTGACGGGAACAAGTTCATTTCTTAATTTCCATCCTAAACCCATTTTTCAACTTGAAGTACTTATCTTTTTCACCCACAACTATACTTTACAGCTTTTTGGATACCTCAACACCAAGAAATACTTTTCAAAGACCATTTCAGAGCAAGTTACTTTCTTAATGTCCCTCCTAAACCCATTTTCCAACTTGAAGTACTTATCTTTTTCACCTACAACTATACTTTACAGTTTTTTGGTTACCTCAACACCAAGAAATCTTTTCAAAGACCATTTCAGAGCAAGTTACTTTCTTAATGTCCCTCCTAAACCCTTTTCTCAACTTGAAGTACTTATCTTTTTAATCCACAACTATACTTTACAGCTTTTTGGATACCTCAACACCAAGAAATACTTTTCAATGACCATTTCAGAGCAAGTTACTTTCTTAATGTCCCTCCTAAACCCATTTTCCAACTTGATGTACTTATTTTTTTCACCCACAACTATACTTTACAGCTTTTTGGTTACCTCAACACCAGGAAATACTTTTCAAAGACCATTTCAGAGCAAGCTACTTTCTTAATGTTCCTCCTAAACCCATTTTCAAACTTGAAGTACTTATCTTTTTCATCCACAACTATACTTTACAGCTTTTTGGATACCTCAACGCCAAGAAATACTTTTCAAAGACAATTTCAGAGCAAGTTACTTTCTTAATGTCCCTCCTAAACCCATTTTGCAACTTGAAGTACTTATCTTTTTCACCCACAACTATACTTTACAGCTTTTTGGATACCTCAACACCAAGAAATACTTTTCAAAGACCATTTCAGAGCAAGTTACTTTCTTAATGTCCCTCCTAAACCCATTTTCCAATTTGAAGTACTTATCTTTTTCACCCACAACTATACTTTACAGCTTTTTGGATACCTCAACACCAAGAAATACTTTTCAAAGACCGTTTCAGAGCAAATTACTTTCTTAATGTCCCTCCTAAACCCATTTTCCAACTTGAAGTACTTATCTTTTTCACCCACAACTATACTTTACAGCTTTTTGGATACCTCAACACCAAGAAATACTTTTTAAAGACCATTTCAGAGCAAGTTACTTTCTTAATGTCCCTTCTAAACTTATTTTACAAGTTGAAGTACTTATCTTTTTCACCCACAACTATGCTTTACAGCTTTTTGGATATCTCAACACCAAGAAATACTTTTCAAAGACCATTTCAGAGCATGTTACTTTCTTAATTTCCCTCCTAAACCCATTTTGCAACTTGAAGTACTTATCTTTTTCACCCACAACTATACTTTACAGCTTTTTGGTTACCTCAACACCAAGAAATACTTTTCCCGGAAGAAGAAAAGGCCCAAGACATAGAAAATTTAAAGTTCACTTCTAAATTTTTCCGTAGAAGATAGGGAAAGTTGTACCATGATTGTGATTATAGTTCTGTTCCAAATTTTTCTTAGAAGATAGAAAAGTTCAAGTTCTCTTCTGAATTTACCAAAGAACACATTTCAATTCTAATTTCACCAGAGAAAATAAAAAGCTTCCGCTTCAGCTTTAAGTTCACCAGGACATAAAAAACTTAAAGTTCAGTTCTAATTTTTCCGTAGAAGATAGGAAAAGTTATACCATGATTGTGATTATTTTCTATGAAGATAAAAAGTTTCACCTTAATTCTAAATTTTCTTAAATTCAGTTCCGACCTTTCTCAAAGAGATGAAAAAATTTAAAGTTCTGTTTCCAAATATTTTCCCGGAAGAAGAAAAGTTCAACTTCGATTCTGAATTTTCTTAATGAAAATGAAATAAGTTATTGATCAATTCTATTTCCCAAAATAATATAAAAAATTTTCCACTTCAGTTCAGATTTTTCTCAAAGAGATGACAAATTTAAAGTACTTCCAAATTTTTCATAGAAGATAGAAAAGTTCAAGTTCGCTTCTGAATTTTACCAACGAACACAATTCAATTCTAATTTCTCCAGAGAAAATAAAAAGCTTCCACTTCAGTTTTAAGTTCACCAAGACATAAAAATTTAAAGTTCTGTTCTAAATTTAACCTAAATTAAAGCTAACCTAACCTAACCTAACTTAACCTGACCTAACCTAACCTAATTTAATCTTTTTACCATGTTTAAGTTAGGTTAGGTTAGCTTATCATGAGAGCTCATGATAAGTTAACCTAACCTAGCCTAACTTAAACATGGAGAAATGTTTCTAATTATTTATTAATATTTATTTATACCTAACCTAACCTAACCTATTGTTTTTGGTGGTTAGATGAATGAACTGAATTTAAGAAAAATTAGAAATAGAGTGAAATTTTTTATCTTCATAGTAAATAATCACAATCATAGTATAGCCATTCCTATCTTCTATGGAAAAATTTAGAATTGAACTTTAAATTTTTATGTCTTTGAGAAATTATGAACTGAAATGGAAGCTTTTTCATTTTCATTGGTAAATTTCAGAATTGAGCTAACTTTTTACTCCTCTCTAAGAAAATTCAGAAGAGAACTTGTACATTTTGCACTTCTTCGAGAAAACTTAGAATTAAAGTGGAGCTCCATATCTTCATGAAGAATAATCACAATCAAAGTATAACTTTTTCTATCTTCTATGAAAAATTTTGGAACAATATTTAAATTTGTCATCTCTTTGAGAAAAATCTGAATTGAAGTGGCCTAATTTAATCTTTTTACCATGTTTAAGTTAGGTTAGGTTAGCTTATCATGAGCGCTCATGATAAGTTAACCTAACCTAGCCTAACTTAAACATGGAGAAATGTTTCTAATTATTTATTAATATTTATTTATACCTAACCTAACCTAGCCTATTGTTTTTGGTGGTTAGATGAATGAACTGAATTTAAGAAAAATTAGAAATAGAGTGAAACTTTTTATCTTCATGGTATATAATCACAATCATAGAATAGCCATTCCTATCTTCTATGGAAAAATTTAGAATTGAACTTTAAATTTTTATGTCTTTGAGAAATTATGAACTGAAATGGAAGCTTTCTCATTTTCATTGGTAAATTTCAGAATTGAGCTAACTTTTTTTCTCCTCTCTAAGAAAATTCAGAAGAGAACTTGTACATTTTGCACTTCTTCGAGAAAACTTAGAATTAAAGTGGAGCTCCATATCTTCATGAAGAATAATCACAATCAAAGTATAACTTTTTCTATCTTCTATGAAAAATTTGGAACAATATTTTAAATTTTGCCATCTATTTGAGAAAAATCTGAATTGAAGTGGAAAATTTTATATTATTTTATGAAAATAGAATTGATCAATAACTTATTTCATTTTCATAGAGAAAATTCAGAATCGAAGTTGAACTTTTCTTTTCCGGGAAAATATTTGGAACAGAACTTTAAATTTTTTCATCTCTTTGAGAAAGGTCGGAATTGAATTTAAGAAAATTTAGAATTAAAATGAAACTTTTTATCTTCATGGAAAATAATCACAATCATAGTATAACGTTTCCTATCTTCTATGGAAAAATTTAGAACTGAACTTAAAATTTTTATGTCTTGGTGAACTTAAAACTGATGTGGAAGCTTTTTATTTTCTCTGGAGAAATTAGAATTGAATTATGTTCTTTGGTAAAATTCAGAAGAGAACTTGAACTTTTCTATCTTCTATGGAAAATTTGGAACAGTATTTTAAATTTTTTCATCTGTTTGAGAAAAAATCTGAACTGAAGTGGAAAATTTTTATATTTATTTGGGAAAATAGAAATGATCAATAACTTATTTCATTTTCATTGAGAAAATTCAGAATCGAAGTTGAACTTTTCTTCACTTCTTTGAGAAAAATTAAAAATTGATGTGAAACTTTTAATCTTCATGGGAAATAATCAAAATCATAGTATAACTTTTCCTATCTTCTATGTAAAAATTTAGAACTGAACTTTAAATTTTTTATGTCATGGTGAACTTAAAACTGAAGTGGAAGATTTTTATTTTTTCTGGAGAAATTAGAATTGAATTTGTGTTCTTTGATAAAATTCAGAAGAGAACTTGAATATTCACGATCAAAGTATAACTTTTCCTATCTTCTATGAAAAATTTAAAACAGAACTTTAAATTTTTTTTCATCTCTATGTGAAAAGTCGGAACTGAATTTAAGAAAATTTGAATTAAAGTGAAACTTTTTATCTTCATGGAAAATAATCACAATCATAGTATAACTTTTCCTATCTTCTACGGAAAAATTTAGAACAGAACTTTAAATTTTTATGTCTTGGTGAACTTAAAACTGAAGTGGAAGCTTTTTATTTTCTCTGGAGAAATTAGAATTGAATTGTGTTCTTTGGTAAAATTCAGAAGAGAACTTGAACTTTTCTATCTTCTATGAAAAATTTGGAAGTACTTTAAATTTGTCATCTCTTTGAGAAAAAATCTGAACTGAAGTGGAAAATTTTTATATTATTTTGGGAAAATAGAATTGATCAATAACTTATTTCATTTTCATTAAGAAAATTCAGAATCGAAGTTGAACTTTTCTTCTTCCGGGAAAATATTTGGAACAGAACTTTAATTTTTTTCATCTCTTTGAGAAAGGTCGGAACTGAATTTAAGAAAATTTAGAATTAAGGTGAAACTTTTTATCTTCATAAATAATCACAATCATGGTATAACTTTTCCTATCTTCTACGGAAAAATTAGAACTGAACTTTAAATTTTTTATGTCCTGGTGAACTTAAAGCTGAAGTGGAAGCTTTTTATTTTCTCTGGTGAAATTAGAATTGAAATGTGTTCTTTGGTAAAAATCAGAAGAGAACTTGAACTTTTCTATCTTCTAAGAAAAATTTGGAACAGAACTATAATCACAATCATGGTATAACTTTCCCTATCTTCTACGGAAAAATTTAGAAGTGAACTTTAAATTTTTCATGTTTCGGGCCTTTTCTTCTTCCGGGAAAAGTATTTCTTGGTGTTGAGGTAACCAAAAAGCTGTAACGTATAGTTGTGGGTGAAAAAGATAAGTACTTCAAGTTGCAAAATGGGTTTAGGAGGGAAATTAAGAAAGTAACTTGCTCTGAAATGGTCTTTGAAAAGTATTTCTTGGTGTTGAGACATCCAAAAAGCTGTAAAGCATAGTTGTGGGTGAAAAAGATAAGTACTTCAACTTGTAAAATGGGTTTAGGAGGGACATTAAGAAAGTAACTTGCCCTGAAATGGTCTTTGAAAAGTATTTCTTGGTGTTGAGGTAACCAAAAAGCTGTAAAGTATAGTTGTGGGTGAAAAAGATAAGTACTTCAAGTTGGAAAATGGGTTTAGAGGGGACATTAAGAAAGTAACTTGCTCTGAAATGGTCTTTGAAAAGTATTTCTTGGTGTTGAGGTATCCAAAAAGCTGTAAAGTATAGTTGTGGATGAAAAAGATAAGTACTTCAAGTTGGAAAATGGGTTTAGGAGGGACATTATATAGTAACTTGCTCTGAAATGGTCTTTGAAAAGTATTTCTTGGTGTTGAGGTAACCAAAAAGCTGTAAAGTATAGTTGTGGGTGAAAAACATAAGTACTTCAAGTTGGAAAATGGGTTTAGGAGGGACATTAAGAAAGTAACTTGCTCTGAAATGGTCTTTGAAAAGCATTTCTTGGTGTTGAGGTATCCAAAAAGCTGTAAAGTATAGTTGTGGATGAAAAAGATAAGTACTTCAAGTTGGAAAATGGGTTTAGGAGGGACATTAAGAAAGTAACTTGCTCTGAAATGGTCTTTGAAAAGTATTTCTTGGTGTGTTGAGGTATCCAAAAAGCTGTAAAGTATAGTTGTGGGTGAAAAAGATAATTACTTCAACTTGTAAAATAGGTTTAGGAGGGACATTAAGAAAGTAACTTGCTCTGAAATGATCTTTGAAAAGTATTTCTTGGTGTTGAGGTATCCAAAAAGCAGTAAAGTATAGTTGTGGGTGAAAAACATAAGGACTTCAAGTTGGAAAATGGGTTTAGGAGGGACATTAAGAAAGTAACTTGCTCTGAAATGGTCTTTGAAAAGTATTTCTTGGTGTTGAGGTATCCAAAAAGCTGTAAAGTATAGTTGTGGGTGAAAAAGATAAGTACTTCAAGTTGGAAAATGGGTTTAGGAGGGACATTAAGAAAGTAACTTGCTCTGAAACGGTCTTTGAAAAGTATTTCTTGGTGTTGAGGTGTCCAAAAAGCTGTAAAGTATAGTTGTGGGTGAAAAAGATAAGTACTTCAATTGGAAAATGGGTTTAGGAGGGACATTAAGAAAGTAACTTGCTCTGAAATGGTCTTTGAAAAGTATTTCTTGGTGTTGAGGTATCCAAAAAGCTGTAAAGTATAGTTGTGGGTGAAAAAGATAAGTACTTCAAGTTGGAAAATGGGTTTAGGAGGGACATTAAGAAAGTAACTTGCTCTGAAATGGTCTTTGAAAAGTATTTCTTGGTGTTGAGGTATCCAAAAAGCTGTAAAGTATAGTTGTGGATGAAAAAGATAAGTACTTCAAGTTGGAAAATGGGTTTAGGAGGGACATTAAGAAAGTAACTTGCTCTGAAATGGTCTTTGAAAAGTATTTCTTGGTGTTGAGGTAACCAAAAAGCTGTAAATTATAGTTGTGGGTGAAAAAGATAAGTACTTCAACTTGTAAAATAGGTTTAGAAGGACATTAAGAAAGTAACTTGCTCTGAAATGGTCTTTGAAAAGTATTTCTTGGTGTTGAGGTATCCAAAAAGCTGTAAAGTATAGTTGTGGGTGAAAAAGATAAGTACTTCAAGTTGGAAAGTGGGTTTAGGAGGGACATTAAGAAAGTAACTTGCTCTGAAACGGTCTTTGAAAAGTATTTCTTGGTGTTGAGGTGTCCAAAAAGCTGTAAAGTATAGTTGTGGGTGAAAAAGATAAGTACTTCAAATTGGAAAATGGGTTTAGGAGGGACATTAAGAAAGTAACTTGCTCTGAAATGGTCTTTGAAAAGTATTTCTTGGTGTTGAGGTATCCAAAAAGCTGTAAAGTATAGTTGTGGGTGAAAAAGATAAGTACTTCAAGTTGGAAAATGGGTTTAGGAGGGACATTAAGAAAGTAACTTGCTCTGAAATGGTCTTTGAAAAGTATTTCTTGGTGTTGAGGTATCCAAAAAGCTGTAAAGTATAGTTGTGGATGAAAAAGATAAGTACTTCAAGTTGGAAAATGGGTTTAGGAGGGACATTAAGAAAGTAACTTGCTCTGAAATGGTCTTTGAAAAGTATTTCTTGGTGTTGAGGTAACCAAAAAGCTGTAAAGTATAGTTGTGGGTGAAAAAGATAAGTACTTCAAGTTGGAAATGGGTTTAGGGGGACATTAAGAAAGTAAGTTGCTCTGAAATGGTCATTGAAAAGTATTTCTTGGTGTTGAGGTATCCAAAAAGCTGTAAAGTATAGTTGTGGATGAAAAAGATAAGTACTTCAAGTTGAAAAAAGGGTTTAGGAGGGACATTAAGAAAGTAACTTGCTCTGAAATGGTCTTTGAAAAGTATTTCTTGGTGTTGAGGTATCCAAAAAGCTGTAAAGTATAGTTGTGGATGAAAAAGATAAGTACTTCAAGTTGAAAAAAGGGTTTAGGAGGGACATTAAGAAAGTAACTTGCTCTGAAATGGTCTTTGAAAAGTATTTCTTGGTGTTGAGGTAACCAAAAAGCTGTAAAGTATAGTTGTAGGTGAAAAAGATAAGTACTTCAAGTTGGAAAATGGGTTTAGGAGGGACATTAAGAAAGTAACTTGCTCTGAAATGGTCTTTGAAAAGTATTTCTTGGTGTTGAGGTATCCAAAAAGCTGTAAAGTATAGTTGTGGGTGAAAAAGATAAGTACTTCAAGTTGAAAAATGGGTTTAGGATGGACATTAAGAAAGGAACTTGTTCCCGTCAAGACCTCCTGATAGGGTTCTACCGATTATGTAATCAATTTCTCAGAAATCCAATTGTCTTAGTCGATTACGTCATTCTATGCCAATATGGACCCCTGTCATGACCTTTCTGATAGGGTTCTACCGATTATGTAATCAATTTCTCAGAAATCCAATTGTCTTAGTCTATTACGTCATTCTTTGCCCATATATGGACCCCCGTCATGACCTTCTGATAGGGTTCTACCGATTATGTAATCAATTTCTCAGAAATCCAACTGTCCTAGTCGATTACGTCATTCTATGCACATATATGGAGCCCCGTCATGACCTTCTGATAGGGTTCTACCGATTATGTAATCAATTTCTCAGAAATCCAACTCTTCTAGTCGATTACGTCATTCTATGCCCATATATGGACCCCCGTCATGACCTTCTGATAGGGTTCTACCGATTATGTAATCAATTTCTCAGAAATCCATTTGTCCTAGTTGATTACGTCATTCTATGCACATAAATGGATTCCTGTCACGAGCTCCTGATAGGGTTCTACCGATTATGTAATCAATTTCTCGGGAATTCTCTCCCTTCGATTACGCAATCAATATATCTCTTCCCCACCTTCCCCTTAGAAACAACAAAATTAATTCCCCTTTCTTGAATCAATAATTCCCCTTAGAAACAACAAATTAATTCCCCTTTCGTGAATCAATTATTCCCCTTAGAAACAACAAATTAATTCCCCTTTCTTGAATCAATAATTCCCCTTAGAAACAACAAATTAATTCCCCTTTCGTGTCAAATCAATCAACCATGACATCATCTGTCACGTGTGATCTAACTGTTTCCTATTTCTGGACACCTTGACATTCGCCTCGAGCGTGCACTTGGCCAAAACAACAACAAATTAATCGACCTTGGAAAAAGGGTTTATTGACCCGTTCGTGGATCGATAAAATTATGTAAAAAAGTTGTAGGTGGCAGCAGGGGTGAGCAATGGGAGTAGCACCCCCACTCTACTATTTATCGATGTTGATTCGTGGTAACTTCACGCTTGGTAGACAGCTATATTTTATTTTTGCTCATTTTTTTTTAATAGAGCTCTTTACTTTTCTTTGAAAAACTTATTTTGGGGTAAAAGTTTTTTTAATTAATATTATAAAGTGTCTATTTTTTTATGAAATTTGAACATCTTTGAGGACGAATGCGCCACCATGCAACGACATTCTCTGGCAGATTCATGGGGGAACCCAAGATTTTTCTCCCAAAGATTTTCTGGTACGCTCATTCCTATATTTTCTGTTTTTTTCTAGAATACTCTTTTTTTTTAGAAAACTCTTTTTTTTAGAATAAATTTGTCACTTTTGTCAACTATTGGAACCCTTGTCACATTGAGCCCTCCGAAAATTTGCTTATTGGCACCCTTGTCACATTGCCTCCCCCCTTCCCTCCTAGATTTTCTCTAGATCCACCCCTATGGCTATATCGGAATTGTTACTTCTTGACTTTTTAGCAACTTATGGGCCAAAGTTGTTGTTTAAGCCAAAAACTGGCAGAGACCGCGACTTTGTTGTCGCACAATATTTTTTGCTACTTAAAAAAGGCAATGGAATTTTTAATTTTCGTTTGAATGACCCTTTTTCCGATTTTCTAGGACTATTAGTTCGACATGACCACCCCTGGGAAAAAAATAAATAAACAAACAAATAAACTCGCATTCGTGATCAGGGACGTATCAAGGATTTATTTTTCTGGGGGGGGGATGAAAAGTTATTTTGGGGGGGAGGGGAGTTTGCAAAAAAGTTTAAAAGCCGCATCAAAAATGTGTTTATATTCATTTTTGTTACATTTTCACGAGTCGGACAAACATTTTTGAGGGAGAGGTTCGAACCCTTCCTCCTGGATACGGCCTTTTCCTTAATCTTTCTTCTCAGAAAACATACAAAATTCCACATTTTTGCTTAGAGGATGCTTGAAAACCCTATAGTAGAGCTCTCTGATATGCTGAATTTGACCTTGTAATTATCATTAAGATTACCTAACCTTTTATGAGTGTTTTTGTCCCTTTTTGGAAAATAAAGTTAATTTTCTTAGGCTCATAACTCTTATACGTAATTTAAAACTTAATAGCGTTGGTATCTATATGGTTAGTTCCTTAGTTTTTAGGGCCACCTTAATGTGCCAGTCTGTTATTTTTTTTTTGTTCTTTTCGGTGGTCAACTTTTGACTTTTTTTTATTTCTTAATTTATTGTATTTTTGTTTCAGCAGGTGAAAAACAAAAAGGGGTTTAAAAAAGAAATTGTTATCAGAAAAAGAATGTTTGGACCTATCGAGCGCTTGTTTTGGATTAAACAATGTGAAGTATGATCTAAAACAAAGGTCTTGAGAGCACAATGAGAGAAAAGAGGTCACTCAAGAAGGATGAAGAGAGTGAATAAAGGCTTGCTTAATCTGTCATAACTCTTTAGAGTACAATTTACCCATAGTCCACACAGCACTACCAGTACCCAGATGATTCAGGCAGGTGGCTGCTAGTTTGTCTTTCACATGTGAGATGCACCAAACATTTTAAGCCTGGTTGTCATTCAGCGTTTTACCAAGATAATGAAAAGCTAATCAACTAATGATAATGTGGAAAAGCTGCTTTTTTCAACACAGCACAGGAAAACAGGGTCCGATTTGTCACTAGCCGTTTTGATAACTTTTTTCACAACGTTTGTTGATCCTTTGTCCAAAAAAACAAAACTAAAATCTGGCTTAGAATGCTGACTCGGCTAGGGGGAGCTTGGGGAGGAACAATTTGGTTGACTCCACTGTCTAAAATGTTCCAAAAGACTCCATATTTTTTTTTTTTTTTTTTTTTTTTTTTTTTTTTTTTTTTTTTTTTTGAAGGCTAAAATCAGAAACACATTCCAAAAGGAAATAAGTCTCTATTTTGGATATATTGCGTGAGGCTATCGACCGTGTTGTAATGGTACTCCTGCATTAAACGCACTCTTTTATATAGTGCTAGTTTGGTTAATGCTAATGAAATAAAATAGGATGAATATATAGTAGTTTAGAAACAAATTTGGGTTATATATTTGCCCATTAGAGGGGATGGGGGGTAAAGCATAGCATATGTTATTACGTAGCCTAACCTAACCAAGGTACCTCCCCCCTCCTAAACCCCCCAAAAAAACAGTTTAAATATAGTAAACGCAATGAAAACCACGCCTTGCATTGCATTACTCTATAGCGTCTCTTGAATGGGCGGGTTTCTCGTGACTGGTTTCCATTGCAGTATATAAAAGAGTACGTTTAATACAGGAGTACCGTTGTAATTATAGGTTACGTTGATATAGTACTAGAAGTGTACTTACTTGTTTATCCCTGTTTGGAGTGCAGTATTTACTATTATTTCCATTAAGACATGTTTCTGGTATTCCATAAAAATTGCTAGCAACAATTTTACCAAAAAACGCATTTACATGAGCTAACAGACACTTGGTACTCATAATTGTTTGTGAATCTTTTCAACAACACGCAACGATTTCAATAAATCCATTGATGGATTTTCACTCCGGAATTGAAAAACATTGGTAGCATAAGAACTTACTAGTAAATAAAAGTAAAAAAAAACAAGCTTTTTTTTCAACTGAAAGTAAGGAGCAACATTAGAACTTAAAACAAACACAAACTGTTATGTATGTGAGGGGGTTTGTCCCCTCCTCAACACCTCGCTCTTCACGCTAAAGTTTTTTAGTACTTTTAAAACAAGCTTCTTATTGTTCTAATTAGAAGACCCTTATGTTTTGGAAGTCGTTCTTTAGGAATTGGGACAAAATTCAAACCGCACCGCAAAGAGCAAGGTGTAGATATACATATATAACTTCTCCTCATACATAATAACTTCTGTTCGTTTTAAGTTTTAGTGTTGCCTCTTACTTTCAGTTGTAAAAACTCGTTTTTTTAAATTTGATTTCCGATATTTTTTTTATTGATGCCAAGAAATTCGGCCCCATTTCCACGGAAAAATACTTCCCCGCGGAAAGATCCTTAGACAGTTCAATCCTGGTGAAAGTTTACCCTAGACATTAACCCTTAACGTCTTCGCACGTAAAATTGAGTCGGCAAAGAGAAAGTAATACAAATAAAAAGAATTTCGAATAGGAATTCTGGCAACTTCCCTCAGTGTAGAATTTCTTCTGAAAAGTCAGCCCCCCCCCCGAACTTTCTCTCCCATGGAAAATTCTACCCTTAGAGAATCTCCCTGGTAGAAAATTCACCCCCCCCTTCCACCCAAAAATATATGCATAATTCCCAAAAAACAAATACCATACTTAAACATCGGGCAAATCTTATAACTTAAAAACCTTTTCCCAGGGGCTGTGGGGCTCATTTTACCTCCAAAGACATAGTTATTTGGGCTTTCAACTATTCTGAAACAAAATGACTATCTCAAAATTTTGATTGGGTGATTTTGGGGGGAAAAGACTAAACAAAGCTGTAAAAATAAATCACGATCAAAACTTCCCAGATAAAAATATAATAAAAAATATTTATAATTAAAAACAAAAAAACATAAAATTCGAACGACAAATTTAATTTGTGGGAAAAAATGCAGAAAAAAACTTGAGAAATTGCAGGCCTGAGATGAAAAAATCGTAAATACCCTTAACTTATCTTATTAAGATGAGTTTAATTCGTTTGCTGCTGTTGAACTTCTATTATTGCTATGAAATAAACACCGAAATCCCACGAGTTGAAAATAAATATCCCAAAAAATAACCACATTTCTAATGCAGTTAGCTGTTTTGAAATGGCTGCAATGGAGCAGTTTGCTCCAGTTTTAGCAATTAGCAATTCACTAGTTTTCTTTGCATGATTTCTTGCATGTGTTGGATTCAACACAAGTGAATTTGCGTTGTTTTGCAAGCATACTGAGCAAAAAAAAAAAAAAAAATGGGTACTGGTTAAGAATCCAGTAGTCACGCGAGAAAGACCGCATCGAAATCTCAAAGATACTTAATTTAGTTTTCGTTTTCTGGGTTGAAGGGGCAAAAAAAAGGTACCTAGGATAGGTTATGCCACGTATTTAATATAAGCTATGCTTTACCCCCCCCTCCTAATGTGCAAATATATAGCCCAAATTTATTCATAAACTGTCATATTTCCATCCTATTTTGTTTTATTTCATTAGCATTAACAAAACTTCACTTCTCACGTGACTATCGGATTCTTACCAGTATCAAAAAATGTCTGCAAATTTGCTATTGTTTTCGACGAAACGCAATATGTGGGAAACTTTTTCTCCTACTTTGCTTAGGGCAGCATATGATACTTTATTATTTATATTTAAATTATTTAAAATTAATGACTATTATTTATATTTATTTATATCTATATTATATTATTTATGCATTATATATTATTTATATTAATATTTTATATTAACTTATCCCTGTCTTAATTTTGAGCTCATACAGTTTCCGTGCCTGGGACAGGTGCCCCCTCTGCCCCCCTCCTAAAACCACCTCCGTCTTCTTTCCATATTAAGATTTTTACGCTTGTCCTTATAATTCTCAATATGTTCCCTTTAGTTAGCTTTTTGCATTTTTTCAAACTTCCCCTTGCAATAGATACCTGCATTGCACATGTTTTCATTTGCTTATCAGCAATTTCAAGTAAAATTTAAAGCTGAAAAAAAAACACAGTAAAAAAGACATGAAAAGTAAAAAAAGTTATTTTAACTGTTCTAGTAACAAGATTAGACACAGGATATGACTATAAACAAAATAAAGAAAAATATAATATACTGAACCCAACAAAGGCCTCATCGCATGAAAAGGGGAAAATTTCGGTAAAGGAGAATTTTGTTTTAAGTTAAATTTTCGTCCTTCTAAAATTAGACATAGAGCATAATTTTAAGCAACGGGCGTAGTCATTGGTATTAAAGTCAATTTTTTGGCATTATCAATGGTCTGTTGTTACGAAGGTGGACCCTCATGTAGAGTTACTCCCTTCCCCTGTTGAATACTATTTGGTAATTACCTATTATATCGACTACACTGTTGTTCTTCAAAATCACTTTCTCTGTGTACACTCGGAGATATTCAGCTTAGCCCGAGTGAGATAAACTATTACCAACTATAGAGTTAGCTAGGTTATGTATTTAATATAATGAGTTCTGAGCAGCCTGCTTTCCATACTTCTGTGTTGCGGTTTCCATAATTTTGTTACTAAAGCAGTATATTTTCATCATATTTTGGTATATTTTATTAGGATTAACGTAACTTCACTTCTTAGATGTGGTCGGTATAATACGTAAATACCTACTATTTTTATACTTCTGCATGTGGGTGTTTCACTTTGACACTTGTTTGGTATCCAGTAAACACGCAATTACTGAAGTTTCGTTAATGTTAGTGAAATAAAACAAAATAGGATGAAAATATAATAGTTCAGAAACAAATATGGGCTATATATATTTGCACATTAGGGGAGTTGGTTGGGTAAACTATAGCATATATTAAATACGGGTACTGGTGCGTTATACGGTCACTTTTATATATTTTTTACAAGGAAACCAGTCACGAAAAACCCGACAGACGGGTTAATTGCAAGAGACCGCTGTAGAGAAATGCAATGCGAAGCGTGGTTTTCATTGTGTGTACGATATTTAAACTGTTGTTTTTTGGGGTTTAGGGGGGGAATGTACCTAGGTTATGTTACGTATTTAATATATGCTATGATTTACCCCCCCCCCCAATGTGCAAATATATAGCCCAAATTTGTTTATAGACTATTATATATTCATCCTATTTTATTTTATTTCATTAGCATTAACCAAACTTGACTTTTTAGAAGTGACCATATAATGCACCAGTACCTAAATACGTAACCTAACCTAGGTACCTTTTCTTGCCCCTTCAACCCCAATACAACTAAAGTTTAAATCTTTGTCACGGAGTGAGTAATACCTCACTAGGCAGCGAAAACCTGTCTTTCATATAGCATCTTTGAGATTTCGATACGGTCTTTCTCGCGTGTTTACTGGATTCTAAACAAGTACCTTCACTTTTTTATTATGCTGAAGTCTAGTGGCATTTCCTTGTTTTTGACGGCACCGTGGATTTAGCCACAAGAAAAGAGGCACGAGAACAGTTCCATAAATTTGAGTAGGGTAAAGATAGTCTAACTCTTCGGAAAGGCCACGCGCTCAAAACAGCGTCTGCGTTGTAACAAACATTTTTTATACCATTCTGTTTAATTGGATTGAAATATATTATAATTTTAGAAGCTTTTGATCAGAAGCACAGTTAGGTAATTAGATTGTTACATGCTGCAGATACAGCCACCTTTTTTTCAAATTGTGTGAGAATTCACCAAAATTATCTTTGATAAACAGTCAAGTTCATTCACTTCGAAAAAGAACAAAATGCAATATGCCGCAAATACTTTTTATTCTTGAGTACTTTCAAGTTACGTAAAATTAAAGCGACGGGTTTTCTACCCGAGTCTACCAATTTTAGCACCGCCCCTATCAATTTTTAGTTCGTTTTTAGGTGTGAATCTTTAAGGATATATTTGGCCAACAAGACTAGTTAGAAACCCAAAATTGGGCTTTTTTAATAGTGTGACGGCCACTTTGAGGCCTTTGGATTTACAAAATGCTACTAAGAGGTAGGTGTTCCAATTTATTTGGGTCAATATCTACCAAATCATATTATTGAGTTAAGACTAAAGTGAATACACCATTCGATGCCTTTTTTATGCTGATTACGAATATAATAAGCATTTCTATCGGAAATGAATTTCAGCCCCTCCCCCCTATATATGCCAATTCAGGGTTAGGTTAGGTATAGCCTATATAGGGGGGGGGGGGGGGGGACTGAAATTCATTTCCGAGAGAAATGCTTATTATATTCGTAATCACCATAAAAAAGGCATCGAATGGTGTATTCACTTTATTCCTAACTCAATAATATGATTTGGTAGATACTGACCTTTATTTGTACAGGTACTTGATGGGTGGGAAAATTTGCCCCTTGTAGATTTTAAAAATACCTTTTTTTGTTTTTAATGAAAAATTAGGTAAATTTGTAGTGGTTGACAATTGTATGGTTTTATGCTTCACCAAGGCTTTTTTCATAAACTTAAGAAATAGATTTGCTATAGCTACTAGGCTAGTAGCAACTCAATCCTGAATCTAGCCGCCACACCTATGGACGCTCCTACTCCATACCGAAGGCCATACCCAGGATTTTTTCGGAGGGGGTTTTACTAAAAAAAAAAAATTCAGGGGGAGGGGGTTTTAGGCTACACAAAAAAAACCCTCAAAAAAACGCATACAAAATTTGTTTATGTCCATTATTGTTACGTTTTTACGAGTCAGACAAACATTTCGGGGGGGGGGCTGGGTACGGCCTTATCCATACCAATCTGTTCGAAGCCTTACTCTTCACATTTGTCCAACAAGTTATAAATTCCCTTAAATCCTTCCTTACAACCTTCTTCCCCTGTCTGGGATGATCTGTTTGTCGTTTGGGCCTAGAAGGTTGGCGGTAAAGGAGGGTCTTTCTGTCGGCAATCTGTCATCGTTCATCTGCAGTTTAAATATATTTACAAATCATTTAAACCTTATAAATCACAATTGAGCAAAATTAGGTTATGAGGCTCAAAATACTTTCGTCGTGCCTCATTTAAGAATTAGATCTAATTCTCTAGGTTTTATAAATACTATTTTATATAAAAAATACTTTTACAAAAAGAAGGTCAACAATGGTCAGTGTCATTTGGAGGAGGAAGTGGTAGGCTTCGATGATTCAAAATACCTTCCCAGCAAATCATTCAGGCTCTAGATCGATTCCTGAAAGCTTCATTCACTTAACTCAACCTCTTTCAAATATAGCATAGCCTAGGGTTAAAATCAGAAAAGAACCTCCCTCCTATTGGTCACATATATGTGCCCATTAGATTAAGTATCTACTATACCCCCCCCCCTAATGGTCAGATATATGCGCAATGATTTTTCCACCGTTTCAATAATCCGGTAATTCCATTTGGAGAAAAGAGTGACATATGGAAAACTCATTGCATATATACAATCCAGGGTATGACAGTTAGTAGGGCGGGGGGAGTGAAGAAAATTTGCAACGGAATTGAACTTTATGTTTTGAATCAGGACGAAATTCTGATCCTAAAAGTAAGTCTATCTCATAGCTACCTCATGGATTTACCAAATAAATAGATCCTCCATTCAATTTTCGGTAAATATATCACAGTTCATATTATTAACTTACGAATAAAGTAAACACACCATGATGCCTTTTCTTAAGCTCTTTCCAAATATAATAATCATTTTTGTCGCAAATGAATCCCCCCCCCTACCCTTATATATACCAATTCAGGGTATATGCTTGCACATTAGGGGAGGGGGATTTGGTAAAATTTATTTCTGATGCAAATGAGAGACAAGTTTAAACTTTACCAACATCCCCCCCCCTAATGTGCAAATATATACACTGAATTGGTATATATAGGGTGGGGGCAAAATTCTATTGCGACAAAAATGATTATTATATTCGTAAGGAACATAAAAAGGCATCGAGTGGTATGTTCACTTTATTCGTAACTCAATAATATGAACTGCGAAATATTTGCCCAATTTTCTTTCCAAATATAATAGTCTCAATTGCGTCCCAGCCCCTCTCCAGTAATTGAGTTTGACATAGCCCTGGCTACATAAAAAAAATTGCTGTTTTGTTTGTTTGTTATTTTCGTTATGAACCAATTGTTGAAGAGAATTAAGCTTAAAAGATAATCGCACTACTAATGACCTCGGTATGACCTTTTTATATTTTTTTTCTTTGCGTATTAAAAAAAGAAGCGAAGTCGTAAGCGATCGAGCGGGAGGGACTGGGCCAGCAAGAATGGGGTACACTTCCTTACTTATAACCAGATAATTATGTAAATTTATGAATAGAGGGAGGGGTGATAATAACCCGGCTAAATATTATTAAAAGTCTAGCCTTAGATTGCACTATGAATTTCAATAATTTCTTGTGAAGGTTATCGTGTCCAAGTTGTTAGGTAACGTTAAGCAGTTTCGGAGCCTATTATGTAAATATAGGCTCCATTATTAGACCTATTCTATAAATTAGTTTATAATGTGTTGAAACCGAAGAATTGAAATAGCAAACAAACGAAGTTTCGCCTCTAACCCTTACTGCTTCCTATTCTTTGCTTCTCTGAGCAGGGTTGTCACTAAGTAGCAGATTTATTGGCCGGTCCAGCCCGTGCGCTGAATTTAGTTTCTGGGGAAGGCCCAATAATAGCTTTTATTTGAGAATTTGTATAAGAGGTGCCCAAAATTAGAAATAACGGAATTTAGGGGGTGAGTCTCCAGGCCCCTAGCCCCCTGAGTACGTGACTGCCGCTGGCTATTGGTTTTACCCAATTTTTTTTTTTCCCAATAAGGTCGGGATTTCATTACAAATGCGGTAAATTTCTTAGTATTGTGGTAAAATCTTGAAAAAAAATGGGTAAAGTCGATATTCTGGCAAATTTTCTTTTTCCCCTCTTCCTAAAAAATATCAAAATTTCATAATTATTATTATAATTTAATGCTCCTCATATAATTCACCTTGTTTTTACTTTTCCAAATTTGCCCCCCACCCTCCTCGAAAAACATTCCTTTGTGTATGCCTGCCAATCGCGATAATCCTTTTTGTGCTTCACAGACTGTACTGTCAAGTAACTATTCTGTTTTTTTTTTAAATCACCAACTACAAAGTTTTACTAAATTTTGTTCAATTTTTTTCATAAGAATTGACTATCTTTACATTCAGGTCTCAAAGTCTTAATCACAAAAGCTAAAGGAGTTTAGAAGAATCTCTTCCAAGCATCTTTGAAATGATCATCTTCCCTGTTACCAGAATTTTGTAAAAAAAAAACAACATTTATGAGAATTTAGCCTAGGCTACATAATTGTCTTTCTTAATTGATCTTTTCTTTTCCTATATCAATCTGAAAGTTTTACTAAGGCTGGTACTCAGCAAGGCTCTGATTCTGCCCCCCCCCCAAATCTTGAATTTTGTGAGTCCTTCCGAAGAAAAATTTCCAAACTGTTCATGCAAATGGCTCGTCTTTAAAGAGAGCCCCTGACTTATGTGCCTCCTTCCCCCCCCCCACACAAAAAAAAAATCCGGTATATAGTCCTAGTCCTTTTCAAAATCATTTCAAGTGCCTAACAAATGAAACTCAGAGAGGAAAGAAAATAACAAAATGAAAAAAAGGTGAAAAAAACGAGAATTTCGTCAGCCAGTGGCGAAACATGAAGAAGAAGAAATAAGCAAATATTTCGACAAGGACCTCCGCCAATTCGTCCTCAGCGCTAAATAAAAAAGGAAGAAAAGAACAAAGAAACCAACGAAAATTGAACCTTTCGAAGTTTACCTCACAACGACAGAACAATAACTAAACAAAAACCAGGTTGGAATCAATGAAAAAGAAATTTACCTAGTTGATTGAGCAATAATCCTTTGTTTTGGTATAGCCTTAGCTGGTCTACAAATTCGGTCTTCATTTGATATGTAAAATTCTTTCGAGTTTGACCGGGTGAAAATATTGATTGAGTCCTTCAAAATTAAATTGTTATAAATTGGGCTCAATGAAATATCTCCAGTGTCTCCATTTATTGCTAAATTTCGGTTTATGTATTTTTTGATCTCAATTACTTCTTTTAAAAAATTGTGGTAGGCCATTTACAGTAGATATTAAGGTTGCCTCGTCAGAAAGAATGAGATGTGTCGAATTTTCAAATATATACAGGGCCAAAGCCGAACCAAAGTTGTCATTTTTATTTTCCAATCTCAGGGACTTGTCTATTGAAATTTTGTGTTCATGCAAACGTTCACCTAGTTGTTGATAGGTCCTACCAAAGTAAAATTTCCCACATGAACATGGGATTCTGTAGACGCCACTACCCAGTACAGGGTCAGTTTTATCTTTTCCTGAGTTAAACTTTTGGTTCAGTTTTGAAAGAAACAGAGAAATTATGTTTTTTTTTCCAAGTTTATCGCTAAGTTTTGGGATGTATGGTAAAGTGTGGTCTTAGAATGTATTTACTTAAAGTGCCTAGGACAGTGAAAATGAAATCTTATTTTTGAATTGATTATATGTAAGCTTACACAACCACACATATCTTAAAAAAAGTGGGAAAAACTCCGAACTCAATGTTCGATGAAAGTTCCTCCTTAAATGGAACTTATTTTTTCGTAGCAGCGGGTGCTAAATAAAAAGAAAAAAACGAGTGTAGAGATGAGAGAAAAATAAGCTAAAACCAATGGCACCAAATAGCTTAAAAGGTTTGGCTTTTATGCCCGTGCCAAATTATAGTCGCACTTGTCGATAAAATCAAAATTACGCGCGACTACAATTTCTCGAGTTGACCATTGTTCAACTTTCAAACATAAATTTCTTGACTGACCAATCAGAGTCAAATTTAAGGCATAATTTTTAAAACTGGAAAAGATGGAAACTTAGAAGAGCAGTTTTTCTATCTGGGAGAGGAATCTGACAAAAGCTAAGAAGACTTAGTATTAGTAGAGAACAGTTGGACATGAATTACTGTTGGTGCAAACTCTTTAAACTAATTTCTTACAATTTAAATTTTTGCTTTTTAAACACAGGTGTGATGCTAAATCAAGGAAATTACCTCGTCGTTCATGATATTTGGCTTTTTTTTTATCGATAGATGTGACTATGATGGGGCACGGGCATTGTTCGAAAGTGTACCTTTCTTTGCCAATCAACAGATTGTTAATGTTTGAGTTTTGTCAGCATCCAACGAATTGCTTTTGTTCTTTCTTTTAAATTAAATAAAAAAAAAACAAGTTTTTTTAACTGAAAGTAAGGAGCGACATTAAAACTTAAAACGAACAGAAATTATTCCGTATATGAAAGGGACTGTCCCGTCCTCAACGCCTCGCTCTTTACGCTAAAGCTTTTTATTGTTTTAAAAAATAAAGTTTTGAGACAGAGTCAAACTTTAGCGTAAAGAGCGAGGCGTTGAGGACGGTACAGTCCCTTTCATATACGAAATAATTTCTGTTCGTTGTAAGTTTTAATGTCGCTCCTTACTTTCAGTTTAAAAAACTTGTTTTTTTTTTTAATTTTTGAACGTTTTTGAATAAATGCAGGTTTTGATCTTGGATCACCGTACATCAATAATTAAAACAAAATTTCATATTAATTTACTTTTATTTAGTTAAATGGCTTTCTCGAAACTTGTTTAATTTTATTTACGAACGTTTTATTAGTAATAAAGATACGTAACTTACGAATTAACTTACGTAACGAACTTCTATATTCATATATTTTTAATACGTTTATTAGGGGGTTCGCCCCCAAGTCAATACCTTGCTCTTTAAGCGAAAGTTCCAATTTTGTTCCAATTCTTTAAGAATGACCGCTTAATCACGAAGGCCGTTAATTAGAATAAATAGCTCTTATGAAAGTACTAAAAAATCTTTGCCTTAAAGAGCGAGGCATTGAGTACGGGGTGAACCCAATCATATATGTAATATTTTCTGTTCGTTTAAAGTTTCGATGTTGCTGCTGTTGCAGTTGAAATACTTGTTTTTTTATATTAAATTTCTTGTCTTTTTTTTAAATAATGCTGGGAAGTCCGGCGTCCCCTTCATAGTAATGTCCCTTCCCCCATGAAAACTTCTTTCATGGAAAGATTCTCCCACATAACCTCCGACCCACCCACCCCCCACCCCCACTACCAGGAAAAATCTCCCCTGAAAACGTCTGTATACTTCCAAATAACCAATACTATATGTTAACATTGGGTAAAGTTCATAACTTTCAGCCCTCCCCCCTGGGAACTTCGGGGGATTAAGTCATCCTATAAGACATTTATAATATTTTCGAACATGCTGAACAAAATGGTTATCTCAAAATTTTGATCAGGTGACTTTGGAAAAAATGAGCGTGGGAGGGGGCCTAGTTGCCCTCCATTTTTTTGGTCACTTAAAAAGGGCACTAGAACTTTTAATTTCCATTCCAATGAGCCCTCCCACGATATCCTAGGACAACTGGGTCGATACGATCACCCCTGGAAAAAAAAACAACATACAAATAAACACGCACTCGTGATCTTTCTTCTGGCAAAAAATGCAAAATTCCACATTTTTGTAGATGGGAGCTTGAAACCTCTACAATACGGTTCTCTGATACGCGGAATATGATGGTGTGATTTTCATTAAGGTTCTATAACTTTTAGGGGGTCTTTCCCCCTTTCTTCGAAAATCAGCCAAATTTTCTCAGGCACCTAACTTTTGATGGGTAGGATTAAACTTGAAGAAACTTATATATTTGAAATCAGGATTTAGGTCTGATTCTTTTGATGTATCTATTTGTATCAAAATACCGTTTTTCTAGAGTTTCGGTTACCATTGAGCCGGGTCGCTCCTTACTTACAGTTCGTTACCACGAACTGTTTGATATCGCAACACTGACGAAATGCAATACTTCTCCGACAACCTCATTATTTTAAAATAAACAAAAGAAAAATCGGTACTTTTGTCTTATTGCCACCACATTCAAGAAGTGAAGTTAGGTTAATCCTAATGAAATATACCTAACTATGATGAAAGTAAAATATTTTTGTAACAAGATTATGAAAACTACAACAGAATTATGGAATAAGCCCCCCCCCCCCCAGGGCGCATTATATTAAATGGTTTCGGTACTTCCTCGTTGCTAGTACACATTCAAGAATTGAAGTTAGGTTAATCATAATGAAATATATCAAAATATGATAAAAACATAATAGTTTAGAAACAAAATTATGGAAACTACAACAAAGAATTATGGAAGGGGGAGGCCGCCCAGACCGCATTCTATTAAATACGTAACCCACAGTTTATATAATTAGTGAAATTAACTGTGATATTGAAATTGACTAATTATATAAACTGTGACGTAACCTAACCAAAATACCAACTAAATATTTAATTAAAATATAGCTACAATGTAGTTTTCCACCGAGCCGAAACTAATATTGCCTGATATAAAGACCATGAAAACTGGTTATTGTCTCATGTTCGCGATACAAAATATCTGTGTGTGATGGTATTAAGGCGCAAGTACCGCAAAACCTTAGAGAATCGAGGCTTTCGGGTATGAATAGACTTAAGGTGGGTTCAAAGGGCAGTGAGGGTCCGTATTTTGATGTGTTTGGCTCTTTAAGCAGGTCTATGTGCTCTCTTAGAAAAAAAAATAGTTGCTGGAACCTCTTCTGTTAATATCTAAATCTAGTTTGGGTACTTGTATGATATAGCGCCGACCACTCAAGTTGTTAATCGATTGACGCATTGTAGAACCGATTTTTTCGTTAGTTTTATTTGGACAGTATGAAGTTAAAGAATAATTCTTACTTCATCGTAAGCAGAATAATTGTGACTAACACATTAGGCATGTAGACACGCTATAATTTACCCCCCCCCCCCCCCCCCCTAATGTGCAAATATATAGCCCAAATTTCATTAGGATTTTAGAAATTCATTAGGATTAAGCGTCAGAGAAACAGGTTTTACTTAGATGAAGAATATTGGGTCGGCGCTATATCATACACGTACCCTAGTTTGTAATAAAAGCTGCCAAATAAAATCACTAAAACAAATAAAAATAAATAAAATAAAATCACTAAAAAGATAGAAATATTTTGAGGTGCAGTATTGCGCCAGAAACCAAAATAAAGTGCAAATAAACTGTTTTTGGAATGGATAAGCTGTGGTGTGTGGGAGGATTACGTCACAGTTTTCAAGGTTGAGCCTCGGGGGTTATATTCATCTTAGGCAGTCTGTATGCTAGGCGTCTCTCCTATAATGACTCATTTTATTCTCATAGATTATCTGGCAACACCTTTTTTTCTTGAGACCTGTTTTTGGCAAAAAACGAATACCTGTTTTGTCTCAGTGCTTTAGAGACTTGGAATTCAACGAATTGATAGTGCCTGGAGACTTTAATCTGAAAAATTAAGAAAAAATCGGGAAAGCTAGTTTTTATATTTTTTAAGTCAGTTTAGTGTGCTAGTTAATTCAAGATTTGACGTATTTGAATGTTATAAAGTAAGAAAATGGATGAAAAATTATTGGACAATAAAAGATATGCATTAGCTCAGACATTGCTAAATATTGAAAAGTTCTTTGGGGGATCTCTAACTTTTTATTATTTTTTTTTTTTTGCCACTGGAGTTACAAGCTTAGGCCTGCATCCAAGTATTTATTTGGGGGATAGTACTTTAGGGGTGGGGGACCTTCAACAAGGCAACAAAAAGGAGAATTTTACAAAATGCTGATTTTCGGTATCAGGGCCGTATTAAGGATTTTTGCTTGGGGGGACACCATAAAACAATAAAATGCATCAAAATGTGTTTTTAGGCATTTTTGTTACGCTTATACGAGTTGAAAAAATATTCTGGGGGGATTCAAACCCCCTAAAACCCTCCCTGGATACGCCCTTAACCAATATTGACTTACTCTTTGTTTTTTTCGAGTTTTCTCTTGGTTTGCCAAGTAGATAAAGCTCTCTATGATTTTGTGTGCATTAATATATAGAGAAAAAATCATTGTTCGTTTTCTTTTCTATATCAATGCGTAGCCGACCTCTTATAAGTCATTTTCCAGATTACTTCGGATTGTGGAAAAAAGAAAATCCTTCCGACGCGTGTAAGTCACGCTTTTCTAACAAACTATTGACGCACTCGAGATTGGCTATATATTAATGTAGCGAATGAAAGCTATTTTTTTTTCTCTCTCCATTTATTTATGTACGCACAATCCCTGACAGCTCTATACATATTTACTAGTTAAAGAAAAAAACCTAGTAAAAACGGGGTAAGTCACAAAACAATTCCGAAATTTCCACCCGAAGCTGGGTCCTGGTCCCCCTCTCTCCTGAACGCATCATAACTAAAAATACATTTTCCCTCTTACTGGGGGGGGGGGGGGTAGCTACCCCTATCCTCTCCTCTTGGCCCCCTTGTTGGCTGCATAACACTTATTTAGGAATCGAAGGTCCAGCTATATTCATCATGGTTCTTTAAAAAGCAAAGTAAGAAATCATATAAGAAGAGAGCAAGTGTTCTGAGGGTTTGAAAAGGATACAACACAAATAAAAGGTTTCGAATTATAATCATGTGTGAATCTTCAGGAAAAAACGGGTGTTTTTTTTTTTTTTTTTTTTTTTTTTTTTTTTTTTTTTTTTTTTTACATTACGCCATCTGCCTGAAAGCGTGAGTCAGTAATAGTTAGCTAAGTCGTTTTATGCAAACAAAATAGCGTCGTCTAGTCAGCTTTTCATTAAAGAATTGCTTTGCCGCTCAAAACCACAAATACAGAACCCTCCCCCTTGTGGATCTCTATGGTCTATAAACGATCACCTGTAAAGATTGCTAGTCAAACCTCTTTCGCTAAGAACCAGATTTTCAGTATTGTCTCTGCTTAGTACCAACCGAAAAATGTACAAGGCTTTTATAACCAGCCCCTGTAATTACTGTACTTAAATAAAAATGTAGGTGGTAGAAGCCGGAAGTTTTACAATACCCGCGTATTTCCACTGCGTCTGCCACCTGCTCTTACCATGCACTATGTCATCTGACCTGCTACTTCATATAAATCGGGCTGATGAACCCTGTTTTAGTTCAATGGGTCATACTAGTTTTATTTCTCACATCCCTGATTTGTGCTAAAAGGTTTTGTTCTCAAAATTTTGCCTAGAAGGACATCGTTTAAGAAGCTTCGTTTAAGAAGGGTAAATACAACACGGGGGGCAGTGGCGGATCCAGGATTTTTTTTTTGGTGTGGGGTGGGGGGCGCAAAATAGGTTGATCCGAAAAAAAAATTAGGTGGGGGCACAAATAGGTTGATCCGATAAACTTGCGTTATGAGCAAGTTTAATTAAGGCAAACTTGAGTTAATTAAGTAAATTGCAGTGCTTTAGACTACGCTAGGGGGCGCCCCCTAGATCCGCCACTGCATGGGGGGGGGGGGGACATAGATACTCTCAGAGGAGCACATGCCTGATTTAACATACAGTACTCGGGGTGCCAATTGCTGAGGGGGGTGAAAAATAAACATTTTTTTATATTAATTGAAAAAAAATCCTTGACCCCTCCCCTCCTACTTTTCGTGAATTCGAACTTCTGTTATGCCTACACACGTGGAAAGGAATTAAAACCTACTCAAGGCTCTCTCTTCAGAGGGTTTCAAGAGCATAGCCAAGATTTTCTTTCGGAAAGTGTCTAACTCATCTTTGGAGGAGGGGGTCATGATATAGAAGTGACATGTTTTTTGCAGCCATCATATATAGTCCGAAACTAAATGTCTTTAGACAATTTCTTATAATATTTCAAATTTCAGGGGAAGGAGGGGTCTCAACCCCATCGACTCCCTACCCTTGTTGCGTCGATAACATGATTATCAATTGGGCAAAGGGGATAGGTAGACACTAGCCCTCCTAGATTTTTGCCTCCCCCAAGATTTCTAAGAATTCTCTTTTTGGTACTTTGATTGAAAAATTCCTTTTTTATAATTTTCATTTAAAAAATAAAAAAAAATGGCAATTCGCCCCTTCGCCTTTAGATTAAAAAAAATTGTTTACCCCCCCCCCTTATCTTCCCATGAATTGATGTCACTGCCCGGCAGGTATTTAAATTCCGAGGAGCTTGGCCTGTACCCCCCCCCCCATGTTCTTGTTCATATGTAGTTGCTGTTCATCTTCCAATAATTTAGAAATTTGCCCAAAAGAAAACATTTAAAGCGCTTAGAAATTCCACAAAAATTTACTGCTGTTAGCCAAGTCAAATTTTATTGCCGAATCCAGAACTTAGATAATTATATTCTAAGTTCTAAGTTCTCGCCTAACCATATTACATATCCATGTCCATTAAACAGTGCTGTTAAGATAATACCGTCCGCATCTAGATTGGGGGGTTTGCCCAAACCTGACATTAAGCCCTAGTTTTATAGTCTTTAAATTACCCTAACCACAGCTTTATGTAATGGTCAATCCATAGTTGCGTGAAAGTTACTAATTCTTAGGGTTTAATGGTGACAAACTGGGTGACAGCCTTCAAAAGGGTTTTGCTGTTTTGCAACTTTGACCTGAAGAAGATTGATTGGTTAGCATTTCTCTAACCAATACAGAGCTATCTCTCTTATGTATTTGTTTCATTTTTATTTCTCCTCTGTTTTTTTCCTGGCCATAGAGCCTTACGGGGGAGTATATGTTGAAGTGTTTTTTGTTGTGAATTTATTAGTTGAATAAAGAGAATAAATTATTTGACTGATTTGGCACCATTCGGTTATTCTCAATTCAAGGGCAATAATCTGACAAGCCTGGGCTCGTGACTGGGAATAGGTGCCAACGGGATGGGGGATATACTACCAGATTTCTCTCTTCCCGACGTAGGTGACTCAAAACAGACAAGAAGTGGAATTTTTGCAGTATCCAGAAAATATATAGATCTTCTTCAAACTATAGTTTTCATTGAGAGAATTGCCCCCCCCCCCCTCCCAACCCAAAAAAGTGGGAACGTTCATCTCGCTGGGCCTTGAATTTCTATAAATCTTGAAATCATACCACCAATATTTAAAATTACTAATTATATTCAGTGGTCCCAATACTTATAGTCTACGGGCTAAATTTGTGTACTAGTAAATTATTTCTTAGGCCTAATTGTTTGTCTATGAACCAGTTGTATCAGTTTAATAACAGATTGGGAAAAAAGAAGAAAAATCATAGTCCACTTTGTTTTAGAAATACAAACTTTAAAATGTACACTCTTCATTTAAAAATAAATTAATAACAAACCAACTTAGAAGCGCCAAGCATGGCCTTATGCAAGGGGGAAGGGGTTTACCCGGTTTGATCCCCCCCCCAATTTTTTTGTCCGAATCACAAGAAAAGTAACAAAAGTACATGCAAACAAATTTATGCGCAATGAAACCTTGATAAATACTAATCTGTTTTTTGTAACCCTCTCCGCTCCCGAACAAAAATTCTGATACGGCATCGGTGCCAACTCCCAAGAAACTTGTGTTGACCTTGTGCATACTATTTAGGATACTTATCTGTTAGCCAGTACACACTTGAGAATTCGGATCTATTAAATCAGACAATAACTGGTTTCTTGCTGTTTGCATACGGAGACAATTAGCTTCGGCTCAGTGGAAAACTATATCGTAGCTATATTTTAATAAATATTTAGTTGCTATTTTGGTTAGGTTACATTTGCATGCATGCAGCCCGCTCTACTTACCCCCCCCCCCCCCCCCCCCTAATGTGCAAATATACAGTCGAAATTATATATATCCTATCTATCTCCCAAGCGTCTCAGTTGTTTCAACCCTGTACCTGTAGATCCAAATTCTCGAGTGTGTACTGGCTAACAGATAAGTACTCTATTTAGTCTCTTCTTTTTTCCCTTCAGATGATGAGTTTTATAATCAGTTCATATAGTTTCATACAGTTTAAGAGGTCCACCTCTGTTCACTGCATTGTTGATCTTAGGTCAATAACTTGCTGACACGCATAGCCAAAGAGTATAGGAAACGGTTCTAGGCGTTTACCCCCGACGGTGACTACCCCCCGGAAAATACACCCCCGGAATATAACCCCCCCCCCGTAAAATACCCCGCCGAGGAAAATACCCCGCGGAAAATATCTCCCCCCCCCCCGAGAAAATATCCCCCCCCGTGGAAAATAAGGCTTTCCAAATTTGAGAATTTAATTTGAGTTTTGTTTTTTTTCCGTAGGGGGAAGGAATTTTGGTATTGGTGTATTACACACCACTCACTCAAGTTTACGCTGCATAAAACTCGAGAACTAACCGGTTTCTTCGTTAGTTTCTTTCAGCTTAGCATGAGACAAGACAAAGGCAAGTGACAGAATAGATGGGAAATATATAGTTTGGGCCATATATTTGAACATAAGGGGGGGGGGGTAAAGTATTTGGACAATTTGAGGTCAGAAAACAATTCTTACTTAATAATATGCAGAATAATTGTACCTAACACATTTTGCATCCAGACCTACTATACTTCCCCCCCCCCCCTAATTGATAAATATATAGCCCAAATTTGTTTCTAAAGTAATGAAGAAACCGTTTTGTTCTCGAGTTTTACACATCATAAACTTGAGTGAGTGGCGTATAACACACAAGCACCGGAATTGTCATGGAGAGAGAGAGAGAGCCAGATTTCCCGGTATTATTTAAAACCGAGCAGAAATTAAGTTCAACTGAAAGTAAGGAGCAACATCAAAATTTAAAATGAACAGAAATTATTACGCATATGAAAGGAGTTGCCTCTTCCACAAGACCTTGCTCTTTACGCTAAAGTTTTGACTTTTTGTCCTAATTCTTTGAGAACGATTCCTGGAACACAATGGCCATTTAATTAGAACAATAAGCTTTGTTTTTAAATTCAATAAAACAAACTTGAACGTAAAGAGCGAGGTCTTGAGGAGGAGGCAATCCCTTCCATGTATGTAATAATCTCAGTTCGTTTTAAGGTTTGATGTTGCTCCTTACTCTCAGTTGAAAAACTTGCTTTTTTTATTTAATTACTTACAGAGAGTATTTGTTAATGGGAAACGTAAATTTTTAAAAAGAAAAGTAAAGAGCCTCATTAAACCAAAAATGAGCAGAAATAAAGTCAAATAGTCTTCAAAGTAAAAACTGTTGAGTCCAATAGAAAAATCTAAAAAGATATAAAAAAATTGTGTGAAAAAGACTACGTCAATAAAAAAAAGAACGGAAATTAATATAAAACTTTTTCCACAAAACAAGTTTGTCAAAGAATAGTAAACAGCCTCGTTAAGCCAAAAATGAGTAGAAATAAATTCAGATAACTTTCTAAGCGTAAAACTACCATAAATAAATGAATTAATTCAATAAATGAATTAAAATGAATTAAGTTTTAAGACTATAAGGAATAGATATCAGAATATGGTATATCAAACTGGCAATACACGGTTATTTATTTTTTTTAAGTAAAGTGCATACTATGTTCTGTTTGAAGAAGACAAGGGTGTTGTCAGCTATACTTAAAGTTTTTTCTTCTTAGTTGAAAAGTGATCAGGACCGAGAAAAAGAGTATTTGCACACCCTAAGTATCTTAAAAATTTAAAAGGAAAAAAAAAAAAAAAAAACATTTTTGTTGAAAAGACTTCCATATGAACTTCTGTAATTTTTGGGAGTAGCGGGCGCCAAATTAAAAAAAAATGAAGAAGAAAAAAATATAGGCGAACAATCATTCAAAATTAAGCTAAAAAAATATGGCACCAACAAGTTTAAGAAGTTTTAGCTTTCCTTTGAAAGGATAATTGGCTTTGGGAATCAACACATTCTAAATTGTTTAAGTTTTTATGGACAAAAGCATTGTCAAATTCTACCAGTTTGTTTTTCTTATCTTCCAGGTGTAAAACTACCACAAATCACCATTAATAAATAAATGAAACCCAAAACTAAGACCTAAAAAGTCAAAACTTTAGCATAAAGAGCAAGGTCTTGTGGAAGGGGCAACTCCTTTCATATACGTTTTCTGTTCATTTTAAGTTTTGACGTTGCGCCTTACTTTCAGCTGAAAAAACTTGTTTTTCTAAACTTAATTTCCGATCGTTTTTAAATAATACGGGGAAATCCGGCTCTCCCTCCATGAAACATTCCGGTGCTTGTGTGTTATACGCCACTCACTCAAGTTTACGATGTGTAAAACTCGAGAACAAACCGGTTTCTTTGTTACTTTAGATTCAAATTGAGTTATATATTTGCACATTAGGGGGGGGGGAGTATAGTAGGTCTGCATGCAAAATGTGTTAGGTACAATTATTCTGCATATTATTAAGTAAGAATTGTTTTCTGACTTCAAACTGTCCAAATACTTTAACCCCTCCCCCCTTATGTGCAAATATATATCCCAAGCTATATATTTCCCATCTATTCTGTCACTTTTCTTTGTCTTGTCTCGTGCTAAGCTGAAATAAACTAACGAAGGAACCGGTTTGTTCTCGAGTTTTACAGCGTAAACTTGAGCCAGTGGCGTATAATACACCAATACCAAAATTCCTTCCCCCTACGGAAACTTAAGCGAGTGGTGTATAATACACCAATACCAAATTTCTTTCCCCCTACGGAAGAAAACAAACTCAAATTAAATTCTCAAATTTGGAAAGCCTTATTTTCCACAGGGGGTATTTTCCGGGGGGGGGGGTATTTTCCGCGGGAGGTATTTTCCGCGGTGGGGTATTTTCCGGGGGGATATTTACAAAGGGGGTAGTTTCCGTGGGGGGGGGTATTTTCCGGGGAGAGGGTAATCGCTGGGGGGGGGGGGGTAAACGCCGGCCACCATAGGAAACTGGTGAGAATGGAAACTGACGCTAGTGTAAAAAGAAAACCACCAACACCATCTAACGTTCATGTGTTTTTTTTTTTATGCAGACGTCAGCTAGAAAACAACTTGCATAATTTTGGCTCTATTCCTATAAATTTCATACCCTAATTTAACCAATTTTCGATCTGAAAATTTTCCCTAGATTGGTTTTGGAGCCTATTCCAAATCAATGTTCCTACATATATTATGTTTTTTAATAGTTAATTACACAAAACTTCTACGGACTTGCCTTTCCAGGCACTTTAAAATGCACGGGGAAGGTAAAGAGCCAGAAACTCTCGTCGCGAGTGTCTTAGTCAACTAGTCTGCTTAGCCGGTCAAAATTATCCTGAGCTAACCTAGGCCTGTTTTGTGCATACTGAATTTCAAGTAGAAACAATTTTCAAAAACTACACATTTCTTGATTCATTACTGCTTACAGAAAAATTTCAGCCTTAATCCTATAAAAATAGACTTTCATCAGTAATGCCTATATAATTTATTGTTATGAATAAACTCAAATGATCAGTTCTCCTGGACTTATTTTAATTTTTATATGGAATTTCCAAACTCTGCAGCAGCTGCGGCGCTTCTGTTTTCCTTATCCGATTCGTACCTGTTTCTCATGCTTCTTGAACGAAGAACGAAATCCGTTCAAATCATAGACACATTCAAGCTAGGTGAGCTCATGTTGGTAAATGGCTAGTAAAAAGACTGCTTGACGCTTTTGGTTACGTGTTTCTCAATTTGCATTGTCACAAAATCAGATGTATACATGTGAGAGTAAAAAAAGTTCTTCCTTGATGTGCTGAGAGCACGTTTTCAGTTTTAGAAAAGCGTCTAAATCTGCGAAAATACAATCAGTTACCATTGTCATATTCGATGAAGTTCTTAGTCTTAAAAGATTATTAAAAAAAAACAACTCCAAATACAAGAAATTAACAGATCGACGTTCTGCCCCAAGGAATTACGGGGGGGTCCCCTTGACCCAGATGCTTTCGGGTGTAAATTTTGAGCTAAACAGAGACAAACTGCTTTTTGGTTCATTTTTGGGTCCTTTAGCACCCTCCAGACCCCAACAAAAGTGTGTGATCACCACGATCTTTAAGACAGTATGCAAATCGTATTTAGAGTCCTCGGCCCTGGGACTGAGTGCGTCATAGGATAAGATAAGGTATATTTCTCATCCAAAACACAAAATCAAGAAACATAAAATTATGCACTATCAAACAGTTCGTGGTAACGAACTGTAAGTAAGGAGCGACCCGGCTCAATGGTAACCGAAACTCTAAAAAAAAAAACGGAATTTTGATACCAATAGATGCATCAAAAGAATCATATTTTAATTCTGATTTCAAATATATAAGTTTCATCAAAGTTTAATCTTATCCGTCAAAAGTTACGCGCCTGAGAAAATTTGGCTGATTTTCGAAAAAAGGGGGAAAGACCCCCTAAAAGTTATAGAACCTTAATGAAAATCACACCATCACATTCACCGTATCAGAGAACCCTACTGTATAGTTTTCAAGCTCCTATCTACAAAATGTGGAATTTTTCATTTTTTGCCAGAAGAAAGATCACGGATGTGTGTTTATTTGTTTTTTTTTTTTTCTTTTTCCCAGGGGTAATCGTATTGACCCAGTGGTCCTAGAATATCTTAGGAGGGCTCATTGGAACGGAAATTAAAAGTTCTAGTGCCCTTTTTAAGTGACAAAAAAATGGAGGGCAACTAGGCTCCCTCCCACGCTCATTTTTTTTCTCAAAGTCACCCAATTAAAATTTTGAGATAGCCATTTTGTTCAGCATAGTCTAAAATCTAATAAATATGTCTTTTACGATGACTTAATCCCCCACAGTTCCCAGGGGAAGGGCTGCAAGTTATGAACTTTGCCCATTGCTTACATATTGTATTGGTTATTGGGAAGTATACAGACATTTGTAGGAAGAATTTTTTTCTGGTGGTTGGGAGGGGGGGGGCTGGAGGAGGGGGTTACTCGGGAGAATCTTTCCGTGGAGGATGTTTCTTTGGGGTAAGGGACATTTCTATGAAGGGGGCGCCAGATTTCCCAGCATTATTTAAAAAACGATCAGAAATTAAATTTTAAAAAAACGAGTTTTTTTCAACTGAAAATAAGAAGCAACATTAGAACTTAAAATGAACTGAAATTATTACGTATATGAGGGGGTTCTCCCCCAAGTCAATACCTCGCTCTTTACGCTACAATTTTTTTTTAGTGCTTTCAAAAGAGCTATCTATTCTAATTAAACGGCCTTTGTGATTCAGGGGTTTGTGAATTAAAACGTTTTGTAACTTTTAACGTAAAGAGCGTGGTATTGACTAAGGGGAGAACCCCCTCATATACGTAATAAAAAAACAATAAAAAAAAAGCGATACGGCTCTATAGTAATCGAAACTTTTAAAAACGGAATTTTGATGTCAATAAATGTATCAAAAGAATGGGCTTTATAATGTTGGTTCTAAATATATAAATTTATTAAGTTTAGTATTACTCATCAAAGGCTACGAGCCTGAGAAAATTTACCTGATTTTTTAAAGAGGGGGGAAACATCCCCTACAAGTGAAAGAATTTTAATGAAAATCACACCGTCAGATTCAGCGTATCGGAAAAACCGATTACATAGGTTTCAAGCTCATATCTGCAAAAATCTGCAACTTTGTATTTTTTGCCAGAAGAAAAATATACGAATATAGAAGTTCGTTACGTAAGTTAATTTGTAAATCACGTCAGAACCAAATTTAGAGACAGCCATTTAGCAAAAGAAAAGTAAAATTTTTATGCAAATTTTGTTTACTTATTCAATGACGGTGAGCCAAAATAACAGCTGCATTAACTAAAAAACGATCAGAAATTAAATAAAAAAAACAAGTTTTTTTAAACCGAAAGTAAGGAGCGACATTGAAACTTAAAACGAACAGAAATTATTCCGTATATGAAAGGGGCTGTCCCCTCCTCAACGCCTCGCTCTTTACGCTAAAGTTTGACTCTGTCTCACAACTTTATTTTTTAAAACAATAAAAAACTTTAGCGTAAATAGCGAGGCGTTGAGGAGGGGACAGCCCCTTTCATATACGGAATAATTTAAAAAACTTGTTTAAAAAACTTGTTTTTTTTTTATTTAATTCGCCATAAAGGCTCCGTGGCCTTCAAATCCCCTGAGGCACTGAACCATTTAACTATTCTGAGAAAAATGTCTACCTGGAAATTTTTATTCAATGCCGTAGGCGGTTAAGAAGGTGTCTGGGGGCAAAAAGAGGCTGCTAAAGAAGGCTGGTTACCCACCTATTACTATTGGCCTTTGGGGGCACTTTGAACGTTCAATTTCCCATCAAATTTGACCCTTACGAATTCACTGCTACCATAAGAATTCACTGGAAAAAATTGAATATAGCAGGCTCTTTACTAAGTCAATGCTAGTGCATTGATTCTGAAAAGTGTTTTTTTTTTTCTCTTATTTTTATACCAAGAGAAAATAACGGGTTAAAATTTTACCACAACACATAGTAAATCCCATTTGAGGAGAACCGTATCAAGTTGTAGATTTGATCAGCTCTTAATAAGGTTCACACATTATAAGGGCCGAAATTAAATATATTACCTACTATTCCGTAACTATAAACAAAGGATTATAAACATAATCGGATAGGATAACGCACCATCACGTCAGCTTAAAAGGTCAGTATTTGGCGTATTCCATTGCTTGTCATTTTAATATTTTACATGGCAGTACGTCGCCTTTATCTAAGTGTGAACTAACTTAACAGAAAGAGGAAGTATTTGTCACTGGGCATGTACTGTAAGAAACTTTAATGAATTTATTTGATAAACCTTTTAAATATTCAGGGTATTATGTATGGTACATGCGCCACCCCACATTAAAGGGGTAGATATTCGAAAAATACCAATCGGGGAACCAAAGTTTTGTTGTCCCCCAAGCATCGATTCTGTATTCGCCCCTGTCGCTATTAAAACAAATCGTTAAAATAGGCCTGTCGTAGAAAAACATTAAAAAAAATTTTGTGTTATAATCGTGGCTATCCTTCTTAATTTAATGATTAAATGACTTCTAAACTTTACTATTGATGAATTAAGAAGAATATATATGATTATCGTACACTATTCTAAATTGAAATCTTGGTTGTGAGATTTTATTTTCTTTCTTGTGATATTAAGGCGATTTCAGGTTAGATATTCACTTTAAAGTACCAATAGCCTCAAAATAAAACCTTCTTCTGCCTGCTGAACACCTTCTAGGTCTATTCATATCCAAAAACCACGGTTTTTTACATTGTTCTTTATGTATAGTTTCAAAAATATGAAGTTTGGGTATTGGTGCATTATGCGGGCACTGCTATATACTGTATGTGGAATGTCAAACGGGAAATGCTTCAGTCAAATAGGATGAATATATAATAGTTTAGAAACAAGTTTGGGCTATATTTGCACATTAGGGGGGGGGGGGGTAAAGCATACCATATATTAAATACAACCTAACCTAGGTACCTCCCCCCCTAAACCCCAAAAAACAACTGTTTTAGTAACGAGTATCTGTCTCTCCCGTTTGACTGTAGCATTTCCCGTTTGACATTCTACATACAGTATATAGCAGTGCCCGCGTAATGCAACATTACCGACGTTTCTATGACAGTATCACATTTTTGTCAGTTTTGCGACGTTGAATCAGGGAAAAAATAAGCAAAACCAATTGATTAAATTTAACAACGCCTTTGGTCCATAAAAATTTTGAATATTAACATGTATTAAGAGTCCGTTGATTCACAATGATGCTTAAACCTTAAAAAGTAAGCTGCACCTTTTTAAACTGCTTGGTGCAATATGTTTTTGACTTGTTTTTGTGCTGATTTTCCCCTCACATTTCTCTTTTTT
The DNA here is from genome assembly GCA_027921565.1 of Artemia sinica. Classification (NCBI taxonomy): domain Eukaryota; kingdom Metazoa; phylum Arthropoda; class Branchiopoda; order Anostraca; family Artemiidae; genus Artemia; species Artemia sinica. The sequence goes on from CM051275.1 coordinate 2,613,764, forward strand.
GACATTGATAACCACTACTATTATTAACTGCATATCGGAGGACTTTTTCATTGAAAATCCTAATTTTTATTTTTTATGATATGTTTGGTTGTGTAAATTTTCACTCAACCAATTCAACCAAACCAAATAATCAGATTTCATTTCTACTGTCTTTGGTTCTTCAATGGTTAAAATGTCGGTACTGGTTCATTATGTGGGCACTGCTAAAGAAGCCAAGTTTGGTTAATGCTACTGAAATAAAATAAAATAGGATGAATATACAATAGTTTAGAAACAAATTTGGGCTATACATTTGCACATTAGGGGGGGGGGGGGCAAAGCGTACCATATATTAAATACGTAACCCAAACTAACCTAGGTACCTCCCCCCCCCTAAACCTCAAAAAACAACAGTTTAAATATCGTAAACGCAATGAAAACCACGCATTGCATTCCATTTCTCTATAGCGGTCTCTTGCAAATAGCCCGTTTGGCGGGTTTCGTTAGTATTTAGCCCGTTAATAGCCCGTTTGGCGGGTTCGTATGCCCACATAATGCACCAGTACCAGTACCAAAATGTCTTCCTTAGCACGATCATGGGCACCCGGACAAATACAGATTAAAGCTTGGAATTATTCAATTAGTATGTCATTCAAGTGGAAAATGATTTGTCGGTACTTGTCTTCATGAGTGTCCGTTTGGAGAGGGAGCGGACCAGACATTTTCTTTCTTGCCACATTTCTGGGGGAGGACATGGTTCTAAACCTAGGTACCTCCCCCCCCCCAAACCTCAAAAAACAACAGTTTAAATATCGTAAACGCAATGAAAACCATGCATTGCATTCCATTTCTCTATAGCGGTCTCTTGCAAATAGCCCGTTTGGCGGGTTTCGTTAGTATTTCGCCCGTTAATAGCCCGTTTGGCGGGTTCGTATGCCCACATAATGCACCAGTACCAGTACCAAAATGTCTTCCTTAGCACGATCATGGGCACCCGGACAAATACAGATTAAAGCTTGGAATTATTCAATTAGTATGTCATTCAAGTGGAAAATGATTTGTCGGTACTTGTCTTCATGAGTGTCCGTTTGGAGAGGGAGCGGACCAGACATTTTCTTTCTTGTCACATTTCTGGGGGAGGACATGGTTCTAAAACTTTTCTAGGGGGAGGGTCAAACGTAGCGATTTTTTTTTTTTTTTTGTCAGAAGGAAATCATTTTTTGGTCTCCCACAGGAAGGAGGCGGGTTAGCCGTCTAAGCCCCTACCTTTTGGGTACCCATTAGCACGATTGTTTTACCATATTCAAGGCTGTAACTAGGATTCTTTCCCGGGAGGAAGGGTGAGAGTCAGAATTTTGATTGGCATAATATTCCTTTTGTATCCTATTCCAAGAAAATTTCCGGTTCCAGCACAAGTATTATACTTAATTATTTATTTAAGACATTGCCATGCCCTCCCTCTTATGTCTGACACGTATATTATTAATTGCCCCCGTATATTTGGGTTGATCGAGAGGGGTTAGGGTCATTGGGGAAGTTATTGTGTGCCCGATTTTCGGATAAATCGGAAATTATCGCTACAAATTTTGTTCTTGATTGATTTTTTAATCAGAATATCATTGAGTTAAAAACGTTTATGGTCACCGAACAGAAAATTGAAATTCAAAGGTTACCTACTACCAAAACGTATCAGGAAACATATGATACAGTATACAACACAAAAATACAATCGCATAATCAGGGCCAGTGGAATGTTAAGTGCAGTTCTTTCAGTAACTCCACCTATTGCTTCCTTTGCTGTGGCGCCGAGTTGCTTTGGAAACAGGCATGTAGTAGCAGGGGTCGCGAAGAAATTTGTCTTTATGGTCCACTCTCGGCTCTCGACGGCCCTGCGTAGTAATGTGTATGCATACTGAGTAGTTGGTGACTCACTGCATTGATGACTTCACACAACTTAAATTCATTATCTTGATTACCAGGGGCGTAGCTCCAGAATTTTATTGGGGGGGGGGGGGGCAAGAGGGGTTCATATTCAGATAGTCAAGGGGAATGGGCTATATAATATTTTTCTCCAAAGTATTGGGGGGCTACTACCCCCTTTCTCCCCCCCTTCGAAACGACACCCCTGTTGATCCCTCTAGTGTTTCTCCTTTTTTAATAAAATTCTTATTTTTCAGCGAGGATGAAAACATCACTCGGCTATGTGGCGTGGTTGTTCTTAGTTACTCAGGTAAGTCATCTGTTCCATTTTTTGTTATGAAAAGAAGAAGAAAATGTTTCCTTCTTCTTCCAGATTTACAGTTGTTTAGCATTCCTAAATGTTAGGTTAGTTAGTTTGACTAATTTTAACTCAGATTAACTTTAAAGTAGAATCGATTAGCAATTTAAACTAATGTTTATCAAACTTTCTATCCTTGCAAAACCTTCAAAATAAATTAAGAGACCCCTGAATAATATACACTATTTTTTCATCTGTTTTTAAGGCCATTTTGTCGAGGGTCCCTTCTTGCAGAACCATGGGGCTTCGGGGAATAGAACCCCGGTTGAAGAAATCTACTCTAGGTAGACAGTAGCCTATTTGGCCAATCTTGGTTAGCTGATTAAACTTTGAAATAAAAAAAAAAAAGGCTTAACAAAATGAAGAATTTGGACTGTTTATTTATTCAGGCCTTTTTTTAATTTCTTTTTTGTGTATTTTATTCTATTTCGCGTTTTTCTTATTTTGACACTGAGGCGGCTAATCGGGGGTCTCGGTTAAAATATTTGCTGTATTTTCTGCTTTTAACTGGCTGAAACTTTTTTTCGTTAATATGTCCTACCTTTTTCTATGTCACGTTTAGTCATTCCGGTCTTAGAAAATTTTTGGAACAATGCATTTTTTCCAATATTCGATTATGGGACTAACGTGTAAGATCAAGGATTTTAGACATATGTAAGGAGGGATTGCTCACCGTCTGCCCTATCTTGCAATTCACTGAGTGCCTCTAGTTCCACTACGCTTGGTTTTTCTACCACACCACACCTCTTCATGCCAGGTACAGTAGACTTAACGCCACAAGTAGCGTGCGTCACGTGGTGTGCACGCTTTTTTAAGTGGGTAGCCCCTTGATATTTTCTTAGAAAAAAGTTTGGATTTTTCCGAGATAGAAGACTTTACAGTCACTTTTTTCTTGCCCAAATACTCGAGAGAGTATCATTTTACTCCAGCCTGCCAAAACCCGCCCCAGAGAGATTTCCTGGTTAGCCTTGTCAAACCATATTGGGACTACTATAATTTAACGATGTTTAGTCACCTTGAGCAAAGACGTGAAATATTTTGGGTATGCATCAGCTCTCTCACTTATCTTATCCAACGATTGAATTGACGTGATCGCCCTTCGTAAAAAGTGTTGAATTTTATGAAAACGTGGTTGTTTGATTTTTCGTCTAATTCACAGAATAAAAGAGTTAATTAGCCGCAACGAACTAGTACACAAATTTCGTATAAAACTCTCAGTTAAAATCGCCTCACTACTACTTTGGAATTGCATTGTTTGATAAAAAAAAAGAAGAAAAAAACGTATAAAAATAATTAAGAAAACCAATAAAACGAGGTTTTTTCAGACAGGTTAAAAAAAGGAAATGGACAGGCAAAAATTTATATTTCGTCTAGGACTTCCGCCAGCCTGACCCCAATGTTAAAAAAAAAAAAAAAAAAAAAAAAAAAAAAAAAAAAAAAAAAAAAAAAAAAAAAAAAAACTAATCTTTTGAAGTGAACGCTAACAAAGCAGAATAAGTACTGAAAAATTAAACATAAAAAAATAATAATCCGAGAAATAAATAACAGACAATTCGAAAATTAGATGGGGCGAGAATTTTGTCCCTAACAGCTTGTCTATTGACCTGATTTTATTAAAAATGGTCAATGGATCTTGATTTAAAATCAGAGAGCATGTTACCTGATTCTCTTTGTACTAAGCTATTTTTCGGTTTACAGGCATTTCCCCAGTATCTCTATTTTAAAGTGAGGTATTTATTTATCAAGTTTTCTAGTTTCATTTGTCCCCCTAAAAGGGTGCAAAGAACCATTTGCTGTGGAAATTAAAGAACCTGCTTTATACCGCTCAAGCGGTTAGTTCAGCCAATGTTAACCAAAAAGAAGTTCTGACCTTAATGTCTGAAAGTTTGACCTTTTTGTTTGGACGGTTAGAATGTCTGGACAGTTTAAATGTTTGGAGTTCAACAATTAATTTTATCGACAGACTAAAAAAAAAAAAACTCGAGCTCTAAAATACAGCCCTCCACTCAGAAATGGAGACTCAGATGCAAAACCAGAGGCTGGCTTGAAGCTAGAAGAGGTGTTCGGGAGGTAACATTGGAGGGAAAAAAATCATATACACATTTTTTTCTACAATTTTTCATGCATTATAAACAAACGATTCTCGCTTGACCCTACGGGAATATAAATTTCCAAAAATGAAAATACAACAAACTGAAGATATGCGAACTCCTGGACAGGGATAGAACACCTACCAGAAACTTAAAAAAACTTATTTGCAATCAAAAAGCAATAAAACCCAAAATAGAAATAGAAATACCCATAAAAATCCGTACACCACCCACTCGAGAGTTAATGGTGGATCTTAAAAAACCATAATTTCTGCCGTGAGGAACGATTCAACATCACAAAGGTTATTGAACCTTCAACTGAAAAAGGGTGCTGTATAGCTATTTCGATAGTTACCTGATTGTATCTGTCCTGATTGTAGCTGCAGCAAGTTTCGATTCTAAATGTCAGACTCATATCGTCATAGCTACGCCTAGAGGTCGTATTTTACACGTTTGAGCTGTTTTTTCACATGATTTTCACACGTGAAAAATTGGGCATTTGGTGCATTTTCGGTTAATTGGTAATCTGGCAACACTGCCGTTGCCTTTCTGATCTGTACAAGTGATATATCGTCGCTGTTACGCCTTAAGGATATATTTAACCTTTTCACACGTTTGAGATAATTGCCAAAAAACTGTTTGCTAAGCTGTTCTCAAGGGGAGGATCAGTAGTGCTCAATCACACTTTAATCCTCCTGATTTAAGTCATCCTGATCCTCTCTTTGAGACCAGCTTAGCAAGTGGTTTTTGGATATTATCTCAAACGTGTGACATTTTTAGGTAAAACCTTTAGGCGTAGCAGCAACAATAGAGCATTACAGGTCAAATATACTGTGGCAGTGTTGCCAGATTACCGACTAAGCGAAAATGCACCCAAGGGCCCGATTTTTCACGTAAAAATGTCTTGGATGTTCAATGTTTTTTTGCAATTGTTCTAGTTTGAAGGATTAAAAGCAAACCATCCACGAAAAAGAACCAATATGGCACAAATGTGCCCATCTGGCAACATTAGGCTGTGACTTGCTCAAGTGAGCCACACAGAGTATGCGTGTAGAGCTTAGATGAGGCAGATGTTGCAAGGTAGAGTTTCTAGACCTCTAAAAGGCTGACCAAAGGCACTTTGGGAATCTATATGATATGGTTTTTAGGAATACTAAAATACTTTGTGAGACATGGTTAACACAAAATTCTTAACAACGTAAAATTTAAAACAAAAAACGCACCCTTGAATAAAAATAAAATAAATTAATGAAAGAAAATGACCACTATATTGCATACCCACACACTTTCCCAACTTCCTGATCCGGATTCCGGACCAGGCACTAGCACTGTCTATGCTTAGTTGCTGAAGAGGTTTAAATTATTTTAAAAAAATCTCAATTTGGTTTACCTATTTTTGGGTTGTAAAATATTGAAGATAATTGGGGGGAATAAAGCGGTTTTTGACTAGGGGACAAACTTGCTTTTCGTAACGTAAAAATAGTTTGCCGTGTATAATTTCTCAAGGGAAATGTATTTAATTTTAAGTTAATAGAATTAAGAGTCTGCCATACTAAGTTTGGAGGGGTGAGAGGGTACTGTCATATCGTAAATCATTGAACCTACCATGTAAGTAAAACAAGAGGCATAACAACCAAATTGAACTTGAATTCAAACTTATCGCTAAAGAACCTTTGGAGACACAAAATTATTACCGTTTTTTTTGCCGGCAATCCGAGAACAAATACCTTCCTAATTTATTACAATACGTTTCTAGTTAAGAGTTAGGGCAAGGGGAGGAGGTATAAACAAAACATGGGTAAATATCATGTTCTGTACCGGTTTACTTCTTATCTAGCACATAGCGGCGATTTATGCTATGTATACAAGGGGCCTAGGGGATGTACATTTCAACTTATGTCGGCCGAATGTATACCTAAAAGCGTGTCAAAATAAAATTCACATTCAAATATTGACACTTGAAAGCGAATGATGTACACTTGGGTTGTATTTCACTTCGGACGCTTTGAAACGCTTGGAGTTGGCCCACATATAGTTGAAAATGCGACAATAGTTGAATAAGAGCAAACAAAGAAGTTGTTGGAAAGAAATAGGAGCATATTAACGTTATTTTCTTGTTATTTTGTAATAAAATAATAGGAACAACAACAAAAATTCAGCCTATTTTAACAGTAAATAACAGCAAGCACACACAAAATAAATAACATTAGGTGCTGCAAATAAAGCTTTAAAACACGTATGCGACACGAAGCACTTACACAGATGGGTCCCCTGTTTGCTTGAAATAAATTCCCACCCTCGTCCCTGAGCTATAGCCTATCATGGCTAGGCTATGATATTGAATATTCAACACTACGAGCGCCTGCGCAATGGGATCAAATAGCAAAAACAGACAAACAAAAAATAAAAGATAAAATCCTCACAAAACAACATCTGCCCCCTCCCCCGTCATCTTCCTGTCATCTCCATCCTGACCGTCTGTTCTCCAAAAAAGCTCTGTATTGTATCGTGACACGGACTTGAATTCCAATACTCTTAATAAGAAGTTGGCTATTACTCTTCAAAGTCTTCAGCATCCATTCCTCCCCTTTTACCCCAATTCCAAAAATTTCCTCCTCAAATCCTTCTCAATCTATTCCTCACAATTTGTGTACAAGTTTCCTTGGGTGTAGACTCCCTAAGAACATTGTCTTTGGCTAAATATGAGCTATCACGCACGAAATGCATTGATGTATGCACTAAAATCCTCTACCTATCTGTTTGACCCGTGAATGGGGAGGTATTGGGGTTTTAGGGGATTTATTCAAGGCCAATCCCTATACGACAGTTTTCTAAACATCATCTTTAGTCCTAAAATCCTCCCCAGAAAATGCCATTTCATTGTAACAAGATTATCCAACTATGGCGAGTACCACGTATCTTATGGGGTTCATTGTACTCCTGCTCCAGTATAAGGTAATTGTTTTAACATTTTCTCTATAGCTGAGGTACTAATTAAAATAAACTAAAAAAGAAAGTTGTGTTCATTGCCACATGAGTCTTCAGGCCTGCCGTGCACTTATGGTTTCTCTTTATTATTTTAAAGCCACACGAGAAACGCATTGCAGTACGATTTACTATTTCTACTAACAACGTATTGCAGTACGATGCCATATGAGGCCAACACAGCTGCGCACACTCCTTAAATCCCAATCCATTCAATACCTTCCTCTTTACACTCTCCAAGAAAACACAGTTTCCCTTAAACCTTTCCTTGCAGCATCCTCTCACCTCATCCGAGGACGAACAGCTTCTCGTTTGGACATAGATGGTGGCTGGCAAGGAAGATCCTTGCTAATCTGTTATCATTCATCCACAGAACGTGTCCTAGCCATTTCAAGATTTCTCTCATTACAGCCATAGAAAGCATGATTGAACCACTTTTTCGAACAGTTTATTGTTTGAAATACGGTCAGTCAGACGGCACCCAAAACAGTCCCTAGATAATTTCGGAAAACATCTAGCAAATTCTCCTCCATCTTTCGGAGCACCCATACTTCTGGACCATACTTGACCACTGTCATCACTAGTGCTACTACTACTACTACTACTACTACTAACAACTCACCGCAGTACCAAACGGTCTGTGGCTAACGCAGCTGCGCAAGCTCCTCCTCCATCCTAATCTATTCAAACCCTCCCTCTTTACACCCCCAGGAAGCTCCCATTCCCCTTAAATCTTTCTTTACGAAATCTTTCAACCCCAATCGCGGACGATATCTTTCAGTTTAGTTCAAGACGGTTGGGCGAAAAAGGACAATCTTCAGGAATCTGGCATCCTTCATCCGCAGAACTTGCCTAAGCCATCTCAACCTTTCTCTCAATTATAGCCCTAGAAAGCGGGATTGAACCACACTTTACGTACAGCCTACTGTTTGAAATACAGTCAGTCAGCCGAGTGCTCAAAATAAAACATAGACAGTTTTTCTGAAAAATTCTGGCAAATCTGCGTCCGTTCTTAGGAGCGCCCGTTGATTGATCTTCGCGTTAACCAACATCAGCTCTTCACCTTCACTTATTTCTAGTCTCTGCGACTAAGTATTCATAACACTAATTTTCAAACCTATTCTTGTACTCTTAACTCTCAAAAGTTCCAAAAATCCGTTCATCTTGCTAACGTTTTCATCTAGGATGTTCAAATCATCATCATAATGTAAGTCCAGGAGAGTTTTACTTCCCTGTTTGATTCCGTGTTTTCCCATAGCCTTTGCTGTGTTCCTTAAAATGAATTTCATATAAATGGAGATAGAACGCAACCCTGCTTATCTCCTGATTCAGTATGAAACCAGCTACTAACCTCATTTCCTATCTTAATCGCAGCAATGTTATATTCGTACATATCATCATATTCGTACATATACAATGCTAATCATTTTACTGTATTTATCTGGTACACCATATAAGGATTGGCCTTTCGCTTAACCTCTTCTATCAGATAAATTAAACGCCTGACTATATTGTATTTTTGTTTTATTTTTTTTTTTACTCAATTTTGGGGAATAGGGAGGATTTCCAGCACTTTTTCTAGTCCTACTCCAGTATAAGATTGCTTTTGCTAGGGTTACTTCTACTTTTGATGGACACCTTAATATAATAAGAAACCAAATAAACTTATAAATAAACTTATAAAGAATTTGCCATTGCCAACAACCCTGACATTAAAACCACTCAAAAATTCAAAGCAGTAAAGATTGAACACACCCATATATATATACACACACACACACACACACACACACACACACACACACACACACACACACACACACACACACACACACACACACACACACACACACACACACACACACAACACACACACACACACACACACACACACACACACACACACACACACACACACACACACACACACACACACACACACACACACACACACACACACACACACATATATATATATATATATATATATATATATATATATATATATATATATATATATATATATATATATATATATATATATATATATATATATATATATATATATATATATATATATATATATATATATATATATATATATATATCACTGTAGCACCATGTGGTTCATTTATGTGTTTCTTTGTGCTCGTGCTGTTGCACGTAAAACTGTGCCTTAATTCCATATATCAAGAAATACCATTATAAAATTAATATTTCGAAGATGTCTTCCTCCTTATATGGATAGATGCGCTCGTTTTCATTTACGAAAGCGAGTTTGCAAATATTCTTTTCCATTTCAAATCTACCCTCTCCTTTTAAGGAGGCTCGTTGCAGTAATGTCCTCATTTCTGGTAGTTTAACGTACTTTCTCAAGTTCAGCCCTTGTAATGATCAAAGCTACTCAAACTAACTTTAAGTCAATTATTTAAGTAATTAGTCTTTAAGTCTTTAAATCAATTATAGAGATGTCTGGAGAATTTGAGAACTGATGTGTGAAATACTGTAGTTTCGAAAGAGAAAAGGAGTAACCCAAAGTGGAGTAAAGTAAAAGAATAAAACAAGAGTGAATTCTAAACGAAAGCGAAAAATAGAGATTACTTTCATACAATTCCGTGGTAAAAAAAAAATTAGTTTAATTGGTTTACACCTGTGACGTGTAAATCTATTGGAACCCTACATGTAAGGGTGTTTAATTATTGCATTTCCTGAACAACATCTCTTCGAGATGAAATAATTCCTTGAAAGATGTAAAGGACCCCCCCCCCCTTTAATAGTGACTCCTCATATACCCTGACATCACAAAAGTAGCGAAATGAATCTTGACATTTTCTATGTAATTGCATTCTCTTAATAATGTCTATAAAGTATGCTATCTTTGTTTTACGAGCGGAACAAAGCCTATAAGTAGGGTAGAACACCCTTCATAAAATTTAACACCCGTACATCCCTTAAATGACGGTAGTTAGAATAATCCATAAAAGAAATAGCTTCCGCCAGTTTCTCTTTTTCGTTGAGAGCAATAAAAAAAAGAGAAAGGCGCAAAAATAAACATGCTATTAAGGAAGGGTGGATTGAGTAATGCAAGCGCCACATTTCATTTACATCTGTCAATAAGAAGTTAAGTTTTAATGACGATCCGTCTTCTTCCGTCACTGTACCTGTGACGCATAGACGCACAGTTTAAACGGCGAGAGCTTGATGTGAAACTGTTCAGAGTTCGAGTGGTTTATTCTCGAGCTTTACACAACGTAAAATTGAGTGAGTGGTGCATAATAAAGAAGTACCAAAACTCCCTCCCCCTACGGAAATTAAAAAAATAGAACTCAAATAAAATTCGCTAATTTGGAAAGCCTTATTTTCCGCGGAAGGGTGTATTTTCCATAGGGGTTATTTTCTGGGGGGGGGTAAACGCCGACCCCCTAGACGCAGAGTTTAAACGGTGAGAGCTTGATGTGAAAAGCTTGTATCAGCAAAAAAGTTTCCAAATATTTTTCACTCGTAGTGTGTCTTTAAGGGGGGGGGATACATAATTAATTTTTGGGGGACCCATCAACGAAACTTTGGCTCCCCGATTGATATTTTCCGCCCTTCCACTATTATAATTAGCTGAACTTTTGGTCTTCTGGGAGGAGTGATCGTGTCCCAAGAGATTCCCCTTGGATCCATCCATCTGTCTTTATGTTTCGTTCTAGATTTAGAATATAAATAGAGATACGGCCTTTCGAAACTTCCATCCCTTCTACTTTCAAAAATTCGCCTTCAATCATCCCTCTGATTAGTCGAAAATATGTTTCAAAGTTGAAGTTAATTGAACTGATCAAATAACGCACGGGATATATTACTGGCACTTTGTTTGCATGCAATTTCGTTTTTTATGTTTTTTGTTGTTTTTTTTTTTTTTTTTTTGCTTCAATTCTCTTACAATGTCCCCTAATAAAGAATGGACTGAACGCATATAATTACCATACCATTGGTATTTCACCGGTGTAGACTTCGGGGGAGGAAATCAAGCCTGAGGTGGCAATTGAGAGGGAGTGCCCTATAGAATTTATCGCCTGCTGCATATTTTTAAAAACACATTTTTTGGTATTTTGATAGAAAAAAATTATCCCCTCCCTAAATTTTATAAATATATTTTTTTTGTATCTTCATTTAAAGAAATTAAAAAAGTCCCCCCTACACTTGGTGTGTGACTTGGCACCCCTGGATGTAGCCCTTCTCTTTCTCTTAAAGAAAAGAATTGACTTTTTTGGTGTAGTGACTTTATAAATGGATAGTTTTTTTTTCGATTTTCTCAATGAGACCAAAGTAGGTATTTCTGAGATTCTAGGGGAGGCAATTCACCCCCTCTTGGTGGCCCTGCCTTTCTTATTTAGGAGTTTTTTCCAACCTAGAAAATATTGTTCACGACTTGTAGCAGATGACTAATTTTGAAAATTCCCATGTGCTGGCGAATAAGATCAATTAAGTTTAATTCACGGCTAGATAAAATACTACTACTACTACTGACAACTCACCGCAGCACCAAGCCGCCTGAGGCCAACACAGCTACGCACGCTCCTCCTCCATCCCAATCTATTCAAAGCCCCCCTTTTTACACCCTCCCACGAAGTTCCCATTTCCTTTAAATCTTTCTTTATGACGTCCTCCCCAGACGAGGACGACCTGCTTTCCGTTTAGCCCTAGATGGTTGGCCGAAAAGAACAATCTTCGGCAATCTGTCATCCTTCATTCGCACAACGTGCCCTAGCCACCTCAGCACCAAGCGTGCCCTAGCCACCGCAGCACCAAGCCGCCTGAGGCCAACAGAGCTACGCACGCTCCTCCTCCACCCCAATCTATTCAAAGCCCCCCTTTTACACCCGCCCCCCGAGTTTCCCATTTCCTTTAAATCTTTCTTTATGACATTTTTTTTATTGTACTATATGGCTCATTTTTCAGTTTTCACATTCATTTTCACTCGATCTTGGAAAATTGGCTCCACCTTTGCACCTTTACACCGACACAGCTACGCACGCTCCTCCTCCATCCCATAGATAAAATAGTAATTATATAACCTTTATAAGGCACGTTCTAGAAAATGCAATGGGAGGGTTGGGGCCAGGCACCCCGTGTTTTCAACCACCCTCTCTGTTTACCTTCCCTGGATGTCTCCAGGTACCCATTTGGAGCTGGGTGACTCTGGTTAAGCTTACAGAGTCACACAACTAACCCTCGTTCCCTTGAACAGTAAAATAGCGGAAAACACGAAAAAAAGGAGTCATTTTATGGAAACAAAAACGAAAAGGTGACTGAAAATCAAAACACTTAGCCTATTAAACGACCATTTAGAAGTTATTCTTCATTTTTAGTACGTCATCTATCGCCAGTGCGCTCTTAGAACCAGGGTCGTATCCAGGATTTTTTTCGGGGGGTGTTTTACACCAGGATTTTCTTTCTGGGAGGTTTACACAAAAATACCTCTAAAAACACATAAAAATTTAGTTTATATTTTTTTTTTGGGGGGGGAGGTATTTTTTTTTTGGGGGGGGGAGGGTAAATCAACCCGACTCCCCTGGATACAGCCTTGCCTAGACCTTAATTAGTCATTTGGCTCTCTAGAAATATTCCATTTCCTTGAGGAATAATATAAATGGGCAACGAAAATACGTCCCTGGTATAAACCAATGAAAGCAAAACAACACTTTTTGCCATGAAATTACAGGGAAATTCAGAAGTTATTCTTGATTTTTTTTTCTGTACGTCATGTATCCCCAGTGCAGTCTTAGAACCTCCTGGGTACGGCCTTGCTTAGAACCTAATTAGTTATTTGGCTCTCTTGAAATTCCATTTCCTTAAGGAATAATATGAACGGGTAGCGAAAATACGTCCCTGGTATAAACCAATGAAAGTAAAGCACACTTTTTACCATGAAATTACAGGGAAGTGTTCTCTCTCTTTCCCTTTAGTTTAGCGAACGAGAAACAATTAATGATGGGAATTGATGCTTCAGCATTAGAATTGGATTTGAATAAATTGAAAGGGCTTAATAAGAACATGCCTCTATGTTTAAGCGCTCTTGGTGATATTGTAAACACTTTTGAATACGTCATTAATAACTGTGACCAAAAACCATTCAGAAATATTTAGAGGGAGAGGGTAAGTGTATTTTTCAAAATCGACTTGGGAGGGTGAGTTCGTCATTTTTTTAACTCTAAAAAAAATACGAAAAAAGGCATTTTTAATAAAGATAGCCGAAAAGGGAATTCTTCCAAATCTAGGTTGTCAAAACTGGGGGGTTTGATGCCCCAATCAACGCCCCCAAACAAAAGTACACAGTCAATATGCAGCGCGTTTTGTTGGCATACTAAACTGAACCTGGACGAGATAAGCGCTATTAGCTGATTAGCGGTAATATGTCCCTGTTTCGTCAACTTCTATGTAATTTTTGGCATAAAGGTTCACTTGAATTGAAACAAACAGTGAGAAGAAAGTTAATTTCTCGTTAAGGAAAGGTTAGACAAGTGGTAAAGGGTTATTGATAAATGAATAATTACAAGTGTTGTTTCACCAGTGATGGCGGGAAGATGGTATCTCTATTACCAGTGATGACCAGATGATGGCGAGAAGAGGTATCTCTGCATGATCAATACTGGTCAGGAATATGGTAAATTCAACTGAATCTTTATGGTAAAATGGCCCCTAATGTGTAACCAATTTGTGTTAGTAGAGCAGAACTCTGCTAATCAGAAGAAGAAGGAGAGCAGAACTAGGATAGCAGAACTCAGTTCTTCTATTTAGAATTTTACCACCTGTGGCAAAGAAGGTAAGACACTAAACAAAAATGAGCCGTTGGGACTCTTACAGGGGTATAATTGGGCTTAAACTACTGGTGCTCAGGAGTGAAGCTAGGGCTTTGAGTTTGGAGAGGGGATATAAAGAATTTGCCGACAAAATTGTCTATTGTGCCGACAAATGTGGACTCATAAGCTAAATTAAAACACCAAAGACGCCCCCCAGCTTTGGGTGGGGTAGTTCCCCCCCCATTAGCCGCGCTCCTGCTGGTGCCCCTTACTGTACAGTGTTACCTGGCAGAACTACAAATAAAACAAAATAACCTTAAATTAAGTTTAATTGTTAAAATCGATTTCAATTAAAATCCAAAGTTAAATTCCATAAGCACAAAGAAGTAAAAGAAGGAAAATTATTTTTTTTTTCAATTTGGCAAAATGAGTCTTTTATTGTCAGCTTAATGCAGAGGAGATGAATAAAATTAATGTAAATAATATTTTTATTTATATTTGTAGAACTATCCTTATTATTTTCTGGGTAACGCTAGATGGTGTTAAATACATGTACTTTTCTTGGAAACAAATCTGAATTACCTTTCTTCAATTTCCTATGCTCACTGATTTGTTCGTTTAGCTAATAAGTATAAATAAGATGGCAAAATAAAACTAATGAATAATAATAACAATATTTTTATTTCAGATCTATGCTCAATACTCAGATCTCGGGTTTGGCATTCGACGAGAGTTATTTTTCTTGCATTTAGAAGACGGCTTGTTTGGATGTCAAGTGAATGAGTCTGTAGATGTATTACAATTATTTGAAATTAGCAAATTATGTGATGGAGTTCCTAACTGTTTTATGGGTTCAGATGAGCTCAGACGGGACCTGAAATGTACAGGTAAGCATATGTTCCACAATTTAGTAGCTTGGGGGAGCAAGGGGACGGCTATCCCCGGGCGCAGCCTCTGAAGGGCATCGATACATTTGTAATACAACCAATACATTAGATCTAGGTTACACATGTATATTCCAATACATCAGTAACGTAATCTAATTTGTTAATTCATGAGTTAAATCATAGAAGCTCCCGTATACTTTAACTCCCTATGAGGCTTTATATTCTATAACACAGGTAGAAACAATATAAGAATTAATGAATGCAGAGTAAGCCTCCTTCCCAGTTATGTGCGTTTGGATATTTTTTGAAGGGGAGAAGAGGTCGATAATCAAAACAATAGTTTATTTTGATATTGGAATAGGCGGCACGTATAGGGAAAATTTGGGAGTCTGGGGAGGGGCTCTTTGAGGCTTTCCTTTCTTTTGATAAAACATGCGTAAACTCTCCTTGAATAAATTTTCACATTTTCTCGTAAATTCATTGTTATAAACTGTCATTACTATAAACTGGTTCGTTATTAAGTCTTTCCCGTGGTATCCCTGATCGCATAATCTGTGCATTTTTGATCTTAATCATTGTTAAACACCATAACTTGCGCAGAAAAATGTCCAAATACGTCCACGATTTCTTATGTTCGGTTGTTAATTGTTTATTCTAATTTGTCCTCCCTCTCCGGAATAATTATTACTTCCCCTAGGGATACATCATTGCTGAGGGGGTGCCCAGTTTCAGAAATCACGTGCACCAGGTGTCACAGGCCCAGCGTGGCGGGAGTGTGCCAAGCGTGGCTGAAACTGTGCCAAGTGTGGCGGAACTATGCGGGACACGTGGCGTTCTGATATTTACACTAGGGGGTAAAGGTGGGCACCCCCTTGGTTCTTGCGTGTGTTGATTTCACAGATATGTGGCGAAGAGGAGTCTGACGCTCCAAGAGCCACATTTCTGTTTTTAGAAGGAATTTTTGTTTTCTCCCTATACTACCTTACCAACCTTACCTCCTTACTACCTTACCTCCCTTAACTACCTACCAACTTCCTATGTGTAAATATGGTTATAACGACGTTGAAGTGGATCAGGCTATACATTTAAAATATTATAGCCTAAATTAAGTAGCAGTGGCAAATTAAAAAAAAAAAAAAAAAAACACTGACCTTCTTCAAAAGGGAAGGAAATGCAAATAATTTCAAGGCTATAGCATACAATATCTCAGAAAGTCATTCAATGATATAACTTAGTCAAACAACTGGAAGGTTTTGTAAATGAAGAGTAAACAAGACAATGGCATCATAATTTAGTATTATAAGGTTGTAGCTTTAGGTGTCAATTTCAATCTTTGAGAACTACAAGTGTTGACCCATGCAAATGAAGGGAGGGAGAGGAACAACCAAACTCCCCTAAACCTCGAGGTTTTTCCAGTGTTTTGGCTATTTTGGGCTCTTCCCTTGACTTTACAGCCCCCCCCCCCCCCCCTCGGGTTCAAAAATAAGATGTTGCGAAAATGTCTGGTCTAGACCTTATTAATTAACAAGTGATTACCCAATCATAGAAATTTTTGTGTTTCATGATTTAGTCAAATTGGTGCTTCATCGTTTGACAGGAACAAGGACCTCATTCAAGAAAATGTAGCAAGAGGAGTCCAGTGGCGGATCCAGGGGAAGGGCAGGGGGCGCGCGACCCCTTGCGTAGTCTAAAGTAGTGTAATTAACTTAATTAATGCAAGATTGCGTTAATTAAACTTGCTCCTAACGCAAGTTTATCGGATCAACCTATCTTGCCCCCCCCCAAAAAAAAAAATCCTGGTTCCGCCCCTTGAGGAGCGAAGGATTTTTTCTATAAAAACCGATTTTTTTTTTCAAAATACTGGGGGGAGTTTGTCCATTTTCTCAATTTTCTTTCTTACTCATTAAACTTTACGAGTCTGATAAAATTTGCGGTATTTTCGAAAAAAAGGGGAAACACCCACTAAAAGTTATAGAATCTTATTGAAAATCGCAACGTCAGATTCAGCGTATTAGAGAACTCCAAAGTAGAGGTTTCGAGATCCTATCTGCAAAAATATGGAATTTTGCATTTTTTGCCAGAAGAAAGATCATGCGTGTTTATTTCTTTGTTGTTTTTTTTTTTTTGCTTTTTTCCCAGGGGTGATCGTATCGACCCAGTGGTCCTAGAATATCGGGAGAAGGCTTATTTGAACAGAAATGAATATTTCTAAAGCCCTTTTTAAGAGACCAACAAAATTCGAGGGCCACTAGGCCCCCTCCCACGAACCTTTTTTTCTCAAAATCGTTCGGTCAAAATTTTGAGATAGCCATTTTGTTTAGCATAGTTAAAAGGGCAAATAGCTATGTCTTTGGAGATACTATTACCCCCCCACAGCCCCTGGAGAAAGGTCTTTAAATTACAAAGTGTGTCCATTGTTTACGTATAGTATTTGTTATTAAGAAGTATGCATAATTTCTAGGGTGGGGGGGATTTCTAGCTATTGGAATTTTCCACGGGGATAATTTTCCATGGGGTGCATTTTACAGGGGAAATTTTACATCGGGGGATTTACCAGAATTCCTATACGAAATTCGTCTCATGTCTTGCTTTCTTTTGGCCGGCTCAATATTACGCGTGGAGATGTGAAAGGTAAATGTCCGGGGTAAATTTTCCCCAGAATTGAATTATCTACAGAATAAATCCGTGGAGAGGAGGGAGTTCTCCGTGGAGGTGTAGCCAGATTTCCTAGCATTATTTAAAAAACGACCAGAAATTAAAAAGAATTTTTTTTTTCAACTGAAAGTAAGGAGCAGCATTACGTAGAACTTAAAACGCGCAGAAATTATTACGATTATGAGGGAGGTTGTCCTTCCTCAACACCTCGCTCTTTACGCTAAAGTTTGAATTCTGTCCCAGTTCTTTAAGAACGACTTCTAAAACACTATGTTTGTTTAATTAGAAGAATAAGAAGCTTTTTTAAAAATACTAATAAACTATAGACAGAGAAACAGGCAATGTAAAGCCACTGTAAATCAGAGTCGTATGTCGGGGTTCAAAGATTTGCGATCTGACCAACTCTGTAAGAAGCTAAATGCCATTGTAGAATGCAATATTCCTTTGGCACTCAGTACATCTGAACTTTGAATTTCAAATAAAGTCACACGCTTGAATTTCGAATTTGCATGTTTTTCTTATTGAAAATATGTAAATTTTAAAACTTTTTAAGGAAATTTAGATGATAAGCTGGTAAATTTTTACCAAATCATATTATTGAGTAACAACTAAAGTGAATATACCATTCGATGCCTTTTTTTTATGCTGATTACGAATATAATAGGCTAATCATTTTGTCAGAAATGAATGTCTATTTAAACTATAGACAGAGAAACAGGCTATAGTCATGTCCTTAATAAAATTGTCATGTCCAAAATAAAATTGTCATGTCCTTTTGGCGGTTGCTACAACTGTAGGCTTTGCTATGGCTGTAGGCTTGTCATAAAATTGTACATTTCATAAGGAATTTATAAAAACTTAAGTATTAGGCAAAGGTGCATTCCTTGAAAACTTGTTTATAAAAAAAGATGTTTATGAAATGTAAAACCTCTTTAATGGAATCTTGAAACATTCCATATTCTATTCATCTATTAATACCCCATCACCTATTTAATTTCCCCCCCCCAAGAAAAACAACAACCAACAAATAAACTTGTAATCTCTTTGTGAAGACATTTATTATATTACCCTAGAACAGACAAGGCTTGCATTAGATACTGAATAGTCAATTAGCAGGTTAAGCCACAAAACAAAAAAGGCAAAACTTAAATGGAGAGCAAGGTGTGAACATCTGGTTACGTAATAAATAGAACTAAAATACAAATTAAATTAGAGGAGCATGGAGAAGATAGGCTTAAAAGCCATGTACAATGCTAAAACCAACAAATAAACAAAATAGCCTAGTTTTTGGTAATATTAAACTTATGCATCTTATTTTGATTAATGATATTAGAAGACCTTGTTTTGAGAGCTCAATTAAATCTCAAAATTGGGAACTCAAAATTGGAAATATTTTTTTTCCAATTTTGTTCAGTTTATTTTTGGAATAAATTTAGTTGAGCTGAAAAAAAAGATAACTGTCAGAAATAATAAAGGAACTAATATTGTATGTAGCCTATTGAAAACTTGGGAGATTGCATTTCAAGCTAACTGAGTATTGTGTTTTTTTTTTCAAAAATTGGTTTTTAGAAAATCTTGAGATGTCAGAATTACAGTTGAATATGTCATAATTAGGTTTTTATAAAGCATTCTTCCACAATCTCAAATAGTAATTACAAATTTGTGTGTGTAATTTTTACTTTAAACTTATGATATTGAGAAAATATGTGGACTTTTGATTTAGAATGAGATTTCCAAATCTATATGGTATAAGATGTATTGTAAATTTTTTTTTATGGGAAAAGACTCTCAAACTATAGCTTTCAGTTCTTTTTCAAGACAGTGTGATTCGAAGTCAGCTGACATTATCATTTATTAAAACAAACATCCAGTAACTCATATCAGTAAGCACAAATGAGTGAAATAATAAATCACAAATGTGAAATCATTAAATCAGCTGCAACAAAAAAAGGAGAAGAAAAAACAAGAAGCACAAAACTATCAAGACCTTGATGTAATTTCCTATATTCTCATTTAATTCACCTGTCAAAGCCTTTTTACTTTGCCCCACACTGACTCACTTAAACTTTATTATTAAAAAAAAAAAAATCCAGTAAATCAAGGGCTTACTGGAAAGAAAGAAAGAAGAAGAGAACAAAAAACACAAATCAGTTATAACAAACACACTAAATAGCCTATTATTAGTTGGGTATAAAGGGCTACCAAGTGGATGTTAATTGGGTACAGGAACGTTGCTGATATCTATATTGTAAGTTTATGGTATAAGAAAATTTCAATGTAATTCCAAAAAATGCCTGCATTTAAAATCTTTTCATTTGAACTGGTGACATCATACTTTGGTGATCAAGTGTGAAGATTGTAGTTATAACAAAAAGCGATCTTCCAAGAACTGAGTATCATGTACATTGAACTTCAGAGAAGAGGAAAAAGACCACAAGAAAACAGTTGATGCCCTAAAATCAATATATTTAGTCTTCATGTACTCTATTGTTTCAAATAGATAATGAAGTAAAATATTCTAAATATATAGATGTGTTGTCTTCTGTTTTCTTGTAAACATGGCTGCCATTTTTAACTGTTGTATTTTTTCGCCTTGTTTTTTTTTTGTCAACAGGGTTCTCATCTGTAATTGATGGATTTTTCCTTTTTTTTACTTCAATATTTGCCATCTGAACTGAAAAAAATACCAGTTTCATTTATGTATAGCTAGTGATTAACATTTCCAAATCAAACATTATTGTGGTTGCAATGGTAGCTGCAACCTATTAAAAGACTAACCTCAGTCAATAGTAACCCAAAAATTAATATTTTGATACCAAATTGGATCAAAGTAAAAAGTGCACCCTTTGCGTTGCCATGGGCAAAAGCCCTATTAAGGAAACTTACACTCCCCTGGCTTGAACAAACAAAGAAATTCCCTTTTTTTGCATGGGAAGCACTAATGTGTCCTCTTTTTTCCTTTTTTTTTTCCTTCTTCACTGCTAGCAGGGCACTGGCACATTGTATAGAGCTGTTTAAGGACTCATGTTAAAGGAAATGGCTATATCTAATCTCTAATATCTTATCAATGCCAAAGAAGGAAAAAGAATGTGGTGATGGTGCCACTTCTGAAGTTGAGGTATGACACTTAGGGTCAACAGCCACAGTATCTTCTCCATACTCTTCAGTAAATTCTAGTGTCTAATCAATGACATGTTACATAAACAATACTTAACGAAATAGTAACAATTTCAGTACTTTTTACTTTTTCATCAGAACTCTTGTTGATTACCTACCACCAGAACCCAAAGTATTTGTTGTGTTTTTTTAGTTTTTGTTAGTAAAAGCCAGAGCTCTGCAGTTTTTTTGGTGGTGGTGTCAGTTCATATATGTGAACTGGCTTAATAGTTCAATTATGATTTTTTACTTGGGACAATTGAAGATTAATTGGCAATGCTTTTTATGTAGAAGTTGTATATATTTAAAATCTTAAGTGTTTATACTTTACAATTGTTTGTAGTTCATTAATTTTTAGTAGATTATAAGTTAAGCTATGTGCAAATAAAGTAAAAATTACCCCAAGTTTTAACTTAATTTAAATATGATGCCAACCAATTAAAATATAAATGCAAGCAGGACTAAATGAAACAGGCTTGGGTAGATGATATGTTTTTCTTTTATTTCAGGTGACTGCCCTTTAGCCACTGGAAAATGATGTCAAATGTTTTTTTTTATGTTTTGATATGTTTTTTTTGTCTCATTAAACTTTTTAAGTTTGTATTTTTTAAACTTCCAAAAAACGATGTCAAAACGGCTTTTTTGTTTTGATATGCTTTTTCTTAAAACGATTCATCGAAGGTTACAAATGTTTTAAGTTTTTCATTTCTTTAAATATTTCAAAAAAAAAACTATGTCAAAACGATTCTTACTTAGCCTATGCATTTTGATTTGTTTTTATATCTTTTATTTGAATGCTTCATTAAACATTTCAAACATATTAAGCATCTCTTTTTTTAACGTTTCGAGAAACAATGTCAAATCATTTTATTTAATGTTTTGATGTTAATTTTTTAAACAATGGTATTCTTTTTATTTCAGGTGACTGCCCTTTAACTACTGGAAAAAGATGTCAAAACGGTGCATGTCTAGATCACCAGTGTATTTGTAATGATGGTTTTGGAGGAAAGGGGTGTGAAATCCCTGGTAAGTCAAATTTATCTGCCTTTGTTGTAACCATAGGTTATCTGTTACTTTTTTTTTATTGATTCAGCTCAAGCATAAGAGCATGGGGGAGAAGGCCCTGTATATTTTTTCTTGGTTGGGGTATATAAAGCCTGGAAACAATGTACTTGTTGGCCATTTCCTTTTCAGTTTTTTGAGAGGTTTTTTGGACTGATACTAAGGGGATATTCCTCACATTTTACATAGCATCAGTGCTACCTCTTTGAATATTGGAAGTTCTTGCACATCCTAGGGTATATTTGTAAAAATATCTATTTACTATTTAAAATAACATTGCATGTACTTTAGATCTCTCCACACCGTATGATAGTTGTTGATTTCTATGACTCCTTGCCGATATTAAATATTTGGCACAATATTAAGGTACCTAAGATATTAAGGTACTTAAGGTACCTAATATTAATGCACAGGAAAATATTCCTCCATCTTACTTACTTACTTAAGGCTCCTGGCGCGTTGGGGGTGGCATAGAGAGCGTCGCAACTCTGCTCCTCCCAGGCTGACCGGTCTACTGCTATTATGGGATAAAAGAATGTTGGTCACCCGAGGCAGTTGCTAAGCCATTCGTTGCAATGGGTCTCGGGTGGAGGGCTGCAAGCCCAACCGACCCTATGCCTGGATTCTGATTAGAGCCAGGATTTACCTGGATACTGAGAACCCTGGGGTGGGCTCCACCCACCTCATGAGGTTGAGGCCACCCTGATCGGAGCGTTTAGTTAGGGGAAACCCCGAATCCAGAGATACATGGTCAGCAGTCATGGTCTGCATCATTCCGGACGAGCTCCATTCCTCCATCCCATCCAGCTAAAATATTATAGATGGGCATACCAAGGCATCCAAAATTTTTAAATGTCTTGTCATTGTTTTTGCAGGGGTATATCCTTCCCTGCAGGTATGAGTATTCCTAGTGAGCTTGCATTCTGTAATTTCAGTCATTATTGCCTCTTTTGGGCTGGATAGCCATTGGAGTAGTTGGGCGTGGTGAAAAAATACCTGATAGGCTAGGCTAGAGTTCAATAAATGCATATTTCCTAATCACAAAAGCTAAAAATAATCAGGTTTCAAGGTCATAGTATAGGTGAAATGTGTTTTTTCTATTAACACTATTCTATTCTTCCTGAAATCCACTTTGTCCTAGCCAAGTGGATGGCATGCTGGATTTGCAATCCTTGGTCTGAAGGGTGAGGGTACGATTCCTGCCAGTTATTTAGTTTGGGACGGGTGTCAGTGACGTGACTCTGTAGGTTCAGCCAAAGTCGACCCAGCCGTAAATGTATACCTGGAGAAATTTGGGGAAGGTAAGCAGGAAGGGTGTGTGAAAGCACAGGATGGCTGGCCCCGATCCCCATTGCACTTCCTGGCTGAATGACCTTGAGACAGAGATCAGCACCGTCGGTTTGAACTTAAGAGTCTAGTGCCATATCCTTTTATTCCTCCTGAATACAATTCTTAGAAACAAAGCCGTACCCAGGATTTTTTTTTTTCGGAGAGGGTTTTAGTCAAAGATTTTTTTTCGGAGGGGGGGGGGGTACACAAAAAAAAAACTAAAAAAACGCATACAAAATTTGTTTATATCGATTTTTGTTACGTTTTTACGAGTCAAACAAACATTTCAGGGGGTTCAAACCACCCTAACCCCCCCTCTAGGTACGGCCTTGCTTAGAAATATAATTTATTATTCATTTAGAAGTTTGTGCCCATGCTTAAATATGCTAGTTTGCTAGTTTAAGGGGGAGAGGTATAAGAATATAGTTGAAGTATGTTTTACTCTTAATGCTGTCCATTCTTCCTGAATAAAATTCTTAGAAATACAACTTCTTATTTATTTAGAACTTCGTGCATATGCACGCGTTTGCTAGTCTGCTTGTCTTAGGGGGAGGAGTATACCAATATTTCATAAGTATATTTTAATATGTCATTTGGATGCAGCAATTATTCTTTTTTTTCCTAGGCAAGGGGTTTGTTGGACCATTTCTGGGGGAGATCCCCATGACCCCCATCTTCCTTGTAGTTATGTCTTTTTGTATCTCTGAAAATTTTTTGCATTCTTTTTGTTCTGAGACTGTATCTTAGCTACTTTCCCAAGCTTTGTAAAAAAAACTCACAATTTGTTTCCTCTTTTGTGTATAGTTTTGTCATAGATGGCGCATTTTTCTGACCTCTTTTATATTTATTTAAATATAGCCTCTTTTGGGCGAAGAAAGAATTAGCATTTTTGGGCGCAGTGAAACGACGCCTATAGGAATCGTAGTGAATCATTTATAAAATTCTATTTATCTTAATTACAAAAAAAGATTTGGCAAGTTTCAGGGTCAAAATCGATCTTTTTTTCAATGTTTTAATGAGGTAATTACCTAGCTATTTGTACAAGTCTTACATTTAAACGAACTAGATGGATAGTTGTGTATTAGGATGGACTTTATTTTTGTCTTTGCATGTTACAAAACCAATTAATTTTAATTGTGCTAATTAAGGAAACCTTTTTATCAATTATTTGGGAATGAAATGGAAATTTTCAGTAATTTTGGAAACGATCGGAAGAATCCTGGTGTTTTGGGATTGGGAACCAGCCCAAAGTTTCCTCTTGTGTATGTGTCTAATCACAGCAGTTGAAAATGTTTCTAAATTTAAATGTTTCGTGGAAGATCTAATAATATTTTTGTTTTTCTTTTCGAAAACTAGACTTATTAGAGGTCCTTGGAAAGATCCAGAGATCTTGGTGGACGTCCAAAATGAGTGTATAAGACCGATTTTTATCTCTCCCTCCTTCAGGATTTCGGATATAATATAATATACATTGATAAGAGGGTTTTATTCACAAATAAAAGGCACTGATCACCACAAAGCCTCCATGACCTGTAGAGGAGGGAGAAGGTCCATACACATTTTAAACATTAACTCACAGACAAAACAAAAGAGGGAGAGAGAAAAGGCTGGAGAATTTTAGCAATTTGTGACAAATTATTCTGATATATATATATATATATATATATATATATATATATATATATATATATATATATATATATATATATATATATATATATATATATATATATATATATATATATATATATATATATATATATATATATATATGTGTGTGTGTGTGTGTGTTTGTGTGTGTATATATACATGCATATGCGAATGTAAAATTTACATATGTATATAAATGTAAATATATATGTATCAGGGGTCCCATTTATAAGGAGGGAGGGATAGGGAAGGCAATTACCCCCTCCCATATTTGTTTGCCCCCTTCCCTATATATTTTGAAAAATACTTAGTTTGTTACTTTGATCAAAGATTATCTTTTTTTTGTATTTCTATTGAAAAAATCGAAAAAAAAAGCCAAAATTACAGATCCTACTGTTAGAGTAACGGAATTTGAACATTGTGAGTGCTACAGAGTGATAATTCGACCGTTCAGATACAAGTGAGACACACAGGTCCGATTCAAAAAAATGTCCTTAGTCAGGGGTGGGGGAGGGGGATCAAGTTATGGACTGTATTTTCTCTAGGCCACTATTTTCTGGGAGACGAGTCTTTCACGTCATTCTTTGGGGGTTCTGTCAACTCTGTGTATCTCTGGATTTTGACTTTTAAGTATATGTGATGGGGGCAATTATTTAAATATTTCGGATTTAAAAAAAAGTATTTCTATTGTATTACGTTTTTTTAAAATACAACCAGTTTTCTTTATCGATACCACTCTGAATTTAGAAATATGCTTCATTTATTGCTGAAATTTTATTTTCAGATGAGAACGAGTGCAAATACAGACCCTGTGATGTTTTTGCTCAGTGTAAAAATACTTTAGGAGGTTTTTATTGTAATTGCTTACCCGGTTATGCTGGCGATGGATTTAATTGCACTGGTAAGTCTATACATTTGAATTTTATTCACACTCCCCCCCCCCTTTCCCTTTACTTGTATACATATATTTAGTTTAACTTGTGTTAAAGCGTCAGTAGCATATGTTCACTTTTAACATTATTTTTAATGTGCGTCATCGTCAAAGAGGGAATGAAATATTTATCCATGCTAAGCTATTTCAATATGCTCTAATTGTTAGTATTCTTCATCGTCATTTTTTATGGGCCTTCTAAAAAAATTGAATCGAGACTCAGGCCACAAAGACCTTGTCTCCGCACGCACACACACGAAATATAATACTAATATAACACTAATAAACGCTGGGCTATTGATGCCCCTCTCCGGGAATGGTATTTAGAGATAGGGTTTGCCTATCTTTCTTTTTCTTTGTTGAAGAGTCTTCCTTTGTAGTGTCAAAGCACAGTTCATATATTATCCAGTATGATCATTCTCTATCTAATCCATTATAAAAAAACCCGGACGGGGTGCGAGTGCTCCGGAGAACGTTTTGGCAGATATAAACATGTTAGACATGCTAGACAGGTTAGTCTGGTTTCCGACTGTTTTCCATCAAAGTGCATTGAAACAAACGGAAATAAAGCTAATGCTGAAACAGGCTAAACAAGCTAAGGCAGAAATAAGTGGGAGGAGCTTTTTTGTTCACGAAGACCAGAAATGATCTGCGATAAGCTTACTGGTATATTCTGTCTACTGTGTGTCAAAGTGTCAACCTCATCCCTCGTTCTTATCCTCATCCAGTTTTTCCCTCATCCTTAGGACCCCATTCACAACCTTCACTCTCGTCCCTCAAAAAGAAGTGAGAATCACCCACCACTGGCGCCAGGTGGTATCAGCGGCAGGTGGCACCTGATTCTCTAAACCAGTACTAGCAAGAGAGCTTTCTCCCACTTCGTATTTAAGGGATCTTTGGGCAACAGTCGGCACTTCACATATCAAAGAGGATTGCCCCCACGATATGATTTTTGCAGCCATTACTGGCCTCTATCCTTCCAACCACGGCAGCGTATCTCACAAAATACCATCCCTGATGGTCAGACCCTGGACAAGACGGCCGGCGACTGAAATTAGCAGTAGTAGGCCCCTATTTATGCATAATACTCCTAGGGACATCTCGAGAAGGCTTTTAGCACTACACTACAATTGAGTGTATTAGTCGTACCAAATTAAGAAAACGGGGGGGGGGGGGGGTTTTGCAAATTTGTAGGTCTTTGTTCTCGTTGGAGCCTAGTATTACTTTCAATCAAGTTTTTTTCATGCAGAAATTGAACCAATGAGATTTTTTTCAGAAGGAGATATATAATTTGATGTTGATAGGGCACGTTCGTTCGCCGGTTTTTTTTTCCCTTTTATTTCACATATTTCTGTGATTGAGGTCATAGGTTTTAGGAAGACCTCTAGCGTTTTTTTTTTCTTTGACATTGTGATTTTTTTTTTTTGCACCTCTGTTTTGTTCTCTTTTTACCTTAGATAAGCTAATCGGGAATTGAGGTTGGGAAAAAAATTGAAAATAAAATAAACAAACATATTTGGAATTTTTAGATGAGAATAGAACGTAATGACAGTTTTTTTTTTTCACGCTTAACAAAGACTTCAATATTTCAACTATTTGGAATCTGTTCAATCAATTGTTTTCAAATTTGTATATTTTTTTTTTTAATTCATCTTTTTTAGTTTTGTGTTTAGCCAAAAAGCAAAGTAACTGTAGCTAATGCGCTGGAATAGTTGCAAAAAGAACTGGCCTTGGAAACGTAGTGAGAAAGAAAAAAAGAAGAAAAATACGAAGAATGAATAGCCTAAATCAATGCTTTGTCGGTCTTGTTTAATTCAGATGTAATGTAAACACTGTGAATTTTTAGAAATTCTACATGGTTCACCCCTGGGAGTATCTCTAACACAATCACCTCTGGAAAAAAAAATAACAAAAATGAAAAACAAAAAAAAAATAAAAAAATAAAAAAAAAAATAAATATAAAAAAAAAAAAAAAAAAAAAAAATAAATAAAAGTAAACATGCATCCATGACCATCCTTCTCGAAAAAAGCAAAATTTTGCATTTCTTCCATAAGAACCAGAAAGATTTGTAACATGATTCTGCAATCAATATCCTCTGGGATACTGTGTTTTATTCCATTTTATACCTTCTGCAAGGAGTGCCACTCCTCAAGGCCACCCTGTAGAGCTGTTGCAGTCACGGACGAAATGTCACATCTTGAGGCCACGCAATCAGGGTTTCCCTTTGGGGGATAGGGACGGAGGAAGCAGCTTACGACAGAGTGGAGACCCCAAGCCATTTCGCAACGCCAGAGCAGATTCAGCCGTTTATACGAAGCCTATTCTTGGCAGGGCCTGCGCCAGGGGCAAATACGAAGAAAAGACAAGAAAAATAAAGCTTGAATTGCTGATTCTAAAAAAAAAATGTGAACTTAATTTTTTGATTTCCATGAATCAGCTTTGAGATGTTGTTTTATTTTCGGTTTTCTGGTCATCGTTTTACAAGGTTTCGTAAAAAAAAGAGGATTATATCTTGGACAACTGAATTACTGAATCTAAAACGTCGGAATTTTTTAGATCTTTGGAATTGTAAATCTATATTTATTTCTTCATACTTATTTCAAGCCAATTTCTCACAAGCTTGTTTTCTTTCTGAACATCTTCCACTCGATTCACTGCCTCAGCATGGC
Source organism: Artemia sinica (assembly GCA_027921565.1). Lineage (NCBI taxonomy): Eukaryota > Metazoa > Arthropoda > Branchiopoda > Anostraca > Artemiidae > Artemia > Artemia sinica. Next base: position 2,642,221 of record CM051275.1, read on the forward strand.
TTGCGCACTTGAGTAAAAATCTGCCAATGGGCGGGGGCGTATATACCGACAGGCCGAGGGGTTTATAGCCCAGTATGTTAATTTTAAATAACTAAAATATCTAGAAACGTGCTCTTCCGGGACACGTTAACAAAACTCTTCATGAACCAGGAGCCCGGGAGAAGTAGTCAGAACTATTAGAGCACCCTATGGCGTACCCTGTGTCGCAGGCACGTACGCAGGAATTTGTACGTCCCTGCTGTGTCGTGAAGAAAACTTTCAAGGGAGAATGTAAAGAGGGAGGCCTTGAATAGATTGGGATAGAGGCAGAGCGTGCGTAGCTGTGTTGACCTCAGGTGGCTTGGTGCTGCGGTGAGTTGTTGTTAGTTAGTTTCTTAGTTTAGTAATGGCTTAGCTCAGTTTACCCAAAACCTTAGACATGTAGGCTACCCTTTTTTCTATAATATTCATAACAGTAAGTACCCTTCGTAAAAGGAAATGAATGCATTATGATATTAATCAAAATAAATTTGTTGGTACATATCCAAAATAGTAATAATAGGGAAATTAAAGGATTTACAAATAAATAGGAATACAAGTTTGAATATATGAGGAATATGAATAAAATTTATTTGGAGCAATGGAAAGGATGAAATTGATTGTGCCAAGATTGCAAATCGTCATAATTTCACTCTCTGGTTGCTAATTCTAATCTGAAGTGTGGTTTCTTATTCAATACTCCGTTCCTTAGACAGTGTAGGGCATATGCTCACTACACTCCCTTCAACTCGCGCCCTCACCAAGGTGTTCTTGCACCCGTAAGAGTACGCAAACCACACTTGTGAAAATAGTGACTTAACCTATCAGGGGGGAGGAGAATACTGGCTATGACCGCTAAAACAAAATCTGTTTCGGAAACGGAAAATCATCTCAACACCCCTCCCCTTCTGGATAGTTCATGAGGTGCATCTTTAGTTTTGACAAATCTCAGAATGCTACGAAACAACTATAATTATGATAATTTATAATAGTTCTTTAAAAGCTGGGATTCCCAGTCGCAACATCACTATATCATAATTTAGTTTCTCTAATAGTGATTAGATCACCAGAGTCAACCCAAAGTCATTCATCATATTGTTTTTGATGAGAGGGTAGTCATTCTTTCTTCCTCCCACCTTAAAGCGGGTCCAATGAACTTCACGTCAATTTTTCAGTTTTGTTTGAGAAAATTCTATACGTTTTTCAACGGATGTTGGTTGTTCGAAATCTAGCTTCAAGCAAAATGCCATTTTTGATCTTGTCAAGGTTATTTTTATGGTTGAAGAATGAATATATGCTTAATGTGAATGTTATGGAAAAATAGTCTCTTCTGAGATCAAAGTCATTATCGAAGGCAGGACCGTAACGAGATACTTATTGTAGGAAGTTATTAAGGTTGATTCGGTTAAGTTAGGCCTATTGGCGTGTTCAGTCTTAGTTATACAGGCTGGTACTATATATTCAAGCCGTTGACTGTTTTGTCTTAATACATTAGGCTTCAGTTGTAAAGGGGTAGCACACTCAGTGAATGCCGACAGGAAGGTACGCAGAAAGTAGCCTTGGGACCCTGACCTCCCGAATTCCTAGATTTTTTTTTCGAATTTTTGAGCATTTCTTATTCAAGTTATCCATTATTTTCATTCCCCCCTCCCCCCGAACGAGTCCCGCGTATGTGCCTGAATGCTGATAATTTTGTGTCGGAATGGTGGCTCCTGTTAGCCAGCAGTGAATCGTGCTGGCATCAACGGCTGTTATTTAGCTCCGGAAATATGGAATAATATTTCACCTGACATTCATGGGGCTGACCATATTGGATTGTTAAAAAATAGGCTGAGGAAATATATTTTGAATCAAGAAATTTATTTTACTATTGGTTCTCCTATGTTAAACGTACTCTTTTATATACTGCTAGTTTGGTTAAGGCTAATGAAATAAAATAGGATGAATATATAATAGTTTGGAAACAAATTTGGGCTATATATTTGCACATTGGGGGGGGGGGGGGGTAAAGCATAGCATATATTATTACGTAACCTAACCTAACCTAGGTACCTCCCCCCCCTAAAGCCCAAAAAACAGCAGTTTAAATATCGTATACGCAATGAAAACCACGCTATACATTGTATTACTCTATAGCGGTGTCTTGAATTATCCTGTCAAAAATGGGTTTTTTTCGTGACTGGTTTCCATTGCAGTATATAAAAGAGTACATTTAACATGGGAGTACCTTACTATTTCATATTTTTTTATGAAAAAGGTTTGATTTTTTTTTTTTTTTTTTTTTATATATCGAACGCTTTTTTGCTTTCCCCTGGCCATTGTTGTAAATTATGTTCATTCTATAGTAGCCTGTAAATCAGTTCAGCTTAATCCCATGAAAGATCCAAGGATTTCAATTTGTACATTTTTTACTTCAATTAAAAAAAAAAAAAAATCCTAGATCCGCCTTTGTACACAACCTGAATTCCAGTGTACGTAAGATCAACTGGCCCCTTTCTTTAAAGCTGCTTTTTTAGACCCTAAAGTGTTAGTAAGGGTAAAAAGTTTTAAAATAAGCCCTAAATTTTACAAGGTTACAAAATTTAATGAGACTGGAGACATAAGAAAAATATATTAAAATAATTTCTGATTCGACGGTTAAGTCTCTGGGGCCTGGCCCGTGGTCCAGTTAGGACTTTCCTTTTTGTGTATTTTTACCTGTTGGCTTCTTAAAATTTATCAAGAACAATTTGTTAGGGAGAAGGGAAAATAGTGCAGTAAGGAAGCAGCTACATAAATCCTGCGAAATAGAAAACCATCATCATTTTCCAGGGGGCTGCTGAAAGGTCCCTTGTCTTGAGGGTTTGGTTGCGTTTCTTGGCAGACCTGACTAGGAGGCAATGAAAGTAGGTCAGAACGCAACACTAGCTACCACCTTTGGGAGATGGAGGCACCCCGTCAATAGTATAAGAACTGATTTTTCAAAACAAGGCTTTCCATTTGGTCTTAAATTGAATTCCTTGTGCGTATACATAGTCGTTTAGTGATTTAATGGGTAATAAACTATAATAAATGTGTGATAAATGTTAATTTCATATTTGGCTGTGTGATGTTTCATCAACACATTTAGTGTGCTTAATGTGTTACTTGTGCTGTTTCTTATAAAGGTATGTCATAAATAGTGTTCTTTCTTAATATCATACAATTCAACGTTTCTACAAATTTAATACAAAATTGGGTGAGGAGGGGTGATTTGCTTTGCTTTTAATTTTAGTTCTAAAAAAGATGAAATGTCGGGAGTGATCCCATTTGTTTTTTTTTATGAAATTCAAGGCTTCTTAATTTTTCAAAATTCAAAATTTACCTTTTTACGGTTAGTTTCTGTAGGCTTTGACTCAGAATTCTTGTTTCAAATTGAAATTGCCACTTTTGTGTATTTTTTTGTTGTAATTGTTTTCTCGAGTTTTGGTAGAAATGCCTCCTGGCAAGGGCAAACTGTGAATCCTGGTTTGGCAACCCTGTTAAAAAACAATGTGGTTTGATCTTTTCGTGACATGATGTTCTTAGCTAATAAGGAAGAGCTGGAAAGTTTAATGCTCTTATAAGGTTTACTGTCGCCAACTATAATTTCACTTGTTCTTCAGTTAAGTCGTGTATCTGAAATAACGATTATACAACCAAATAACCAAAAAAAATAACTGAAGTGACGGGGCCTGAAAAACGATTTTGGGAGGAAGTATTCTATTTACCTTTTTGGTTCGGGTGAAAGTTGGGTATTTTTATCTTAACTTACACTGGTTTTTACTAGTATTTCTCTTGATTTGCAATCTAAAGTCGCCACATACGTAATTTTGCATGCTGAGTGTTTAAGTTAAGCTACGTTAAGTGTAACTTTTCACACTTAAGTTTAAAAAATCCATAAAACCATCATTATCATCGCCTAAATCATCATAAGGAAGCTATTCAAAACGAAGGAGCTCCCACTTTCCGCCACACTTGGCATAGTTTCCACTACGCTTGATTCAGTTTTCGCCACGCTTGGCACAGTTCCGACATGTTTGACCCGTGCCACCTTGTATATGTGATTTCTGAAGTTGGGCGCCGCCTCGTTTAAAAATTCAAACTGTAAAATGGAGATTTAGGCTCTGAAAAAGTGTGAATAGTTGTGTAGGAAAAGTTCTTTAATTTATTTTAAATTTATTAGTTGCTCATTCAAAAATTTCACTTTATTGTTACTAAGATGACTTTTGTTTAACATAACTTAAGTTACGCAACGTGAAGCGCTATGTTGAGCTCGAGTCTATTTGGCACTAGGGACATTACGGACAGAATTTTCTCCGAAAGATCGTATAACGTAACGTCTCAAGTTGTGCTAGTGTGAAGGTTTTGTGATGTAATGTGAAAGAACACTAACTATAGAGCTTTCAGTTACTGCACGCATTGATAAATGTTGAAAAAAAATTAGCTTTCAATTCGCTATATGAGTACATGCCCAGGCTCTACAGTGTCACTCTACAGGTTTGCTAGACATTTTAAAAATGAATATCCTTCGTGAGCCAAGTTGTGTTTTGGCACCACTGTTGTCAGCACTAGCATGTCAAAAACGCCACTTTTGTCAGCACTGGCATGTCAAAAAAACGCATGTGTTCAGATCAACTGGCGCGTTACCCAAAAGTCACATAGACGCGTTGATCATTGGACTGGGTATGCCAATGCGGTATGCCATGTCCATCCAAGATGCATTAGCGGTTATACCATTTGATGTAAATTACATATAACAAAATTGTTGTAAATAGTAAGGAATTGAAATATGATACATAATAGAAAGTAGATATTGGCTGGCTTTGTCTTAAATGATTGACAATTGACTGTTGGGCTGGTTTTAGTTTCTCGTTCAGTACCATTGTTGTTCGTTTTTAGTGTTCCAACTTTCTTTTGTCAGGGGGTAACTTTCATATGTTGCTGACCCGATGATCATTTTACTGCGTACCGTATGCCAGTGTGGTATACCGTGTCCATCCAAAATGCAGGGTGTGTGTGTAAATCAACCCCATTTAACTTAACTCCCATTCAGAATAACCCCCATTGAAACTTAAACCTCTTTTACTCGACCCCCATGCAGCTCAAACTCCCATTCAGAATGACCCCCATTGAACTTAAACCTCTTTACCCCCATGCAGCTCAACCCCCATACAACTCAACACCATTAAACTTAGCGTGTTTCATAGGCTGAATTGAATCGGGGTTGAGTTTAATTGATTAAGTTAAATGTGATCGAGTTTAAACAGGGTTTGAGTTACATGGGAACAAAAACCCAGGAGTGGATATATCATTTGAGAAATTATATATTACAAAAATTTTCGTAAATAAAAAGAAATTAAAATATGATATAAAAAATGGAAAATTGATATAGAAATGGGTTTTTTTGGCGTAAAATGATCGCCAACTGGCAGTTCGGCGAGTTTTGTTTCTCGATCATTTCCTTTTTTTTTTTTTTTTTTTTTACTTTAATGGCTTTCTTTGTCACTAACTGACAGTAACTGCTGCTAACTGTCATACGTACATCACGCTTTGCGCAAAAAATAGTTCTGTAACCCAAACTGCTTCAATAAATTACGTATTTTGTGAAGTTCAGTGGTATTTTACTTCATGTCTCGAAAACGTATTGTCAACGACAAGAAGGATATGCGTGATTATTGATGTGCATAGTTCCAATCCTAAGGGAAGGGGTTCAATGTTCTATTAGGGGGAGGCAAAGGCTGGGGGATATGAAGTGCAAACAAGTATATTTTTATGCCATGACTTTAAATTTGTCCAAAACAGAGGGAGGGAGGTCCTTTAGACCAATTTCGGAAGCAATCCACACTTTCCTCTTGTGTCTAGGTGTTAGTGTAACTTTGGACTAGATTCAAAGAGGAGAGCTATGAAAACAGTCAAAATGGGTTTCTTATGTGCCATTACGTGTGCGATTTATATCGATGCGGAATATTTATATCTGCTGTCGATGCGGAATATCGTAGTTCAAGCAACTTTTCTTGATTTTCAAGCCAATATATTTCCCTTGTGATTCAAGCCAAGGGATTATAAGGCTTCTATATAGGGTTTTCGGACAAGGCGGTTTCTAATTGTGATTTCGTTTTTTGATCTGATTCTAGTTTTAGGAGATATGACCTATTTCATTTTTACTATGTGGCGTGACCGTCTCTTACTAGGGGACCAGCTACCACTGCAACCCGGATTTGCAAACATTTGGGTTGCAATGTAGACAAATCTTCAATACAAGTTAAATCTCTTTTGCTGAAATTGCTTGCATTTTGTAGATAAAAATCAAACTTTCTAAGGAAGGGGGACTCTTAGAGTAATAAATTCGTAGTTTTTGAGCATTCCTATGGCAAGATTCAAAATATTCTATAATTATAAATCAAAACGTGTTTTGCTTAAAGATTTTGCTCTTAATGAAATATTTTGTAAAGTTGCCATGAGTGAATTTTGTTAAAATGGTTAAAATGATTTCTTATGTGCCAACTGTTATGTGTGCCGTTATGTGCCATTTGAATCTCATGTTTTTGTGTTTTTAACTAATAATGGAACTTAGCTTGCCATCGGTCTGAGTCCAACCCACAGCCTCTGCTATCTAGACGGGAAGCTCTATCACTGAGTTTTTCCCTTTATCACTAAACATTTTCTATATATCATATTCATGAAAATTCATGTTGTTTAAAAAAAAAATAAAATTGCGCGTTGATTGTGCTTCTCTCTGCTACATGCCATGTTCCTTATAGATAGACTAATTTAAATCCTGTTTCAAGGCAGGCATGTATCCAAAGGGAGGGGGCTGTTCCTAGGATTGTTGGCGCCCGGGAAAAATTAATTACAGCGCCCCCCTCCCGGCTAGAATATAAGCAAAATAGCCAAATCAAAGAGAAAAACTGATCAAAGTTGGTATTACCCGAGCCTTCCCCTAGTTGCGGCCCCCTGGAGCAGCCGATCCGGTTGCTCCCCCTTTAAAAGGATCTTTGAGGGGGAGGGGTAACCTTTTGGCCGGTGGTGTCTCCTCCGCAGCTGGATAATTAAACAATTTTTCCATAGGTTCCTATATCTTTCAAACAACTTGTCTGTCCCCCCTCTTTTTCATGTGTACCCGCTCCCAAACCCTTTATGATGTTGCTGGGGATTTTTTTTTCTGTATAAAAGTAAGGTTAGGACTGCCTGCAAATGATCTGTTACAGTCGCACATTTTGGAAGGAAGGCCATTTTTTTTTATCCGCAAACGATTTGCTCTCAAGAAAATAAAATTTAGTAATATCTATAAATAATGTAATTTTCTCTAACGGTACTAAGCTATGTAAAGGTGCCAAGATTGCGTTTATGTCAAAGAACTGTTAAGTATAACCTGCTAGAAAACTGGTATAATTTGCCTTTTATTACAGCTTGTTTGCCACGCGATGTTTTTTTTTTTTTTTTTTTTTTTTAGGTTAAATTTTGACATGATTATTATGTAAAGGAATGATAGGTAGTATTAAAAAAGGGTGCGAGTTGGGAGGGATTGAAGCAGGGGGCATTTGTCCTCCACACCGATATTTTTAAATAAAAGTTCAAATAGGGATAAAATCCTTTTAATAGACAGTGATAGAAATTCACAAAAATACCAGATATTTCGGTCACATATACAGTGACCGTCATCAGTAGTAACTACTGATGACGCAGTTTTACTACTGATGACGGTCACTGTATATGTGACCGAAATATCTGGTATTTTTGTGAATTTCTATCACTGTCTATTAAAAGGATTTTATCCCTATTTGAACTTTTATTTATCGTCATGGAAAGGCAGTGTGGTCTCCGAAATTATCTACGATATTTTTAAAAGTACCTTCTTTAGTATTTTTCATTAAAAAAATGTGTCCCCGAAATTCTGAAAAAATATCTTTTTTGGTACTTGTGTGCTATAGTGACCACACTGTTGTTCTTGATTTGTTGTAAAACCAGTTTCTCTGTGTGCTTTGGAGATAATTAGCTTAGTCTGAGTGAGATAAACTACTGTGCGAGTATATTTAATTAAATATTAAATATTTAGAATTAGTTACAATTCTACAACAATTCTCTGTTGTAGTTTCTATAATTTCGTTACTAAAGTATTATATTTTCATCATATTTTGGTATATTTCATTATGATTAACCTATCTTCAGTTCTTGAGTGTGGTTGCTATAATGCACAAGCGCCACTTTGTTTTGTATTTTTTTGTTCAATTTGAAAAAAAAAAGAAAAAAAAAGAAAAAAAAACTTGCACCCCGCCCACATTCTCAGAAATTGGCGCGTTACTGGATAAAGACGTATCAGTATCAGACTGGAATATATTAAGAAGTGAGATTTCCAAAAGTATTTCTAATCATTTGGAAAAATTGCCTAGGTCGTGTTAAATTTTGTTGCTTTTCGGTTATGCTTTTCATCTAAGAAATGAGAAACTAAAAAACACGCCTTGATGGGTATGACGCAGATTATAAATACTAAAGATGTAAGATCATGAGATACCTTATATACGAGGTTCTTGTTGAAGTAGAAGTCGCCATTTTTATCTTTTCACGCAAATTTCAATGGCACATCCTTTTAGGATTCCTACTCATCTGAAAATAATTGCCTTAGGTCAATTTTTTTTTTTTGGTTAAGGATTGAGAAGCTATGAAGAACGGACCTAGGTCGGTATGGCAATTATTAATTAGTTACCAAAGATTATTTATAACCAAAAGAGATGTGACATCACGGGTAAACCTTGTACACAAGAATTCTTTCGAGATCACCTGAAATAGATGGCGCCATTTTTTTTTATGTCTAACACGCATGTTCAAGATATAGCCGTTAATATTCCTAATCATCTGAAAAAAATGACCTTGAGTCTCGTTTTTATTCGTTGTTTTTTCACCTAAGCCATTGAGAAATGAGGAGCTAAAAAACGTGCCTAGACGGGTATGGTTAAGATTACAAATAACTAAAGAAGATGTGACAGTTGTCCGAGTCGTATCTGGACAAAAGACATCAGTTAACACCAGTAAAATTTTTACTACAAATATCAGTAAAAATTATGGCGACAAACCTGAGAAGATTGAAATTTTCAGTGGGCTGAATGTACATGCACTCGGCTATTTTGACAAAAATTTTCAGTGCGCTGAACGTACATGCACTGGAATATTTTGACAAAAATTTTCAGTGGGCTGAACCTGCATGCGCTGGGCTATTTTGGCAAAAAATTTCAATGGGCTGAACGTACTGGGCTATTTTCACAAAAAATGAAAATTTGAATTGAGCTATGGGCGCGTTTCTGACGCTAGCTGTCACTAAATGAATCACAATTAAATGTTAATATTTATTAATAGTTCTTGGAGTTAGTTATTATTAATAATAACTAGTTATTTGTTGTTAACTTTATCCTAAATGATAGTCACAAATTTTAGCCCCTTGTATGCCTGTAATTAATTCAAAAAAGCGTTTTCACAAATGAAATTTGTCAAAGAAAAATAAAGGACTACGCTAAAACCGAAAACGAGCAGAAATAAATTCATGCAATAATTCAAGCGTAAAATAAACATTAAATCACTGCCAATAAATAAATAGAACCCAAAAAAGAACAGAAACTACAATAAATTATCAAGTAAAATTAAAACGAAGATAAATTACAACCAACAGGAGCATGGCTAATGCCCCCTGTGTCTCCTAAAGACCAAAACGTCATTTGCGCTTTACTGAAAACAATTTTTACTTCGGGTTGTGTGTTTTTCATTTTTCATAAAATCACCAGAAAAGGAAAGAATTTCACCATAATATCCAAGATTACTGAAAAGAACTAACGAATGTAGATTGACATTTTAATATGTACAATGTTCATTCCTGAAAGTCTCTGCAATTTTTGGATTTCTTAACGAGAAAACGTTTTAAAATGTATTTTGTTTTCAGTGAAGCACAAATGACGCTCTGGTCTTTAGAAGGCATAGGGGGTCTTTAGAAGGCGTACTTGTATGAATTCCCAAGCACACTCAAGAAGTGAAGTTAGGCTAATCATAATAATATATACCAAAATATGATGAAAATGTAATACTTCAGTTACAAAATTATGGAAACTACAACAGAGAATTATGGAAAGCAGGCCGCTCAGAACGCATTATATTAAAACCTAACAAACTATATATTAAATATTTAACTAAAATATACCTGCATAGTATTTTATCTCGCTCAAAACTAAGCTGATTATCTCCGATCAAACAGTTCGCGGCAACAAACTGTAAGTAAGGAGTGACCCGGCTCAATAGTAACCGAAACTCTATAAATCAGAATTTTGATACCCATAGATACATCAATAGAATCAGATTTTTATCCTGATTTCACAAATATATAAGTTTTATTAAGTTTAATTTTACTCATCAAAAGCTAGCACCTGAGAAATTTTGCCTTATTTTCGAAAAAAGGGGAAACACCCCAAAAGGTCTTAGAAGTTTAATGAAAATCACACCATCGGATTCAGCGTCTCAGAAAACTCTACTGCGGAAGTTTAAAGCTCCTATTTGTAAAAATGTGGAATTTTGTATTTTTTGTCAGAAGAAAGATCACGGATGCGTGTTTATTTGTTTTTTTTTTTTCCCAGGGGTGATTGTATCGATCAAGTAGTCCTAGAATATCGTAAGAGGGCTCATTTGAACGGAAATAAAAAGTTCTAGTGCCCTTTTTAAGTGACCAAAAAAATTGGAGGGCAACTTGGCCCCCTCTCACGCTCATTATTTTCGAAAAGTTACCCAATCAAAATTTTGAGATGGCCATTTTATTCAGCATAGTCGAAAGTCTAATAAATATGTCTTTGAGGATGACTTAATCCCCCACAGTTCCCAGGGGAAGGGCTGGAAGTTATGAACTTTGCCCATTATTTACATATAGCCTAGTATTGGTTAATGGGAAGTATAAAGACGTTTCAGGAGGGATTTTTTTTTTTTTTTTTTTTGTTTTTTTTTTTTTTTCTGATGGGGGGTGTCGAAGGAGGGAGTTACGGGGGAGGATCCTTCCATGGAGGATGTTTCCTTGGGGGCAGGGACATTTCTATGAAGGGGGCGCCGGATTTTCCAGCATTATTTAAAAAACGATCAGAAATTGAATAAAAAAACTAGTTTTTTCAACTGAAAGTAAAAAGCAACATTAAAACTTAAAACAATCAGAAGTTATTGCGTATATGATGGGGTTCGCCCCCTAGTCAATACCTCGCCCTTTTTCGCTAAAGTTTTGTTTAGTACTTTCAAAAGAGCTATCTATTCTAACTAACCGGCCTTTGTGATTCAGGGGTTTGTGATTCGAACAAAATTCGAATTTTAGCGTAAAGAGCAAGGTATCGAATAGGGGCAAACTCCCTAATATAAGTAATAAAGCATACGAATATAGAAGTTCGTTACGCAAGTTAATTCGTAAGTTACGTCAGAACAAAATTTCGAGAAAGCCATTTAGCCAAAAAAGTAAAATTAATATGCAAATTTCGTTTTAATTATTCATGTACGGTGAGCCAAAATCAAAACTGCATTAATTCAAAAACGTTCTGAAATTGAATAAAAAAACAAGTTTTTTTTTTAACTGAAAGTAAGGAGCAACATTAAAACTTAAAACGAACAAAAATTATTCCGTATATGAAAGGGGCTGTCCCCTCCTCAATACCTCGCTCTTTACGCTACAGTGTGAATCTGCCACACAACTTTATTTTTTAAAACAATAAAAAAACTTTAGCATAAAGAGCGAGGTATTGAGGACGGGACAGCCCCTTTCATATACGGAATAATTTCTGTTCGTTTTAAGTTTTAATGTTGCTCCTTACTTTCAGTTAAAAAAACTTGTTTTTTTAATTTAATTGCACACATAGATTCAGAGAGAAACCGGTTTTATTACAGAGAGAAAACAGAGTGTGGTCGGGATATCATACAAGCATCCATTGGGGCGTTAGCCCTAATCCTATTGGTTGTAATTTCTGTTCGTTTTAAGTGGTTTGATTATTTAATGCAATTTTCGGTCGTAGTTTCTGTTCAAAACTAAATAAGAAATAGAGCCTACTTCGCTGTTTACCTCGGCAGTGCTATTGCGCTGTTAACGATAAGCAAAAGACGTTGATATTTCATTTTGTTTGCCATTACAATAATAATAATTGACCTTATTAATAAATAGTTAATTATCACTAATGACAATAGTCTTTGGGAACGTATTTTCTTTCAAAGAGTGTGCGTCCTGACATAGTGGGGTAGGGTGTATTTTGTATGCAAAGAAAAATATATTTTTGAAAATTTAGTTATTGAATTTACAGATTAGCAAGGCTATATCGTCGCTGCCTCGCCTAGAGGTCGTATCTGACATTTTTATGCTTCTAAAAAAAAATTGTCATAGGCTGAATTGAAGGGAGGTTGGTGCTGGGAGGTTTTTGAAAATTTAGTATTTGAATTCACAGATTAGCTAAGTTATATCGTCGCTGCCACGCCTAAAGGTCATATCTGACATTTTTATACTTCTAAGAAGATTGCCATAGGACAAATTGAAGGGAGGTTAATGCTGGGAGGCTTTTGAAAATTTAGCGTTTGAATTTACAGATTAGCGAAGCAATATCGTCGCTACCCACGCCTAAAGGTCGTACCCGACATTTTCATACTGAAAACGAAACGCTGAATTGAAGGGAGGCTCGTGCTGATCCTACCTCTGAGAATAGCTTAGTAAACAGGTTCGTATTTATGTTAGAAATACAAAAATGTCAGATACGACCCTTAGGTGTGACAGCAACGATATGTGGTGTAAAGTATATGATAATGTTTCTATCCTTAGAAAATAAATAATTCCAACAAATATATTATTTTCGAAAATTAGGTCTTTGGATGTATATATTAACGAAGCTATGTGCAAAGATAGCAATTTATATATGCGCTGTAAAGTCTATGATAAAGAATTTTTTTTAACAAAATAGACGATTTCAGAAAATATGATATTTTCGATAATTTAATAAATTAAGAGAATAACCTTGGTTGTTCTTAGCAGGGTCGTATCCAGGGTTATTGATTTTATTATTATTATTTTCTTTTCTTTTTTTCGTTACAAAAGGATTTTTTTTCGGGGGGGGGGGCTGACAAAAAAAACTTTAAAAACACATCAAAATCTGTTGATATTCATTTTGTTACGTTTTTACGAGTCGGTTGAACATTTCAGGGGGGGGGGGGGTCAAACCCCCTACCCCACTGGATACGGCCTTCGTCATGGGTTTTCCAGTTGACTGACCTCTATAAATCACGTTATATTTTCTCATTGTCTAGAATGATATTGTTTCTGCTGTTGAGTTTTAAAGAATAGACGTCACTGGTAGACTAATTCCAAAGGAATTGTCAAATGAGATAGGAAAGAAAGGGGAAGGAGTGTCGATGTGTTGTAGAGTTATTGATGCACGTTTATCGCATGTTTGGGGGAAAACTCAACGAAGAAAAGATAATTTCACTGACGGAGCGCTTTCGCCGTAATGTGTGTCCTCCAGCCTGATTGTTTGGGGTTGTTGGTGGATTACAGAGGGAGACTGTGCCAATCCGGCACCTATAGACGCCATCACGACAACTGCCGCTGGATACTTCTTGCATTTGTTTACTTTGGTGTGTATTCCTTGGTAAGGGTCGACTTTTTTTGGGTTGGTCCCTAGTGGGTCTTTTAATCGGGTTAAAATACAAAACAAAAAAGGACAGAGAAGTACTCATCAGGGTGTTCGACTTCTGGCGGCGAATGAACTATTTGTGTGTAACGATGACATGACCAGACCCTGTGGTCGTGACTCCAGTTTTGTGAGAGGTTCATATTTTTCACAATTGTATTACTAGATACAAATATCTCTTATTAAAATCCCTGAATTCGAAAACCTCGAATCTTCAATTTGCACTGGCTACAGAGGATAAGAAATCGAATCTTCAGCAATAAAGGCAGGTCAACTTCTCATGAGAAATGTCATAACAGTCTGCCATTGGAGGTGCTTAAATCATCTTCTAAGAATGGAATACAACAGAGTCCCAACTCACTGATACATTAGTAACCACTGGGATGCTGTTGTAGAGAAAGGCTGATATTCTCGGGCGCACTCCCAAAATAATTTTCGAAACCTCCAAACCACCTTCTCACCTCAATAGGGGTTGCTCATTATAGTAAACGAAGATGATTGGCAGCTTCTTCTTGATACCCATGGTGCCTTTCGAGGCAGAGGTGGAACTAAGTTCTAAGGGAAAAAATGGGTAGAAAAAAGCTTTGAATAAAAGGGAATGCAAGCTGTGATTACAGGGACAGATCTCTTTTGAGTGGAAAAGTCTTTTAAAGAATGTAGTATCCTTTTTAAAAAATCAGCAAATTTGAGGAAACACTATCGTCAGTAGAGGATTCCGCTAGTTACGCCAGTGATGATATCAGCCATTCGTTGTTAAGGTGCGGCACATGATCGTTCGGGTTTATGAAAATTAGAAACATGCTCATTTAGGTTTACCGTAAGGCCATAGTGCATCTTGAAAAACAAGCTTGAGTTGGCACATCCAAAAATATTGTATAGTAGACAATCAGTCAAATTGGTTATTGTTCAGTCACCATTAAAGGGTGCAACTTTTGCCTCATTTTTTAGTTGATTCGACAACCTGTAAATTTGGTACAAGGTTGTATGTAGGACGATAAAGTGTGGGGCAGAATAAGAGGTTTTTTCTGCTGTTGAGAGTCTATACTTTCAAATCGTCAGCTGGCTTCCTCATTGAGGAGGCAGTTTTCTTGGCAACTTTGTTAATTTTGAAAAATATATAAGCTAAAATATAACAATATGCTTTTGTGAGATTAGATGAGCTTAAACCTCTCAACCCTCTACAGTGTTTATATAAGTGTATTATTAAATATATGCGGTTTTATGAGATTGTTGAAAACCTCTTGAAATACTAAGGACAACAAAACAAACATATTCTGCACTCTGGACCTGTCTTGGGTCTATTCATACCTTGAAATCGTGATTTCAAGTATCATGTTTTTGTCGGAGTTGCCACGTTGAACGTAAAAATGAATAAACGAAACTACTTCGCTAAATCTGACAGCACTTCAGTAAAATTTCAAAAATTGAAAATCTGTTGATTCCAAAAGACAAGCACTTTCAAACAAAAAGCAGCTTTTATTTTTCAACCATGTTTTCTTTCTTTCTTTCAATTTGGTGCTTGCCACTATCAAAAACTGTATAACTGCACGCGGGAGTCTTTTTAATTAAAATTGAGATCCTCATTTCTCCTAATCCTGTAAGATATGTAGGGCTGTTTAAGTTTCCACTTAACAGATTCAAACAATGAGATATCATTTACACCCTCATTTAGTCTTTAAAAAATCCTTGGCTCAAAAGTTGGCGCAAAATTCACCCCTGTTGATAACATACGTCCATTTTTAGCTTGAAAAGGATATGATGGCTAGCTCTTCAAATTAATTCAGGGTCATCCAAGGTCACCCAATATTCATCTGCGTGCATTAATGTTTCTCTCTCTTTTTGTTCTTTTGTCAAGCGGGGCGTGGCCTAAATTTAATAGAACAGCCAAAAAAGGTGATTGATAAAAAAAAGAAAAAAAAATGTCGGGAAACACGAAACAGCGGTGAAAATTATTGGAATTTTTTGGGTGTTGGGGGGGACGAGACCCTTTCTGCCAGGCACGTACGCAGGAATTTGTTTCGGGGGGGGGGCAATCTTTCAAATCCCTTATTCTGTGAGAAAAATCAGAAAATTATGGGGGGGGGGGAAATGGAGATTTGGGGGGGTTGGGCCCGGAGCCCCCCCCCCCCCCCCCCCCCCCCCACCGCGTACGTCCCTGCTTTCTGTATACCTGCTTACTCACAGACTTCCTTAACTTCGGTTTCATTTCAGATATCAATGAGTGTGAAGATCCGGACATAGCTGGCAGTTGTGTAGAAAATGGGGAGTGTGTAATCTTCCTGGATTTTATATGTGCAAGTGCAAGGATGGCTATGAAGGGGATGGTGACATCAAATGCGTTGGTAAGTAGATTTTGACTCTTAATTTTCTAGTTAATATAAGTTAGTCTAGTAGTAAAATCACCTCTTCCCCCAAAGTTCTGTCTAAAAGTTGTTGCTGAGGGTTGCCAAGTAACAAAAACGTCACACATTGTCGTCCAGAAGAGGCTCCTATTTTGCTCCTCTAAATACCACTACTACTAACAACTCACCATACCACCAGGCTGCCTGAAGTCAACACAGCTACAGATGCCCCATCTCCATCCCAATTTATTCCCAAGACTAAACTGAATGAATATCACAAGACTAAAATTAATGAAACTTGTATATTTGGAATCAGCATAATAAGCCGATTCTTTTGATGTATCTATTGGTATCAAAATTCCATTTTTAGAGTTTCGGTTATTATTGAGCCGGATCGCTCCTACAGTTCTTTACCACTAACTGTTTGATCAAGGGAATATCAAGGATTTTTATTGGGGGAGGGGGGGGGGTACAAATGAAAACTTTAAAAAAACGTGTCAAAAATGTGTTGTCTGCATTTTGTTATGTTTTGTACGAGACGGACAATAAAAAGAGGGGGGGGGGGTCAAACCCGCTACCTCTTCCCTCTTTGGGTACGCCCTTGCTAACAATACTGCTACTACTACTCACTCACTGCGGCACCAAGCTGTCTGTAGCCAATAAAGCTACGCACGCACCTCCTCCATCTCAATCGATAGTAAAGGCTAACAATACTACCTAGATAATAATAATAATACGTCCTTTAGATAGAATATTTAAATTTTGAGCATTGTTTAAATAGACTAAATAAGTACTGAATTGCTATATAAAAACACCTATTGAAGATTCAAATCATTTCCGTAAAATATTTTCAGTAACGATTTCCAGTTATTTAGCGACAATGTAACATAAGTCAACTGGAAAATTGTCAACTTCTATTATAGCCGGAAGACTGTCTTCCCGCTACTGGCTGTTTTTTAGCTAATTAATTTTTGATAGTTTTATTTTGATAAATTTGTATTTTTGATTTTTTTTTACGTAATTGAATCTGTTTATTTTATAATGCTCTCAATCATGTGCGAACACAGTCTAAGTCTATGGGCGGAGGGATGGGGAAGAGAGTGAGGTTTTTACAGAATCTCTGTCAAAGAGGTTTCGACTCAGACCACAACCTCTGTCTTTCATTAGAAGAATTGTAATCTGACACTCTGAATAAGCGGATTTTCAAGGCCAGGTGGTGCTGGTGCATTACATGGTCATTTCTAAGAAGTCAAGTTTGGTTAATGCTAATGAAACAAAATAAAATAGGATGAATATATAGTAGTTTAGAAACAAATTTGGGATATATATTTGCACATTAGGGGGGGGGGTAAAGTATAGCATATAATAAATACGTAACCTAACCTAACCTAGTAAGGTTTTTATAAGACGTTTAGGATTTTTCTAAGGAGCCATAAAGGGGCATCCTTTGCTGATGATCTCCATGCCTATATACAGGGTATACTTGGTGGACATAGGATGGGGAGAGAATCTTCTTCCAAGTGTATTTGCATGAAATTTGGAATATTATTATCCTAAAAATCAGGCCCATACGCAGGATTTTTCCGCGGGGGAAGGGGTCAATAATAATAAAAAAAGTGTATTTGATAACTTGTATAAGTAGTGCCCCTAAATTTGAGGAATTCAGGATTTTGGGCGGTGGGTCCCGAAGCCCCATTTGTGCATTCTTGCAAAAAGTGTATTTATTGATTATTTTTTCCTGTGTCAAGTACAAAACATAGAAAATACTCGGATGAAGAAATCTTGCATTTGCCAAAAATTGTTTGGGTTGTGCACATATATTCCCCGAATGTCAAATTAAAAATTATGTGGTTGAATTAGCTTTTTTGATATTGCCAGATTTTATTTACTAGATTTTGTTAGATTTTTTTGATGTTCCTGATTGTTATTTGAAGTAGGGGTAAAAAAAGAGCCAAATATGTGTGTTTTAAAACTTTTAAAAAATATAATTTTTTGTAGGGGAAGTTTTTGATGACAGTTCCTTTAATTTGTTTTTCTTTTTCGAACATTATAAGATATTAAGTATTTAAACTACGAACTGTGACTTAAAATTCTCAGGTAACTTTGTCGTGTATTGCAAGATACCCTTTTTTCAGATATTGATGAATGTGAAAGCCTAGATGCATGTGGCTCCAATGCCGTCTGTGAAAATTTTCAAGGAAATTACACGTGTCATTGCCCCGAGGGATTTACTGGAAATCCATATGATGGAGTAAGGCCCCCTTGTTTTACCTTTTTAAAACTTAGATTAAGATACAAATTGATGTTTCCCCTTAGAAAGTGACAAATTCAGAAAATAAAATAAAATCCGAATGGCCTTGTGATGAGGAAAAATTAGTTTATGTAATAAAGATTAATTATTATATAATTAGTTTATTCTAATAGGGATTTTATAGGGGCAATTTTGGGTATTTGTCTGCTAAGCAGAAAATTCTCAAGAATTACGCTGTCTAAGATCTAGCAAAACCGGTTTGAATCGGATATTTGAACCGGTTTGAATCGGATATTTGAACCGGTTTGAATCGGATATTTGAACCGGTTTGAATCGCTTATTTTGAGTGAGAAAACTACAATGTAGGTATATTTCAATTAAATAATTAATATTTAGAGGTAATTAGACGTTACGTTAAGTTTGGTTAGGATGGGTTAGGTTAAGTATTAATATAATACGCTCTGTGCGGCCTGCTTTCCATGATTCTTTGTCTTAGTTTCCATAATTTTGTTTCTAATGTATTATATTTTCACCATATTTTGGTATATTTCATTAGGATTAACCTAACTTCATTTCCCGAGGATGTTCAGCTTAACAGACAAGTATCCAATTTTGCATTATAAAAACTGTATGTATCGGCTTAAGTATCCATATTTTGGCCAATTTCACCAAGATTTTCTTAGCATTTGGTATGGGTAATCTTATGATAGTTTTAAAGGGAATTCGTCCCCCCATTTTTATATCATGCTTCATAGCGCTAGGTAGCCTACATCAAGAGTCTGATATAAACTATAGCTTGAAGGAATCGACAGATGGCTTTGTTGGGAGAGCATTCTTTGAGGTTTAATTTCATATGGATGTCCATTACGGGGCAAAATTATTTCTTATGCCCTTCCAGTGGAGCTTTAGTCTTACTAAGATGTGTGTTGCTCGGTTTGTCATCTTATCTCCCAATCCCTTTCTTCATCATTTCTCTTGAAAAAATCAACAGATGGTATTGATGGGACAGTATTTTTGGGGGGTCTATAGAGTTCGTTCTTTACTAGGGGCAACCATGATATCTGTTCCTCCCGAAGGAGCTGTAGTCTTACAGAGATTTGTTTTTCTACGGTTTGTCGTGTAGTCCCCCAATCTTCATCATTTCGCTTGCCAGGGGCAGGTCCAGGATTTTTTAGGGGGAGGGCAGAATAGATTGATCCGATAAAAAAAATTTAGGGGGTGGGGCGCACAATAGGTTGATCCAATAAACTTGCGTTAGGAGCACGTTTAATTAACGCAAACTTGAGTTGATTAAGTAAATTACACCACTTTAGACTACGCTAGGGGGGGGGGGGTGCGCCCCCTGGATCCGCCACTGTCGCTTGCGGAAATCAATTGATGGCTTTGATGGGATACCATCCTTCCGAATACGATTCCAGATGATAACTTTTTTTAATTGGTCTTTTCTGCGCATTTTCTCCCTCGGGTAGTCTGAGGTTGATACGTGTTTACTGCGTCATCTCCATCCCCATCCTTTCTCCCATATGGTAGACATGATGCTTTCTCTGAGCTCAAATAGATGAGACAGATGAGAACAGGCGAACAGCTTCCTGTTTTTTAGACTAATAAGCATTTAATTCAAACAAGTGCCTGCCACATTTTCGAAACTTTCACTTTTATAATTAGCTAAGAAGCTCATAAATTTATATGGTACTCGTCAAACAAAAACGTTTCCTTCACTCATACATATAGAAAGGACGAAATTGCCATATATTTAAGGTCGGTTTATTAATCTTGAAAGAAAAAAGCTGATATTTATCAACAAAAATTATGCAATCTCTTCTGCGTCTATCGTCAAAGGGATTCCTCCTCCGATTTTTGTGAAGGACCTCTAAGTGTATAAATTGAAAAGTAGTAGCTCTCAGATGCTGCTTTCTCTTGTTTTGACTCGTCTCCCCACAGAAAATACTCCCCCTCCTAACCCCACTCTCCAAAGACCTGGACATTTGTGCACCTTTTGGCATGCCAGGACTTCTTTAAATTCTTTAATGTGATTTTCAGAATTATTAAAAAAATTAATATATAAGCTTTAAGGGACAATATGGGAGTATCACCTGAAAATAGTGTCATTTGAAAGATGCACGGAATTTGAGTTTCCAAACGTAAAAAATTTAAGCATCAAATGATCATTTGGACAGTAATTATTGAGATCTTTTCTATGTAAAAGATGGAAAAAACGGAAAAAGAAACAAATCTATTGTTACAGTAAAGGGATTTTTTCAAGTAAAAATATATTGATTATGCTTGTATTGCTCTAGCTTTTCACCGTGTATATCCGAATTTGCGACTGGATGTTCTCCCTCCAAACTCCGTATGATAGCTCGATTTATATGAGGCACAAAAATGCATGGAAGGCCCATCGCTCTTTACCAGATCTATGCTGAGAAAGTGGGTAAAGAAGGAAGTCCATTTACGCATATTCAATTTTTAAATAACTTAATTAAAGAAAAGAAACAAAAATCAATTCTAAAACGCAAGCTTGATTTGTGATCTGAATTGTCAGTGTATTTGTCAGTCAAACTAAGCCTATATCATTGAAACCTTTTGAGTTTTTAGATATGGGACCTATTACATCTCAGAGGAATTGAAATATTCATCCACTTTCCCATGGTATTAATGGCATGACTAATATTTTATTGGCGCAGTTGTCTAAGACTGGGGGGTAAAGGGGTTTTATAACTGGGGATAAGTAACGACGGAGACCACACTTACTTAGGCTTTTTGACATTTGCATTATATTTTGATGAAGACAGCTATTAGTCATATAGCTGAAATATTCACTTTGGTTTTATAATAATCACTGTCTTAAGAAAGTTCTTCATTAACTTCTTGTTGTTCGTATTTATACAGGGAAGGGGTTCTAATATCATGGTTGCCTCTTTAGGGACAACCTAGGGATGAACAAGGGAGAGGAGGAGGTCCGAGACCTTTAAGAGCGAAAATTCAAACTCTTTTTGAAAAAACAAAACAAAAAACTCTCATGGGAAAAAAAATTGCCGTTTGGAGCTGGTTCGGGAATGGTAACTATTATTTCAATCAATCTTAATGATAAAAGTTATTTGCGAAAACAAATTTAGGGGAATTTCAGAAAATAACCTAAAACTCCACTAAATGGTTCTGGATAAAGATTAAAGCTGCACCATTGAAATTACCATAACCGTAAACTCTATTTAAGAGAACTACAGCCCCCGATCTTGGCTAACAAGAAACAACACTTTTTCACATGGGAAGCAAGAATGTGTCTCTTTCTTTTCTTCTACTGTTTTTTTTTAAGTGGCCACTAGTGGGTTGCTGACACATCCTAGATAGATGTTTTTGAGCTCATTTGTAAGGAAATTGCAATATCTACGTGGCTTTGGATAACAACTGCATCATCATATACAAGACAATGGCATATTGGTTATGATGTCATATTTGAGTAACTGCGTTGCTTGATTCCCTCTACTTCGTTTTTTACTAGCTCCAGCCAAGAATATTAAAAAGAAAAACTCCTTGCGTTTCACAAATAAATGGCGTAAAAAGCCATTTATGATGTCATGATGTCATATATTATGATATATCATGATGTCATATTTGAGTAACTCCGCTGCCTGATTCCGTGGAGTTCGTTTTTACTAGCTCCAGCCAAGAATATTAAAAAAAAACTCTTTGCGTTTCACAAATAAATGGCGTAAAAAGTATCTCAGTCTAGGGAAGGAAAAGTGTGAGGTACCTGCGATATTTCTTTTGTAAATTCAATTCCTTTTCAGTGTAAAACAAATATAAAGATTATTGAGGGGAGTGGAGGCTTTTTAAACAGAGGGGAGAGAAGATCTGGGGCCTTCGCAATAAGGTTTGTTGGCAGAATGTTGATGTTTAATTTAGACTCTGCAGTTTCGAATCTAAAAAATGTTTTTTGTTTATGACATATAATTTAAATAATATAAAGGGGAAGAGGGAGGGTGGAGGGTAAAATATTCGTCGCTGGGGAAAGATAAGTCTCTGTGAGATCTATTTTCAAAATTTAACTGCTTTTTGGTGCAAAGCAGATAAAAAAGTATGTACATGTGAATAGAGTCAAGTATGAGTGAAGAACCACCGGAAGAACCCGGAAGAACAAGAACTTACACCGGAAGAACCTAAACCTTTGCTACATCTTATTTTACTTTAATTTATTTTATTTGTTCTTATCTTATTAATTAGCAGGTGTTCCTTCACCGTTAGATGTTAACTTTAAAAAAAGGATGAAACTAAAAAAACAACTTTGCATTCAAACGTAATTTAAAACGTAATCTGATTTAATACGTGAAACTGCGGTCTATAAATGTCGTTTTCAAATTTATTAGTAGGCACTGCAAAGGAGGTGCCATTGTGAGTATGCCTACAACCCCCACAAGTCCCATAGTCTTATTATTTTATGTCTCCGTGATTTCTATAGTAACATACAAGTTTGACACAAATTGAATTTGTGAGTTGATTTTAATTAAAGCATATGAGCTCCAGCTATCCCTCCTCCCTCCCTCCCCAAAGAGAGAGGTTCTTTTCCCTGTAATATCTTTATGTTTTCTACTAATTTGCCGTTTCCATTTTAGTACTTGGTAACATTAATTTAGTAATAAGTGTCTGATCTCAGTTCCTGACAGAAAAAAAAACGATTACAAAACTTGAAAAAAAAAATACCAAATGAAAATTTTAATGAAAAGTGTAGCCAAAAGCTAGATGGCGTTAATTTTTTTTTGACAACATTAGCACCAGTTTCCACTCTAATAAGTTACCTATACCATTTGGTTTGGATGTTATAATGGTTGTATATTTGGTTGTCGTGTTGAATGCTCAATAATAATATTCATTTATTTAAACCCTCTATAAATACAAAATGGAATAAGAAAAGTAAGGACATAGAAATAGAAAAACATAAAATGTAAGATAAAAAAAAATTTTAACCGGGGACACTCACACACACACTTCTTAACAAAATACAAACAAAACGAACTTATTATTCAGGGCATTTCACATAAAAGAGAGACGATTCAACGGAAATTCTGATACTGTGGAAAATAAAAAGATAAAAATAAAAGAAAACAATGTATGATTTGAAAGTAAAAGACAAGTAAACACCAAAAAGAAAAATCAAAAGCGAACATCTTTATCTTACTCACTTTTGGTCTTGATTCATTTTGCCTTTTGTTTTCCCGGAGGACTGTATTTGGGGTTGCGGATTTTTTTCTCTCTTTTTCATAATTTTGGCAAACGAATATGTCTTCGTTCCGTTATGTTGTTATTCCGTTAGCTATTGTAACGTCGCGCTTTTTGTCTTTTAATTAAATCATGTGGAAATTTGCATTTTTCATTGTATCCGTGGACAGTGACGCTTTTTTCTACTTTTGTTAAACTTTCACAGACTATGGTTTTACTTTTTAACTCATGTAGCGTTGTCTTTTACTTTTATCATTAACAACCAAAGGTGAAGCCAGTTTTTGTATTTCCTTTAAAAAAGAAGAAAACAAAGGCAGAAGCCTCTCCTTCTTGTGCAAGAACCTTTTGTCACTTCAATATTTGACTTCAATATTTATTGTGCATATGTGGGCATATTCACCATAGGGACAGAGGTGGTTTTAGGGGATGGCTATAGAGGGCACTTGCCCTGGGCGCAGAAATTGTAGGGACGCAAAATTTCAAATAAGTAATCTAACGGCTTCAATCATTTTGTAATTTTTAAAATTTTATCTTTATTAAACTTAAGTAGAGGACGTAGTTGCCAGTATGAGCAATTTTGATCCGAAATTTAAATTTTTTCCCATATCTCCATCACAATTCCTTTAATATAAAGTAAGTACACCGAATTTAGTCAATTTAAAGTTTTTGTGGTATTTTGTGTTCAACTTCTGCGACTAAATAATTTATTTATTTTTAATCTGGCCTAAAAAAAATTTTGGAGGTGGCGGGGGGGGGGGGCGCTAATCAAGATTTTGGCTCGGTTGCAAGAGAGGCCTGAACCGCAACAGCATAGGGACACTCTTTTATCTGCTTTGCACTGAAAGGCTGTTAAATTTAGAAAAATACTAACTTGAATTCCTTCTCTCCTAGTTTTTTTAATATTATATACCCTTCCCATGTTTTATTACATCATGTATATAACGAAGACATGGATTTTTTATTACTTTTTAGATTAGTAATTACAAAATTCAGCTTAAACACTAATTTTCTGGAAAATGAAAAAAAAATAAATAACCCAGCCCCCTCCTCCCCCCCGTTTGCAGTAAAAACCTTCACACGAGAAGTTGCCGACCTCAGAAGTCATGTAAAACAGTGCAACCGCCTCTTCAGAACAGTTCAGAAGCTTTGCGTGAACAATGCAACGCGGGGCGAAACTGTGTGGCCTACTTGGCCCTCCGATATTTACACCAGATGGCACACAGTGGCGGATCCAGGGGGCGAGGCCCCCCTCCTAGCGCAGTCTGAAGTAGTGTAATATACTTGATTAACTCAAGTTTGCGTTAATTAAACTAGCTCCCAACGCAAGTTTATCGGATCAACCTATTTTGCGCCCCCCCTCCTAAATTTTTTTTATCGGATCAACCTATTTTGTGCCCCCTCTCTAAAAAATCTGGATCCGCCCCTGATGGCAGAAAACGGTTGACCCCTCGCTTTCACCTTTCGATGTCTTAGCATGTATAGACTACACTTAATAATCAGACACACCTTTTTAGGACTTTTCGACAGGAAATTTTTCCCAGGGGAAATGGCAAGCATTTCCAAGTTTTGTTTCTGGCAATATTTAAATGCAGCATTTCTATTTTTTTTTATTTTGACGTATTTTTGAAATGTATTTTGCCTTTTCTCTCCCCTCTAGAGGGCGTCACACCTCTCCAGATTCTTGTGGGATGAAAATGGATAAAAACAAATTTTTATGCGTTTTTTGAGGGCTTTTTGTTTTGAGTGTTTTTTCTACTTTGCATTAAAAAATAGTTAAATCCGCATTTTTATTGCGCAGTCTAGCAATCTGGAGGATCCGTAAGCTCAACTTTCCTTAGTTTCAGCCATTTTGCCCCCCCCCCCCCCACTTAACTATCAAGTCTTAGGGCAAATGCTAATCCTTCAAATTTTTTGGCTTTGACCTCGATAAAATAAACATATTAATTCAATGTAACCTTATATGCTAGTTGGAGGACATATTATTTAATTTTTATTTTATTTTTCAAAAATTTATTAGACCCGTACTAAGTAGCAAAATGGTACAAACAATTGATTACTCTATAAATTTTATGGGTTATAAATGTCAGCTCTCAATATTATATGTTGCATTCTGGCCTTCTTTTTATATGCGCGTATGTTGAGTGACATTTTTACGATTTTTACGATATCGACATTTTTGACATTTTTGACATTTTTACGATGACTACTAACTATTTTTATTATTAACTATTATTAACTTAAACTAAATAAATAAATTATTAATTAGAACTTTTACTTGCATTTGAAAAAACGATCGATCAGAGTATTTGCGTAATGTTTTTTGATGTTTTCCTGTGCCAGATTTGTATATTTTGGGTTAAAAAATTGGTTTTCTGAATAATTATCCTAGAGCAATTTGTAAATTGAATTTAAAAATGTCATCGGTTTTTTTCCAATACACATAATTTTATGTTCTAAACTTAAACGTAGAAAAAACAAATTTAAAGAAAGATTTGTACGAAAACGGGAGTTTCCTAGGGAAAACCTGATTGTAATTATGGATTTATCTTATGAAGCTACACTAGAAAACTTTTTCAAGCAAAGGCACAAAAATTCACTCGAAGATATCAAGATTTTACAAAAAAAAGAGAAAAAGATTAATCGAAACCAATTGGTGAGGAAATAAATCTGATTGTAGATTCAAATCCTGCGTAAACAAAACAACATTGGAAGCACCAAAACTTCTCGAAGCAAAAAACTGTATATCCCAGTGTTGTTTGTAAGTCAAATTACGGATCATTTATTCTATCTGTAATTTTTTACTTTTCTTTTTTGGTTATTTTAATTTTTTCTCTTATTTATTTTTACCTCGTCTCAGTTGATGCGTTTACATCTGGTGTGTTGAAAATGATCATATTTTTATACATCCCAGAAAATTTAACTATTACTACAATTTTGTTATTCAATTATTACTAAAATTCAAGTTTTAATTATAAAAATTACAATTTAAGGAAAACTTCATTTAAATAATAAAATTTATTAGGAATAAATAGTTAATCATTATGACACAAGTATAATGCTTATACCATTTACATTCCCACCAGTTGAAATGTACAGTAACCTTAATGAAGAAGTAGAAAATGTGAAATTAATTATGATATACGCAGGAACGTCTTCTGCAGAAGGGGCAAAGTTCATCAAAAACTCCTCTAAAACTTGTGAATTATTCTGATAATATAGTAACAATCTCAACATTTCCAGGGTAGGAGCAGGACTAAAACCCCTCTCCTACGTGTATACCTGATCGTAGGACAAACGTGCGGGAGAAGATACTTAGCAATTAAGGCTATATTTACTTCTCAGCTTTTCGATGTTTTTTTTTACCGCCTTGCAGTCTTTCACTGTTTTCCATCAGTAAGTGGAATGTATCGTAGAGGGTCATCTTTTAGCATTTTCATTAGGCTAATACTACTATTACTACTAACAATTCATCACAGCACCAAGCCGCCTGAGGCCAACACAGCTACGCACGGTCCTCCTCAATCCCAATCTATTCAAAGCCTCCCTCTTTACACCCTCCCAGGAAGTTCCCACTATTAGGCTAATATGACAATATTAGGGTAATATTGACGAATAATTGAATCCCTACGCTTCTGACGTATTTGCCACATGAAAACATATAAGTGCATATGTGGGAGCTTACGGTTAAACAAATTCTCAAGTAACATCTGAATTTCAAGTGTCAGGTAAGGTGGAAAACGCCTGGTCCTGTTGCAAGAAGAAGAAAATGAAAAAAGAAGAAAGAACATGAGTGCATATACCCTGAGGGAGGTACTCATGGTTTTGACGTTGGCTTTTCATATTAGTCATCGGCAGCTCGAAAATCTGTACCACAGCCAGGGGTGGATCAATGCTCTATTCCGGAACTGAACTCTTGAACTTTCAGCATTTGGCAAAACTTTCGTAGTTTCGGTAAAACCTTCGATATTCAGTAAAAATTTATACTTTCGGCAAAAATTTTGAAACGGTGTCAAGACTTTCGGCATTGGGAATTTTTTTTCGAGAAATACATATTGGATTTCAGAGACGTGTGGCAATCATGAAGATTTTTACCTTTCAGCTCCTCCAACAATTTTTTTAGTGCTCAGTCGTTTGGTAATAGTCAGGGATTGTTGTCAGCTCTAATTTCCGAGAAAATAAGGGAACATTAAGAGAAAGCGGTCGACAATAAGATGAATTTAAGCTCCAGTCCAGACGATCTGGGTATGTGAAACTAGTAGGAACGGTTTCAGGACGCAAACTAAATTTTGTGGAAACATTTTCAATTTGCCTCGTGAGCCCGAAAGGAAGTGTTGTGCTTAGTGAATGACGCTTTGAGGAATAAATCTAAAGCCCTAATTATAGGAAAAATCGTGGAAAAGCCTATTGTTTGGAAAAAGTAAACTATTAAGCCATTCTACATGCGTGTTTAAATTGACATGGAGGGATAACCGTTTTTTGCTGAATCACAATTTGCTTCCTCTTTTAAAAACAATCGTGATTGCTACGAGCAATGTTGTTAGACACTGATATCTAACTAAGCATACATGATAACGGACTTATACCACAAAAAGGGGTTTTTGAAATTTAGGGAGGAGCAAAATACTCTAGGGGGAAATTGCCGACCTCCCAATTGACGCACCTGTGCTTTAACCCTCGACCTGAGCCAAACTTAAACTTTAGTCTCTTCTTAACTCTAAAAGAGATATCAGAGAATATGGGTAACTTACAAGAGTAAGAACTGGCGCTAGTGTCGACAAAAAGCAAACATCAAAGCGATCTAGCATTTGGTGACACTTGGTATTGTACAGTGAAATAATAAGTATAATTAATTAAATTTGTGTAGCTGGCGAAACCAGTGTAATAATAAGTGTCTGATCTCAGCTCCTGATGGAAAAAAATAATTACTTCGTTACGTTTTGGAGCGTTAAAACGCTTCAAAAAAATGCGAAATGTCACCAAACACTAGATGGCGTTGATGTTTTTTTTTTTACCCATACAAGCGCCAATTTCCACTCTTATAAGTTACCCTTACTCTTAGACATGTATCTCAAAAGAGTTCTTCACCTTGACCTAACCTTCACCTTCACCTAACCTTCAAACTGCTTCCTTTTAAAACTGTCATCTTACGAACAAGATGTTTCTCAAATTTATTTTACTAGTAATTGTTTTAGTTTATTTTAGTTTTTGTAATAGTAATTTAGTTTTAGTAATTTCTAGTCCATTTTTTTACTATTGATTTATATTGTAAGTACAAGTGCCATTCCTTAGGGTCTATTCTTGATTAAGAAAGCTTGGAGAAATAAAATTATTCTGATTCTAACAAGGAGAGTATGGAGGTTTTAATTTAATTTGCTTTTCAACATTTAAATAGGACAATATATCCATTCTTGGACAACTGAAAGGTGCTACTTCAGGAAAATCCTCTCTCTCTTGCTTGTTGTCCATAAATGTCAGGTGGTGCCTGAAGTGGAACTGAAAGGTGCCTCTTCAGGAAGATCCTCTCTCTCTCGCTTGTTGTCCATAAATGTGGGGGCGGTGCCTGAAGTGATACTAAAAGGTGCCACTTCAGGAAGATCCTCTCTCTCTCGCTTGTTGTCCATAAATGTGGGGCAGTGCCTGAAGTGGCACTGAAAGGTGCCACTTCAGGAAGATCCTCTCTCTCTTGCTTGTTGTCCATAAATGTGGGGCGGCTCAACTCTACTATAACTGCAATTTCTTCAATCTATATTTTTATTTATTTTAGTGTGCTGATATCGACGAATGTTCGAATCCCGACGCTTGTGGCGATTTTGCTACATGTGAAAACGAATCCGGTTCATATACATGTACATGCCCTAAGGGATTTTACTGGAGATGGCTTTAAAGAATGCATTGACATTGATGAATGTGCTGAAAGTCCCTGCGGAAAAGGAGCAATGTGTCATAACAAACCTGGGTCTTTTGAATGCAAATGCCCCAAGGGCATGGAAGGAAATCCTAACAGTTTGTGTGTTGGTAGAGTCTCATTTATCCGACCCCCCTTACAAAGGGTAGGTCAAAAGTTGGTACCTGTCTTGTTTTAGTTTTTACTTGAGATTAGTGGTCAGAATTATTTGAAGTTTTTCACTTCGGTATGATGACTTAGTGTATCAAATGAAATGTTTCAATATATTCAAATAAAGAATAAAATCGAGGATTTTTTTGTGAAGTAGGTAAAAATAGACTAAAAGTAAAAATGAAAAC
Organism: Artemia sinica; assembly: GCA_027921565.1. Lineage (NCBI taxonomy): Eukaryota > Metazoa > Arthropoda > Branchiopoda > Anostraca > Artemiidae > Artemia > Artemia sinica. The sequence continues at coordinate 2,671,962 of CM051275.1, forward strand.
GTTTATATATCCTATATACATATATATATATATCCTATATTCATATATATATATATATATATATATATATATATATATATATATATATATATATATATATATATATATATAATATATATATATATAATATATATATATATATATATATATATATATATATATATATATATATATATATATATATATATGTATATGTATATATATATATGTATATATATATATATATCTATATATATATATATATATATATATTATATATATATATATATCTATATATTATATATATATAGTATATATATATATATATATATATATATATATATATATATATATCTATATATATATATATATATATATATATATATATATATATATATATATATATATATATATATTATATAATATATATATATATATATATATGTATACTATATATATATATATACTAGTAGTAGTATATATATATACTACTACTACTACTAACAACTCACCGCAGCGCCAAGTTTCCTGAGGCCAACACGGCTACGCACGCTCCTTCTCTATTCCAATCTAATCAAAGCCCCCCTCTTTACACCCTCTCAGGAAGTTCCCATTTTCCTTTAAATCTTTCTTTATGACATATCCCCACCCCAACCGCGGATGACCTGCTTTCCGTTCAGCCCTAGACGGTTGGGATCAAAAAGGACACTATTCGGCAATAATGTAAAATTATATAAGATAATATAAAACTATATATGCTTTATGTAATATATGTAAAATGTTTTCTCCTTTGCTTTTATCCTATTTTTACATAATGCACAAAATATCGTTTTTTTTATATAATGCCAACAATTTTATATATATTGAACAAAAACATTTTGCTTCGGTTTCAACTGGCTGAAAGCATTCCTTGTTTTTTTTGGTTTCTTAATCATTTTACGATTTTTTCTTTTTTTTTTATCAAACTTTCAATTCTTTCAGTGGTAGATATCTAAAATTAAGAATTTGATAGGGATTCTTTTTGCAGCCATTGTTTACCTGCTGCGAAAAAAATAATAGCATGACTTTAAGGAGGTCATAGGGTTTTGACACCTTCTTTTCCACCCAATAGGCACCGGAACAGTGTAAAAATTTCAAAACCGTCATTTATGGTCGTTAATTGCTCTCTAGATAAGGTCTTTTTTTCCTTTTCACATGGTTTTAAGTAAAGTTACATTTTGACTTTTTTCATTGTTTTTTTTTTCTTCAATAGAAGAGGGAAGGGTGTCTTGGGTCTCCCCTAGGTTGGAACTTTTGTCATTTTTGTATTTTCTATGAAAACGCTGTTTCCGTAGTTTTTGTGAATTGGCGCCACTGTGCATGTGTTTGTTCATGTTAACTTCTTATATGTTTTCTTTTGTTTTTTTGTTTGTTTTATGGAGAAATGATGTTTGTGGAGAAATGAATTTTTTTTAGCTCAGATCTTTGGAGCTTAATGGCCAAACATTTATTTGTTTTGTTCTTTTTTGGTCACTAATAAATTTGTTCTCTTGAAAAACGGATGTCCCCGATATATGTTACAGTCTTTTAGGAATTTGAACAAAAAGTTTTGGGAAAAAGAGGTAAAAAAACGAGGGGTGGGGGCAATAATTGTAAAAACAATTCTTTTGGTTGTTCAAAAATATACTTTTTATCAAAACATAGTCATAGTGTTGCCATTTTGTCAGTGTTGCCATGTTGAATTTTGCAAAAAGTAGGCAAAACATAGGTAAGTTTAACAACACTTTTCGTTCGTGAATATTCAAATATTAACAGTCTGCTGATAATCAAAAGACAAGAAAGGAAAAGGCCCATCCTCTTAAGCTGTGTTATTTCATATGTTTTTATCTTAGTTTTGATAGTTTTTCACTAACATTACCTTTTTTTAAAAAAAATTGAGACCCGCTAGAAGCGAAAAACTCCGTAACTGCTTTTGGAGTTCTTCTTATTAAAATTGAAGTCCAGATTTTCCCATGTTTTTTAGGACCTATATGGCTGGTCAGTTTTCACGTAACCAATTGAAAAAAGATCAGGTTTCATTTTCACTGGTCTTGGTACTTCAAAGCAAGTCACCTGTTTCAGCTTCCTTTGATGATTTGACGAGCTAGCTTTTGTTTTTCAAAAATACAATAAAAACGTTTTGCCTATTAAATTTCTCTCCAATTAATCAAATTACCAATTAAAAAGTTTTATATACACAGAACCGAAAAGGAACCTCGCCAAGTATGGGGTGTGTCTAGCCAATTTATTTATTATAGTTATTTCCCGAGTTTTCAACTTAATGATCGGGAGAAGGGCCTGGGGCAAGTCGAAAACAACTAATCAAAGACATGCAAATATTTGTAAAAATTAGTTTCTTTGCTATAATTTGATTTTTATAATGCTTGATACATAAATTTGCTGTATGAAACTCCTCCTCTATCCTAATCCTAACAAAGCCTCCTCTTTACTCCCTCCTAAGAAGTTCTTGTTTCAAAACGAAAAAATAGTAAAAAAGAGAAAAACTAGGATTATACAAGCCAGTAAAAATTGTGGAGTAAAATGCAAATATTTCGGTCAAGACCTCCGCTTGACCGTCCTCAGTGCGCGATAATAACATAAAAATTACTAATAAAAATCTAAAGATACTATAAAAAATATCAAACCTTAAAACAAAACTAAAATTTGACGACCCTTTCCATGTAACGGTGAAAGGGTAACTGAATAAAAAAAATGTAGTACTGAATGGGAATTAATTTCTTAATTTATACAGAAAATCTTTTCTTACGAGATCCTCCCACCCCATTCGGGGATGATCTGGTTTTCGCTTAGCCCTAGACAGTTGGCCGATAAGGACACTCATTGGCAATTTGTCATCCTTCATCAGCAGAACTTCTTCTAGCCATCTCATCCTTTCTCTTATTATACCCCTAGAAAGCAGAATTGACCCACATTTTTCGTATAGCTTACTGCTTGATATACGATCAGTCAGGGGGGTACCCAATAAAATTCGTAGGCACTCTGGAATAAACTATACATTACCTTTTTGTATCACTATATGTCTATGCTTTTCAACCTCTAAGCGTCTCATTGGACTTAGTTTTTCTACCTCTTTCGTTGTATCTATTCATTTTAACGTCTTTCTTTTGCATGGATTTTTGACTTCTCTAGCTTACTATACGCCAATTCTTGTTTTTATTCTCCTTTGTCTTTTTTATTCATGACCCCCTGTTAGAAGTGCTGACGTTTACGCTTTTTATGTTTATGATGTTATGAAGTTTTATGTTTATGATTTTCAACCTCTAAGCGTCTGGTTGGACTTCGTTGTATCTATTCATTTTAACGTCTTTCTTTTGCATGGATTTTGATTTCTGTAGCTTACTATACGCCAATTTTTGGATTTTATTCTTCTTTTGTCTTCTTTATTTAGGACCCCCGTTTGAAGTGCTGACGCTCAGGCCGCACGTTCTAAACGTGAAATACCGCATGTCTAAGTTTTTTTTTGCTTATAAGTATGATTCTGTATTAAATTTTTGTTTTAATCAGTGCAGACATTACTACATTCAAAAAAAAAAAACTTAAAAAAAACGTAAAATGAAAAAAATATATATAAAATCATCGGAACTTTTTACCATCCTAAAGAGTTACATTTGGATCTTTCATTTTGATGCTCGATATAGTCATTAACTTAAAAAAATCTAACTTTTTGTATATTATAAAATTTTGATTTCATTAAAAAAGGCTGTTAATTTCGTTTTGTAGCAGTTCACAATGCGGCCGGGGATTGTTTGTTCTTGGGGTAGTTTAAGTAACACTGTACTTGCTATAATCTTTTAAGTTTTTATAAGCAATTGCTTGTTGTTTTTCTTCATCTCTTCAAATAATTATATTATTTTGTAGATGTTAACGAATGTTTACAAAGTGTTTGCGAAGTAACGCAACATGCACTAACACGGAAGGAAGTTTCTCCTGCGCATGTCCAGAGGGGTATGCTGGTGATCCATTCAGGGGTTGTACTGGTAAGTTTTATTATTCTATTAGATTCAATATCTCCTTACTGTCAAATCCTATGGGGTAGTGCACATTGGTCTTTGCAGAAAAAAAAACGCCATCTACTGTTTCTTACTGAACTCCTAGAGCTTTTTTAATCTTACTCTGTACTGGAATCTTACTCTGTTTATGTTAAAAACAACTAACCCATAAGTGTAAATTGCCAAATTTGCGTTATCCTCAAATAGATATAAAAATTAAAATGACAGTCAATAGCTACATAAAATACTATCCTACTCTACACTCCTCTATTCTAATAGTTAGGCAAAATACTTTAACTACAAATGAGTGTGGCTTCTGTTTTAAGGGGATTCGATACCTTAAAGGGTCACTAAAGCCAGGGGTGGATCCAGGATTTTTTTTTAGGGAGGAGGGGTGCAAAATAGGTTGATCCGAAAAAAAATTAGGGGGGGGGCAAAATAGGTTGATCCGATAAACTTGCGTTAGGAGCAAGTTTAATTAACGCAAACTTGAGTTTAATTAAGTAAATTATACTACTTTAGACTACGCTAGGGGGGGGGGGGGCGTGCCCCCTCGACCCCCTCTGGATCCGCCACTGACTAAAGCCGACTCCTACAATCCCAGAAATCTTAGAAAAACGATTTAACTTCTCCTGCTTTGAGCTAGAAATAGAAATATTCAGTTTTAATGAAATTCGTTTGCTAAGCTGTTTCAAAGTGGGTGTGCCCTCCCTCCCTTTTGGGTGTCCTCCCTGGGAATCCTCCCTTTGGCAGCAGCTTAGCAACCGGTTTTTTTCAGCATTATATCTCAAGTTGAAAATGTCAAATACGAACTCTAGGTGTGACAGCGACGATATATTTTGACATATATTATTATACTTATTAAACATGTTTATGCCTAGGACCCATGTGACAAATAATATTGTAGATATAATATTGTAGAAAATAATTATAATTTTGCAGTGCTCAGAAGTGGTAGATTTGAATGGTTGGTGGACAGGCACTTTGAGAAAGTTTACTTTAGTCTTTAGGAGGGTCATTAATTCACGAAGTGTAGGGACAGGAAAAGATTTTTTTGGCCATTGTGATTATAAAAAATCAAAATCTAGGGGGATATTTTCGAAATCAAAATATATAAAAGAAAATATTTTTCTATATCTAGATGTGCAATTGCTTAGGGGTGCAACTTGTTTGAATTTATTAAAACTCTTTTTTATAGCTTTTCTTTTGTATTTGTCCCAGAGTTAAATTCTTTTTCCGTCACGAGTATGTGTCAACTGTTTGAGTAGTTTTACGTAAAGTTCTTTTGCAATTGACCACGCCTTGATTTAGATTCAGATATAGCCTTCAGTACTTTGAATTGAAATTCGTGATTGAGTCTCTATTAAACATAAAAATTAACATATCTGAAATTAAACATAAAATCAAACAATTCTATTAAACATATACTACTACTACTACTCTACTAAACAACTCACTGCAGCATCAAGCCGCCTGAGGCCAAACACAGCTACGCACGCTCCTCCTCCATCCCAATCTATTCAAAGCCTCCCTCTTCACGCCCGCCCATGAAGTTTCCATTTCCTTTAAATCTTTCTTTATGACGTCCTCCCACCCCAGACGAGGACGACCTGCTTTCCGTTTAGCCCTAGACAGTTGGCCGAAAAGAACAATCTTCGGCAATCTGTCATCCTTCATCCGCATAACGTGCCCTAGCCACCTCAACCTTTCTTTCATTATAGCCCTAGAGAGCGGTATTGAACCACATTTTTCGTATAGCCTATTGTTTGAAATACGGTCAGTCAGCCCTGTACCCAGAACAATCCTTAAGCAATTTCTCTGGAAAACATCTAGCAAATCTTCATCCGCTTTTCGGAGCGCCCATGCTTCAGAGCCATATTTGACCACTGTCATCACTGTACCTTCTAATATTCTAATTTTGGTTTGCTATCTTCCTATTTTTTTTCCAAACTTTTTTTTAACCGTGAAAAAACACCCTGAGCCTTGGCTATTCTACTTTTGACATCTTCACTGCTCCAACCATCTTTACTAATAATATTACCAAGGTAAGTGAAGCGTGTCCACCTGATCAATCTTTTCATTACCCAACTTCACCTTTTCATCTTCACTTATTCCTAGCCTTAGTGACTTAGACTTTTTAACATTAATTTTCAAACCTATTCTAGCACCCTGAAACTCGCAAAACCTCGAAAACTTCATTCATTTTGCTCACACTTTCATCTAGGATGCTTAAATCATCAGCATAATCTAAGTCCAGGAAACTTTTTTCTCCCCATTTGATTCCGTGGTCTCCCATTGGCTTTCCTGTGCTCCTTAAGACAAACTCATCAAAATAATCCATATAAAGGGGGATAGAACACTACCCTGCTTAACTCCTGATTCAATACAAAACCAGCTGCTTACCTCATTTCCTACCTTAACCGCAGCAGTGTTATTCTCGTACATAGCGCTTATCACTTTAATGTATTTGTCTGGTATACCATACAAGGAAAAAACCTTTACTAAAGCCCTTCTGTCAACAGAATCGGACGCTTGCTCATAATCTATAAAACTGAGGACCAAAGTTGTTTGAAAACTCAGGCACTTTCAATTATTAACCTAAGAGTGAAAATTAGGTCGACACATCCTCTACCTTTTTTAAAACCGCACTGTTCTTCTCTTAAAACTTTGTCTACGGCATCTCTCAGTCTAAAAAGTATCAAATTACTAAGTAATTTACTACCTACAGAGACCAGACTAATCCCTCGATAATTACCACACTCACTTTTATCACCTTTCTTATAAAGTGGCTTAAATAAAGTTTTTCCTAAAATCGTTAGGTACTTCCCCTTTTTCAAAAATCATATTCATAATCTTCAATAACTTATTTCTAACCTCAGAGCCACCATATTTAAGAAACTCATTTACCACCCTATTTTAGTACTGTTGCTAATTCCTCCTCACAAAACAAATCTTTCTCGTATCAAGGTATTCAAATCTTCCAAGGTATCACAAACTTTTTCATTTTCCTCTATATCTCTTCCTTCAACTCTATCTCGGTTAAGCAAATTCTCAAAATATTCGGCCCATCTTTCTTTAGTTTTTTTCTTATCGCTAATTGCGGCCCCATTCCTATTTTTTAACTGGGCCAAGTCCACATTGACTACTCCCTCTCAATTTGTTAACATGCCAGTACAATATTTTACTATTATGCCGTCTAGCTGCATCTTCCAGATCCTCGGCAATTTTATCCATGGCCTCTATTTCACACCCCCTTAGTTCATATTTTAATGCTTTCTCCACTTTCTTTATATTCCTTTTGTTTTCATAAGATCTATCACTCAGATAATTCTTGTACAAGTCCTTTCTTAATAACATAGGGTTTGTGCTAGCAATAAAATATACGGCACTACTCGTTTGAATTTACTAATACATTTTTTATTGTTATTTTTTTTGTTCTTTTTTCGTCGCTAGTAGCCTATATATCAATTTCTTGAATAATTTTAAGGCAAATATTTTGGCAATTGATTTGATTAATTTCGCAATTAACTTTTGCAAATGATTTGTTTTTTGCAATTGATTTTTTTTCCTTTTTTTCATTTTTGTTTTTGATTGTTTATTGATTTTTGCTATTGATTTTCATTTGATTTTTCAATCGATTTATTTCATATAGCGGCTACCGTCAGAATTTGGTAAGAAATTTGCTATCGAGTTTCTATTTTGGAATTTCTGTTAAAAATTACTGAATTATCAAAAATAAATTAGAAGTTTGCTATCTGTGGAGTTGAACCCATGTCCTCAGCAGCATCGGCGGTCCCCTGACAAATTTTTTGTAGCAAATTACTTTTTAAGTATAATTGACGGTGTTAGTTTGAATTTTTTAATACGTTTTTTTGGCTCCAATTGTCCCAGAGTCAAATTCTTTTTCTGTCACGAGTATATACCAATTGTTTGAACTATTTTATGTGATTTTTATTTACAATTGACCACACCTCAACTTAAATGCTTCGACAGCCTTCAGAATTTTGTAATAAAACTTTGTAATCGAGTTTCTATTTATGAATATCTGTCAATAATTACTAGATTATGAACCAAAAAAAAAGTTCTCCATAAAATATCTTGCCATCAGTGGGAGTCGAATCCAAGTCCTCAGAAGATACGGCTTCCCGGCGACAAATTTTCTTTGGCAAATTTACACTTTCATTGTAATTTTGCCGTTGTTTGAATTTAGCAATATTTTTTTGTTGCTTTTTTAATATAATTGTCCCAGAGTTAAATTCTTTTCGAATGAAGAGAGGTAGAATTTTTATCGGGGTATCAAAATTATACTAAACTGAAGTTGTGTTTTTTAGAATGGTTTTAATTTTAACGTCATAATATTCGTTTTAGATTTCAATGAATGTGAAAGTCTACCAAACCATGTGGCTCAAATGCCATATGCGAGAATCATTCTCCTGGATACAACTGTATATGCCCAGTCGGTTTTGAAGGGCTACCCAACCCGAAAGTTGCATGTGAACAGGTATGTGAACATTCTTGCATGACAATTAGGCAGTTAAGCGGCTAGAAATGGCAAAGTTATAAATCATGACTTAGCAAAGTAGTCAGAGCTGCCAAAAAAAATCTAAGGGTTCTAATAGGGTCAATAATTGATCTCGGACGCTATCGTTCTCTGAATGAGAGTGCAACCACTATATATCAAGCAGTTCGTAGCAATGAATTGTAAGTAAGGAGTGACCCGACTCAATAATAAGCGAAACTCTAAAAAACGGAATTTCACACCAATGGATATATCAGAACAATCAGCTTATTACGCTGATTTCAATTATATAAGTTTCATTAAGTTTGTCTTACCGATTAACGGCTACGAGCCTGAGAAAATTTGCCTGATTTTTTGACAAAAAAGAGGAGGAGGTAACCCCCTCGTAATATACGTAATAATTTATTACGCAATATTTATATACGTATATGGCGTATATACGTATACGCCATATACGTATACATATATGGCGTAATATTTATATACGTAATAGTAATAACTATATACGTAATAATACGCAATAATTTCTGTTCATTTTTAAGTTTTAATGTTGCTTTTTAATTTGTTATTGTTTTTTAAATAATTTTTTTAGTTAATTTTATGGATGAAATTGCCCTTGCAGTGGCATTGCTAATTAAATAATAATAACTATGTCTATTCTATTCTTTTGAAGTTTTAATGTCGCTCCGTACTTTCAGTTAAAAACTTGTTTTTTAATTTAATTTATGAACGTTTTTGAATTAATGCAGCTTTGACCGTACATGTCGAAAGGCTCACCATACATGAATAATTAAAAAACGAAATTTGCATGTTAATTTTACTTTTTTGGTCAAATGGCTTTCTACGTAACTTGCGAATTAACTTACGTAACGAACTTTCGTATATTTTTATTACGTATATTAGGGGATTCGCCCTCTAGTCAATACCTCGCTCTTTACGCTTAAGTTCAAACTCTGTTCCAATTCCTTAAAAATGACCCCTTAATTACAAAGGCCATTAATTAAAATAATAGTTCTGATGAAAGTACAAAAAAAACTTTAGCGTAAAGAGTGAGGTAATACGAACCCAATCATATACGTAATAATTTCTGTTCGTTTTAAGTTTTGATGTTGATCCTTACTTTCAGTTGACAAAATTGTATTTTTATTTAATTTCTGATCGTTTTTTTTTCAATAATGCTGGGAATCCGGTATCCCCTTCATAGCAATGTCCCTTCCCACATGAAAACTTCCTCCATGAAAAGATCCTCCCACGTAACCCATGATCCCCCCCCCTACTAGCAGAAAATATCCCTCTTGAAATCTTCTGTATACTTTCCAATAACCAACACTGTATGTAAACATTGGGCATAACTTTCAGACCTTTCCCCCAGGGACTGTGGGGGATTAAGTCATCCATAAAAACATAGATATTGTATTTTTTGACCACTCTGAACAAAAATGGCTATCTCAAAGTTTTGGTTGCGTGACTTTGGGAAAAAATGAGCGTGTGAGGGGGCCTAGTTCCCCTCATTTTTTTGGGTCACTTAAAAAGGGCACTAGAACTTTAAATTTCCGTTCAGTGAGCCCTCCCGCGATATTCTAGGAACATTGGGTCGATACGATTACCCCTGAAAAAAAACGCATCCGTGATCTTTCTTCTAGCAAAAAAAAAGACAAAATTTCACATTTTGCAGATAGGAGCTTGAAACTTCTATAGTAGGGTTTTGATACACTGAATCCGATGGTGTGATTTTCATTAAAGTTCTATGACTTTTAAGGGATGTTTCCCACTTTTTTTTTTCCAAAATAAAGGCAAATTTTCTCGGGTACGTAACTTTCGATGGGTAAGACTAAACTTGATGAAACTGATATATTTGAAATCTGCTAAAAATCTGATCTTTTGATGTATCTATTGGTATCAAAATTCCGTTTTTTATAGTTTCGGTTACTACTGAGCCGGGTCGCTCCTTACCTACAGTTCGTTACCACGAACTGTTTGATCAAGCAACACTATTTCTAGTTCGGATTAGTTGCTAAAGTATTTGTCAAGTATTATCGAGTTAAAAACGGTCTAATTTGTCAAAGGAGTTGGAGGTAAAAAATTGTGCCGCTATAGTGGAAGAAGTGGAATAGTTCGAATAGAAGTGGAATGTGCCAAGGCGTTCGAGCTAGCAGAACGAACTCGACATACAGTCGACATAGTATCGATATTTTGCTCTTTAATGTTTGATTTGCGCCTTTTATGTCGACTTGAATAGCATATTAAGCACGTTTTTTTTTTTTTTTGGGGGGGGTTAATTTCAAATATTATACTTTAAGGCTATTTAATACTAAATTAATCTACTGCCCGCTTCTATTTCAGTAGTTAGTTGATTCTAACGCTCCTTATCATTTGAGGGATCGCCGACTTTCGGGAATCATCTAAACTAGGTGGCGCGTGCCAAGCCTGGTTTAGGCTGGAATTGTGCTGGTTTACGGTGTAGGCTGGTTTTAACGATGAAAGCGTGCCAGGCTTGGTGGAATTGTGCCAAACGTTGTGGGGAATTTGCCATGCGAGGAGGATCTCTGTCAATCGTTGTGTAACTATCAGACACACTTTTCGCTACGAGATGTATACCAAGTGTTGGAAAACGGGTGACCTCTTATTACCATTTTTTACCATTATTACCATTCTTGAACACTAAAAACGATTATATTTATAAAGAAAGGTTATCAATTCCCCTTTCATTTTGAATTTGCCGCTTAAATTTATAATTTATATGTCAACAAGGAATTACCGGACGTTTTTGAAAAAGACTATTAAATCTCGACATGATTTTAAGATTTTTACAAATTGAACATCCACCGTGTCAACAGAAAATCGAATAAAACATTAAAATTTATTTTGTGAATTTTTTTTTTGTTTACAAACGGGTTACAATAAATAAATAAACAAACTTCTCATTTAAAAAACACAATCCAATGCATTACTGCATGCCGGACAAAAACCCCAAAAAAAAGAAAAACACTTCAAAAAAAAAAAAAATATATAATATTTTCTTTTATTATCATTTATTTCTTCGGACCCTAATATAACCCAACCCAAAAAACAAATAAATATCTTCTCTCGCCTCCCTCTCCCACCCCTCCAACAAAAAAAGATTGAGATGCGGCTTTAGGTTTCAAACGCTGTTGTAATGCTATGACACTAAGAACTAAATCCCCATTTTTTTTTTGGGGGGGGGGAGGGGAGGGGGGGGGCTAGCTGTATTGAGTTCGATTAAATATTTAAGGAAGCACTGTCCAAGAAGCGATTATTAATCCTATAACAAAAAAGGGACAAGGCTAAACGATTTTTCTGGAATTCTAGTTAGGATGTTCTAGTTAGATTTTCTGGAATTCTAGTTAAATGTAGCTCCTAACTATGACGTAACAAAGTTAGGAATTCTAGTTAGATTTTCTGGAATTCTAGTTAAATGTAGCTCCTAACTATGACGTAACAAAGTTAGGAATTCTAGTTAGATTTTCTAGAATTTTAGTTAAATGTAGATCCTAACTATGACGTAACAAAGCTGTGAATCTTAGGCATAAAACTTAAGATTTGTATTTCACAAAATATGTATACTAGATATTTAATATTATTAATAATTATTATGAATAATATTAATTATTAATATAAATGTTATTTTATACTAGAATATTTCACAAATGTTCTTATTTCACAAAGTATGAATCGAGGGGGGGGGGGGTTAAGGTGAAGCTAATTACATTTAGGAATGAAATAAGCAAGCCTTTTAGAACGTTTTAGAGCAGTTTCCAGAATTTTATTAAGTTTCCTTATGAGAGTGAAACCACTAAATATTTACTATATCTGATTATATAAATATGCTTTAAAGCCAATTTGAGCCAAAGTGGCATCAATATCAACTAAATCGTCTAGAACTTGTGCCAAACCTAAATACTATCATTTAAAATTGAACTTAATATAAGCTACAATTAATAAGGTTTTATTGTATACTTCTGCTGTTCTATGGTACAAACCACAGTATAAAAAATATACGAACAGTAGCAGAAAGTCCTATACTCTCCATTAAAGATTTTTGAAACACATCAATTTAGAGCTCTCTTTGCGCACGCGCAATGACAAATGTTTAGCACATTACATATACCACGAACTGACTGAATGCCCAGGAGAAACTGAACATACTGGGAACTTCCCAGTCAGTGCGCTATGTCTGTCATTTTTGAACAAACTTTTTGCTACTGTCCGTATGTATATTTATACTGTGGTACATACATGCTATGTGCAGTCTGTGTAAATTAATACGTATATGGCTAGCCCTAAAAATCCAGGAAAATTGACTGACGTAGGAAAAACTGACGCCATTTCGTATCTGATTGGTTATTGTTCTAACCCAGCGACTAAATTATAACGTTGTTGATTTTGAAAACGACGTTGTTAGTTATTGACATCCAAAGTGTTGTACAGGCAATGGAACCTTTTGGGGGATCAGTACCTTGAATTTGTAGTTTTTTTTTGGATTTGGAGTTCTTGAATTTGATTTTTGTTTTTATTGGAGAATATATCTGATCTTCGTCACATCTTCATTGTTTGTTTTGCTGTATTTTTTTAAGTATTATTGTTTATACCCCTCCTTTACAGATTCTTGGTGTAGTTTGAATGATCTGCTTATTAAATTTCTTCATAGTTCGCCACTGGCTGACAAAATCCTCGTTTTTTCACCTTTTTTGATTTTATTTTTGTTATTTTCTTTCCTCTCTGAGTTTCATTTGTCATTTAATTTCTAATTTTTAGGGTTATCCCAGTGCTTCTGCTATTCTCTATGAGATATACATTTATTAAAAAAGAAAACAAACGCTATTCGCCTTTCGCCTGCCAAGAAGGCAATAAGCTTGAAAGGGCGAGCGAGGTTGTCACTCCCAGCTAATTAAAACAACATTCATACCGATCTACTCAACACACAAGAAACTCATCTGATGAAGGACGCCAGGATATTCCTGGCACCAAGTAGTCTGACTCATGAGACTATGGTCTTACAGCGGATTTTCAATTTTTACTTTAATTATTAGATATGATAATTATGTGCAAGCTAATCCAGTTTGTTTCAAACAGTTCGTGGTAACGAACTGTAAGTAAGGAGCGACCCGGCTCAATGGTAACCGAAACTCTAAAAAACGGAATTTTGGTACCAATAGATACATCAAAAGAATCAGATTTTAATTCTGATTTCAAATATATAAGTTTCATCAAGTTTAATCTTACCCATCAAAAGTTACGCGCCTGAGAAAATTGGCTGATTTTCGAAAAAAGGGGAAAGACCCCCTAAAAGCTATAGAACCTTAATGAAATTCACACCATCATATTCAGCGTATCAGAGAACCCTACTGTAGAGGTTTCAAGCTCCTATCTACAAAAATGTGGAATTTTGCATTTTTTTGCCAGAAGAAAGATCACGGGTGCGTGTTTATTTTGTTTGTTTGTTTGTTTTTTTTTGTTTTTTTTTCCCCAGGGGTAATCGTATTGACCCAGTGGTCCTAGAATATCGTAAGAGGGCTCATTGGAACGGAAATTAAAAGTTCTAGTGCCCTTTTTAAGTGACCAAAAAAAATGGAGGGCAACTAGGCCCCTCCCACGCTAATTTTTTTCTCAAAGTCACCCAATTTAAATTTTGAGATAGCCATTTTGTTTAGCATAGTCGAAAATCTAATAAATATGTCTTTTACGATGACTTAATCCCCCAAAGTTCCCAGGGGAAGGGCTGCAAGTTATGAACTTTGTCCATTGCTTGCATATTGTATTGGTTATTGGGAAGTATACAGACATTTTCAGGAAGAATTTTTTTGGTGTGGGGGGGGAGGGGGGGAGGGGGCTGGAGGAGGGGATTACTCGGGATAATCTTTCCGTGGATGATGTTTCTTTGGGTAAGGGACATTTCTATGAAGGGGGCGCCGGATTTCCAAGAATTATTTAAAAACGATCAGAAATTAAATTAAAAAAAACAAGTTTTTTCAACTGAAAGTAAGAAGCAACATTATAACTTAAAATGAACAGAAATTATTACGTATATGAGGGGGTTCTCCCCCAAGTCAATACCTCGCTCTTTACGCTACAGTTTTTTTTAGTGCTTTCAAAAGAGCTATCTATTCTAATTAAACGGCCTTTGTGATTCAGGTGTGTGTGCATTAAAATTTTTTTTTAACGTTTAACGTAAAGAGCGTGGTATTGACTAAGGGGAGAACCCCATCATATACGTAATAACATATACGTAATAAAAAAAACAAGCGATACGGCTCAATAGTAAGCGAAACTTTTAAAAACGGAACTTTGATGTCAATAAATGTATCAAAAGAATGGGCTTATAATGCTGATTCTAAATATATAAATTTTGTTAAGTTTAGTATTACTCATCAAAGGCTACGAGCCTGAGAAAACTTACCTGATTTTTTAAAGAGGGGGGAAACATCCCCTAAAAGTGAAAACATTTTAATGAAAATCACACCGTCAGATTCAGCGTATCAGAAAACCCTATAACATAGGTTTCAAGCTCATATCTGCAAAAATCTGCAACTTTGTATTTTTTGCCAGAAGAAAAATATACGAATATAGAAGTTCGTTACGTAAGTTAATTTGTAAATTACGTCAGAACCAAATTTAGAGACAGCCATTTAGCAAAAGAAAAGTAAAATTTTTATGCAAATTTTGTTTACTTATTCAATGACGGCGAGCCAAAATAAAAGCTGCATTAACTAAAAAAACGATCAGAAATTAAATAAAAAAAAAACAAGTTTTTTAAACTGAAAGTAAGGAGCGACATTAAAACTTAAAACGAACAGAAATTATTCCGTATATGAAAGGGGCTGTCCCCTCCTCAACGCCTCGCTCTTTACGCTAAAGTTTGACTCTGTCTCACAACTTTATTTTTTAAAACAATAAAAAACTTTAGCGTAAAGAGCGAGGAGTTGAGGAGGGGACAGCCCCTTTCATATACGGAATAATTTCTGTTCGTTTTAAGTTTTAATGTCGCTCCTTACTTTCAGTTTAAAAACTTGTTTTTTTTTTTATTTAATTGCCAAAAGAATCGGGTGCTAAGGCTTTCTTAGTCACGCAATGATGGGTCTTGCGTATAATATTGCGTGAGTTCGAGGAATATAATGTTTCAAATTTGGGATCAGAAAGGCGTAAAGTTTTACCATGTTTAGCGAAAAAAAACACAATTGAAACTTTTTTTTAGTATCACTGATTATTTATCGCATGTCTTCTGTTGCTTATTCTGCGAGCCTCCTCCTAAAGCGATCTTTTTGCGAGTTCATAATTCTACTTCCAAATTTTGTAAATTCGACATCATGGAATTCAAGGTGGAAAGGAGTTGCATGCGTAATGGTGGACACCTTGACAATACCAAGGAAGACTCTTCTGCAAAGCAAAAAAAAAAGAAAAAAATTAAGCCCTATCTCAAAACACTACGCCCCAGGGGGCACCAATAACCCGCTATCAATTTGTTTGTGTGGAGGGCAATGGCTTTTGTGCCCTGAGCTTTGGTTCATTTTTGGGAGTCAGTTCCTTAGTAATAATACCAATGGACCATTTCTTTTTAACTTTTTTCCCTTCATAGCAGAGACAAGTACTTTTTTTTTTTTTTTTAGAAAAACTTTTTTCAAAAAATGATGCGTAGTCTCTAGCACTGCTATGTCTCTGAAATGCAAAAACTGTCAGGTTATATATTCTATTGTCTGTGACTAGGGCCGTATCCAGGGGGGGCTTACCCAGTTTCATTCCCCACCCCCCTCCGAATTTTTGTCTTAC
This sequence comes from Artemia sinica, assembly GCA_027921565.1. NCBI lineage: Eukaryota > Metazoa > Arthropoda > Branchiopoda > Anostraca > Artemiidae > Artemia > Artemia sinica. Next base: position 2,688,273 of record CM051275.1, read on the forward strand.
TCGCAAAAAAGTAGTAAAAATATATATTGACAAGTTTTTGTTACATTTTGTAAAGTTTTTTTGTACCCCAACCCCTCCGATCTTAAATACCCCCGCCGCGCTTCGCAAAAATCCTGGATACAGCATTGTCTGTGACTAACATTGATTTTTGTCTAAATAATATTATTGGAGGAAAAAACAGGTTTTTGCAAAGCACTCCTCACGTTAACATCTACCATATTTTCTTACAGTGCGCGTCGTGGAGTGCACGCAAATTGAATCTGTGCAAAAAGTTGTCAATGCAGGAGGTAGTAATTCTGAATACTGTATCTCGGGCACGTACGCAGATTTTTTTGAGGAGGGGGAGGGTAATTTAAAAAAAACAGATTTAATTTGATAAATTGAAAAAGAAGTGCCCTGGTATTCGTCAAAATTTACGATATGGGGGAGGAGGGGCCGACAAGCACGGAGCCCCTCCTCCTCCATGTCGTATTTGCTATGCCTCCCTTCAAGCATATGCTGTTGAGTTATAATTCACATCACCAGTCGTTTATAATGAGAATTTAATATCTAACCTTCTGCTGTCTATGTAAAAACCGCAAATGTGCTGAAGCCGTAAGTTGGGAAACTGAATTGTGTTCAACTAAATTTGTTCTATAAAACATAAATTAAAATATGATTAAAATCATTGTTTCGGTAAAGCTTATTTGACAATAGGCCAAAAGAATCATACAAAACAAACACAAACATTAGTTTAATATCTGAATAGAAAAAAAAAATAAAAAAAGAATTACATTCGCAAAAAAAAAATACAAAAAATACAAAAAAGGTCTTTAATTGTTCTAAACATTAATAAGGATTAACTGTTAAGAAAGATTATTGATAGGCAAGAAGAGAAAGGAAAAAAATATTGACAATGATTAATACAGAAGAAAATAGTACAAAAGAGATTGAAAACTAAAATAGTATTTACATTTTTAAATATATTTTTAGTTAATTATCAACGTCAAAGTTATAATTGAAAAACTTGTAATGTATAAATTTTTTTAGGTGGATGTCGGCACTCTTTGTAAATCAAATTTTGACTGTATTAGCAACGCTGTCTGCATGGAAGGTCAGTGTTTTTGTTCTGACGGATTTGAAGCCAGGGGAGCTACCTGTGTTGATGTCGATGAGTGTGCATTAAATCCATGTGGTGATTTGCTCAGTGCAGAAATATACCCGGGAAATTTGAATGCGAATGTGATCGAGGGTATTTTGGCAATCCGCCATTTACGAAATGTAAAGGTAAGACCCTATAACTTACAGGCATGGTTGGGGAATATCCTTAGAAAGCCTGGGTATTTTGAAGAAGGAGAATACTTAAGGGATCCTTTGAATGTAACAGAGCTAAATATTTCACCAATTCCAAATAATTGCGAGAATCGAGTTGAGGTGACACTCTTGGAAAAATCAAATAACAAATGTAGTTGATCGTAATTGAAATACTGTAAAAATGCCGCAATCAAATAAAATAGTAGCTTTTAATCCAGAAATTTTTGTTAAGTATCACAAGTATTAAAATGCGACAAGATTTTGTGCTTTACGTGGATTTATGGTCTTTTAAAGGGACTGTCATCCTTGTAGACGCCCTTAATTCAATAAAAACATAACAGCAAAAGAAGTATCTTCGTATTTTTCCTGAATATTTTCAGATGAGGAGCAAGGAATTTTTTTCCGGTGGAGGGGGGAAGATATTAGCAACAATTATTGAATTGATGTTTTTTTTGTCAAAAAGACGTTATGGTCTCCCGAATGTTACAAGATTGTGTATTATTCTTTACTTTTCGATTTTTATAGGGGGGGGAGGAGCTGTCCCACGCTGTGAAGCCTCTTCATGCTTCATTAGAACCTAAGCAGAGGTATATTTTATAGCTAACTAGTCTTCAAGCCTCATAATATAATAGCCCTCCTACTGCAAAACATCCTTTCCTCCTTAATTAACTCCTTAATTGCACTGTGTACAGATACGTTCTTAAACTATCCTCATGAGATATAGCTTAACCTTATGCTTCACCTAGCTGCACGGTGTCATCTATACAACGTCAGCATAGGTCAGAACCAAAGATGAAATCAAAAGGCCTTTCTCAAGCACCGTCAAGTATCAAAAAGTGCATTTTTAGGCGACAATTGTTCAATTTTTGCTAGGGGCAAGAAATTTTTGCAAATTTTGCTAGGCCTGTCTGTAAGTATAAATGGAAACATGATAGACTAGTCTTTTTTGACGTCTTTCTCTTCTCTCTAATTTTTCCTGCCGTTTTTGGGTACACATTAAAAGGTCTTAAGTAGGTAGACTTCCTTCCTCCTAATCTTAGGAATATTTGAACAAAAAAAAAAGCTAGATTGCAGGAAAATCCTGCAGGAAAAATGCAGGAAAATGTTAGAACTAGAAAGCCTATTCCTCCAGACCTTTACGATTCTCTCCTAAAGGTACCTTCAGCCCCCCTCTTTTTAGATCTGGTCACTTAAGCCCCTCTAAATAACTTGTAAATTCAAAATACCAAGGAGCAGCTAACCTAATTTTCACAAGTAACAAGTAACACTGGGATTATTTAAAAATAAAGTATCGATTAATAAAGTATCGATTATAAAGTATCGATTCCCTGAAGCACGCTTGTACGGGGGAGAACCCTCCAAATAAAACAAAATTATAAATAAATAAAATAAAATAAAAATAAAATAAAATATAATAAAATAAAATAAAAATAAAATAAAATAAAATATAATAAAATAAAAAAAAAAAAAAAAATATAAATAAAATAAAAAGATAAAAAAAGTAGTAATTAAAAACCTCAACTTGGGTTGCAATTTGGGTTGAAAACAAGTTTTCCTATTAAGGAACGTAAAAGAGATTTGATTCAAAGAAATAGAGGGACTTTTTGTCGATTTTATGCTTTGGGGAAACTTTTTTGATCCCCTTCCAAAGGTCCCTTCGATCTTCCTTCTCTCGGGTTTGGGCATTTAGACTTCTTAGCAATATTTGTTAAACCAAAACATTAAATAGCCACCAGCCTAATTAATTATTAAAATCCTCAACTGTTGCAATTTGGGTTGAAAACAAGTTTTCCTATTAAGGAACGTAAAAGAGATTTGATTCAAAGAAATAGAGGGACTTTTTGTCGATTTTATGCTTTGGGGAAACTTTTTTGATCCCCTTCCAAAGGTCCCTTCGATCTTCCTTCTCTCGGGTTTGGGCATTTAGACTTCTTAGCAATATTTGTTAAACCAAAACATTAAATAGCCACCAGCCTAATTAATTATTAAAATCCTCAACTGTTGCAATTTGGGTTGAAAACAAGTTTTCCTATTAAGGAACGTAAAAGAGATTTGATTCAAAGAAATAGAGGGACTTTTTGTAGATTTTATGCTTTGGGGAAACTTTTTTGATCCCCTTTCCAAAGGTCCCTTCGATCTTCCTTCTTCTCTCGGGTTGGGCATTTAGACTTCTTAGCAATATTTGTTAAACCAAAACATTAAATAGCCACCAGCCTAATTAATTATTAAAATCCTCAACTGTTGCAATTTGGCTTGAAAACAAGTTTTCCTATTGAGGAATGTAAAAGAGATTTGATTCGAAGAATATCTGGAAAAGTGAGTTTTTATCAGATTTTCCTCAGTAAAACAGCTGTAAGCAATGGAGACATTCTAGAAAAAAAAAATTGGTTATTTTAAGTTTATGACCTTGAATGGCTTTGGATCCATTCTACTATAGAAGCAAATGACCAAACTTTTGAAATGGGCTTAAATGATCCAGGGAGAATCCAAAGCTTAAAATAAGTTATGGACAAAGATTTCTTTAAACTTTGATATTTTCCGAGACCGTCGCGAAATTTGCTACTGATGAGGTGTTGCAGTGGGAGGGGATCCTTTTTGATTTTGCTAGAAAAGTACTCGATAATGTATTCTAGGGATCGAAGTCTCAGGAGATACAACTGGGAAGAAAAGCACAAAAAAAAACTTGACAAATATGCTACATAAAATTGGAAATTATAAAAATGTAGACATCTAGTTTTTTTTCTTTGGAGGGGGAGTGTACCGGCATGACGGGTCCCCACTCCCTGCTCACGTGCCTGAAATCTTTTGTGCGTGCATGATATTCTCCTGGGATCGATCCTATCAGTTTCTGACAGTTGAAGAGATACAATTTTATTTCAGTGATTTATTCGCTTTCATATTTATATCTGGTAGGGATGAAAACTTGATCTCCCATGATTCAACGTATCGAAGCCCCTACCCCCTTCCAACAAAAATCAAAACATGTCTTAGTGAAAAATTACTATTTCAAAGAAATCAAAGTTTGAAGTTAGTAGAAAAGAAGTTGGAAGACAGTATGTTGTTTTTCGGAATGAAACGAATAACAAAAGAATGCCTAGTGGTTCCTCAGATTCCACCAATCAATCCAGGATGCTTTTAAACTATGAATTCAATATCAAATTAGAAAGATAAAAATACATAAAAATCTGAATATAAGCTTGAATAAAGACCTGAAAATACAAAAGAAAACGAAAAAAATACGCATGCTACTTTGATCATTTGAAAACATATTTCTGACCAAGATTAAACAATTTATAAGCTACGCCTGTGTTAAGTTGGGTGAGGGATCGGGAATTGATTTATTATCAATATTTATAATATTTTTATAAATTTATTTATTTATATTATATTATTTATATTATTTGTAATTATAATACGTTTTATAAGCTACGCCTCTCTAAGTTAGGTTAGGGGGTTGAGGAGGGACAACTTTTTTTTTTTATTTTTTGGACTGCATTCTTTGATTTTTTTTTTCGTTCGTATTAATCCACCTGTGTAGCTGGATGAAGGGTAAGGGAGCTATATCCCACTAGGATAGGTTAAAAGCATAATTGCACACATGGTAAATTGGGGAGGCGGGTATCCCCAAAAGCTCGGTCTGAAACATCCTCAGAAAAATTTAGGTCTTGAATGGAAAGTTTTGGTAGGGTCCCCCCCATCCTTCCTTTAATAGTCGGCATGTTACTTAACTAATTACTAAAGACCCTTTGAAAGTTCTTATTCTCTGGGAAATTCATGCATGGAAAGAAAGCCTATTACTTTGGAAAGGGAGAAAGGCCTTTAGCCGTTTTTGGAGTGCTAAGATACCAAAGTTAATAATTGCCTGCTGCATTTTTATCAGTTCTTTTTATTTAGTTATCATTATGCTATATAATATAATATAATGTATTATTAAAGCTTTTTTACAGCTATATACAAAACAAAAAAGAAAAGAAAAGAAAAAGGATAAATAAAATGAAGACATACTAAAATCACTATCCTCTTAATCAACATTCATACCTTTCAATGCAAAATTTACCCCACTTACTACTGTCTGTGGTGAATCTGAACTTAAAATCCCCCGAAGTAGCCAATCATTACCCTCTTTCAAAATCTCATTAACGTCTTTATTCTGATTATTTTATTGAGTTCAACCTCTTAATTTTTATTATATTTCAGAGCCTTGTGAAGGTGTTAAATGTGGTGAGCATGCGCAGTGCGAATTCGATGGCAAAGAGGCTTACTGTGACTGTGATGCTGGCTGGACAATGGACCCTGAATCTAAGCAATGTGTTGGTAAGTTGCGAAGTGTTTTTTGTGTTTTCTTGTCATCAGTGTTTTCGCGTCAACCTATTTCTGATATTTCAATGGCTATGTATGCTCACTAACAATGTAACTTCAGAAGGACCTTCCTGCGGGTCTTCGATAAGTCCCTGTCTGGCCTGCATTCTTTTTAGTTAGTTTTCAGTATCTCTTTTACTAGAAACTTGAGCCCCCTTTCAAAAATCTATGGTGCTGCCTGTTGTGTCGAGTTGATATTTTTTCATCGTGCTGATAGCTTGCATCATAAGCAGTCTATGGTGACCTTAGTCCATAAGTAGCCTATATTCCATAAGTAGCCTAAAGTAGCCAGTCCATAAATAGCCTACGGTCCATAAGTAGCCTGATGTGTCGAGCTAATAGTTTGCATCGTATTGATACTTATTTTATTATTCATATTATTAATCTTAAAAAATACCAGTTTATCTATTTTTCTTGAAGTACCAATGCCAGTGGAAATGGAAAGCTATTGTATAAATTGATTAAGTGGAAACTTCCATAACTATATGTATTTAGAAAATAATCGTGAAAAAATCAGGAATGCTGATTGATGAAATTGATGAAAAATGAATCAGGAATCAGGAAAATCTTCATATGCAGTTATACAGGTTTTTGACAATGGTGATTGCTAAGTAAAAAATAAAACAAGAACATTGGTTAAAAATCAGCAAAAAAAAAAAAACAGCTAAAAGTTCATGGCACCAAATAGCTTAAGAAGGTGCAGCTCCCCTTTGAAGGTTTATCTGTCTTTGGGAATCATATTAAATGCAAATACTCGGATTTTACAGCCGAGCAGTGTTGTCAAAGTTAAATAATTAGTTATGCTTATTTATTTTTGTCGTCTAGCATAGCAACACTGACCCCCCCCAAAAAGTGGTGCCGCCTTAAAAACTTTATCATTTTGAAAAAATTATAAAACATCTCACAACATCGTAGGTTTCTGGTATGAATAGATATAGTCCAGGGGACAGGCAATACTTTTATTTTGATGTCCTTGGTGCTTTAATATTTATCCTTCTACTGATCCCACTAGCGGTTTTAGGCCTCCAAATCTGGGGTGGGGCAAGGTATCCAATAGGAGTGGAAAAACATAGAATGACAGTAATTTAATGTCAAATGTCGGAAAAACTGGGAGGGGGGCAGGTCCCCCCTCTCCCAGGCCTAGAACCCACCACTGGATGATCCTAAAGGAGGCCCTAGACGGTCAATCGTTTGAATCAAAAGCTTCCGTCAATCGATTTACTCAAGCATGATTGACCGTCTGGGAACCTGTTTAACGAAAGTTTGAATGACTTAATCATTTTGATCAAAAGCAGTGTGTTAGATTAGCTTTGGTCGAGATTGAAGGGTTTATTGAAGGCTCGGTTGAAGATTGATTGAAGCACACGTCAATGGATTGACGGAAATTGTTGATCAAAAATGATTGACCGTCTAGGTCTAGGCCTCCTTAAGGTAGGGCAATATAGTTACAGATTCCAGCTTGCGTTTTTTACATATCTAATATTATTGATTCTAAATTATACTAAATTTTGGAGAAAGTCATGAATCTCTGGGGCGGGCCACAAACCCCTTGAGCACGATCCTAATGACATTTGGTTAAGCTTAAAATGAAGGTGCATTCACAAAAAAATAAAAATAAAATGCTTAGGATTTAGACAGCAGGTTATTTAAATAAAATTGAATAAAATAAACAAAATATTTAATAATAATATTAATAAATAAATAATTAATAAAATAAAACAAAAAAATGTATTAAATAATTTGAAAAATTAATCATTTTAAAAATGAAATTGAATAAGAAAAGAAGTAAAAATGATATGAAATTTTTCAATAGCGAAGGTTTTAATTAATTGTCGTCACGGAAGCCATGACAATTTTAACCGCCCATGCATGCTAATTAGCGGAAGATTTGTTTTGCAAGAAATTCCTATCGCAGAAAATTAGTACCTTATAGTGAAATGAAATAGACTATAAAACAAAATAAAGGAAACATCAATTTGTTGTGGTTAAAACCAAATTTTATACGTAAGGGGTTTTTCTAAAAAAAAACTCTCATTTATCTTTAGCCATCTGAGGTTGATAGCTATTTCCGTCTAGTTGTTTGTACGAGAAAACACTAAAATCTAGATAAAATATTACATTTGTGTTTAATTTTATTTGTTAAGAGAATTGGTTAGGGTTAGGAGCAAGCACGTACGCAGAAGGGGGGGGGGGGGGGGGGTAAATCCCCCCGAAATCCTAGTTTTCTCAATATCTCGATCCTTCTGATTAAAATCAACAAAAAAAATCTGTTTTATTCTTGATCCCCTACCCCGGAAAGTCCTGCGTACGTACCTGGATGGGAAATAGGGGGAGGAGGGAGTTGATAAGAATAAAGAAAACACTGACTGAAAAAATTTAGTTTAATACAAACTTTTGCTGTTAAGATTTCTGAAATTAGATTGTCATTCACCGACAGCCGTCTCAAGTTTTTTACAGTAGCCTATTTTTCTCACTGTTTTGTAGACTGTTACAGAAACAGTATTTGTCTCACTGTTTGTTACAGAAACTGTTTTTGTTTCTGTGACTTTGTAGTTGCTGGTCATTCAATTAGTTGTGTTTGCTCCTTCAACAAATGTTTATGTGCGCTAGTTGTAATCGTTGTGTGAGTCCGTTTCTAAAAATCACATTTGACTTGCCTAAAGGCTGGACCATCCTATCTAACCAGGGATGAAGTTATAAAAGTAGAGTGAATAGAGGATTTCTTGAGAGGCTATAGAAAGTTTCTGCGAAAACTGTTGACAAAATCTTGCTTTTGTCTGAAAAATTTTGGCTTTTGCTTGAGACAGTAAATAATAAATATAATAAAAATAACTCGTTTCAATATGGACTTAAAAGTAGATTTTTTTCCGAGAATCAACTTCTTTATCCATTTTGAAAGCGATTTATTTAATGTTTAATATTTTCGACTTTTTAGTCTTCTCTAAGACTAAAAAGCCTTTACTCTTCTCAAAGACAAAAAAAAATGTTTTCCTAAGATTTTAATCTTAAGTTATCACTTAAGATAACTTAAGTGAAGTTATCATGGAAGTAAATTTTCCCACAAAAAACCAGCAGAGAGAAAAATCTCAATGAAAAAAAAAATAACAAAAACGAGACTGCGGCCAGTGGAGAGAAAAGATGAAAAATGTAAAATATTCTTTGATATTTCGCCTGTATCAAAACAAGGCGTCTTCAGCACGAGAGAAACACAAGAAGAACAAGATGAAAAACTAAACTAAAACTAAAAACAAATAAAACCACAAAAAAAAAATATATATATACAATTGACGCAACCTAATCCACGTAGGGAAAAGATGCTATTAGAGTTACTTCCAGTGAGAACACCACAGTTGCTCTGGTGTTCACACTGAAGTAACTCTAATAGTATTTTTTTTCCCCTTCGTGGATTAGTTTTGCGCCAATTGTATATTTTTTTTTAGAAGCTATGAACTTATTTGAGATAGAGCTGTTTTCAGAATTGTCAAAAAGCTTTGATTTTTCCTTGCCCTTCCCACCGAAATAAATCTAACAGTTTCAGCTATGTTTCGGAAGCAGCGCGATCCTGCCTACATAAAGATGAAATGAGCCTAAAATAAAATAAAGCTTTTTTTCAAAAAAGTGTATTTTTTTCAATGAAATAACGCGTTTTTTTCCAAATGTTCTTTACTTTTTCTAAATAAAATTCTTTACGTGAAATATAAACATAGACATAAATAATAGAGGGTTTTTGGGAAGCAGCCAAATAAAAGCCTATTCTTTACATATCTCTATGTATAGATACATAGACCTAAATATTATGGGTTTTTTGTGGAAGCAGCCAAATAAGTAGCCTTTTCTCGATGTTGTCTATAAACATAGGTATACAACATATCTCTACATATGTATACATATCTGTATATATAGAAATAAAACCTAAATACTAGAGGGTTTTTGGGAAGCAGCCAAATAAGAAGCCTCTTCTCGATGTTGCATATAAACATATACAATATATCTCTACATATCTATACATATCTCAATGTATAGAAATATAGACCTGAATATTATAGGGTTTTTGGGAAGCAGCCGAATAAGAAGCCTTTTCTCGACGTTGTCTATAAACATAGGTATACAACATATTTCTACATATCTATACATACCTGTATATATAGAAATAAAGACCTAAATACTAGAGGCTTTTTAGGAAGCTTGCCAAATAAGAAGCCTCTTCTCGATGTTGCATATAAACATATACAATATATCTCTACATATCTATACATGTCTCTATCTATAGAAAACATAGACCTAAACATTATGGGTTTTTGGGAAGCAGCCAAATAAGAATCCTTTTCTCGATATTGCGTATAAACATATACAATATATCTCTACATATCTATACATATCTCTATATATAGAAATATAGACCTAAATACTAGAGGGTTTTTGGGAATCAGCCAAATAAGAAGCCTATTCTCTACATATCTCCATCTATAGAAACATATACCTAAATATTATGGGTTTTTGGGAAGCAGCCAAATAAGAAGCCTTTTCTCGATATTGCATATAAACATATACAATATATCTCTACATATCTATACATATCTCTATATATAGAAATATAGACCTAAATACTAGAGGGTTTTTGGGAAGCAGCCAAATAAGAAGCCTATTCTCGACATATATCTATGCATAGAAACATAGACCTAAATATTATAGGGTTTTTGGGAAGCAGCCAAATAAGAAGCCTTTTCTCGATTTCGTATATAAACATAGGTATACAACATGTCTTTATGTATAGAAACATAGACCTAAATATTATACGATTTTCGGAAAGCAGCCAAATAAGAAGCCTTATCTCGATGTGTTTTCTCGAGAGGCGGGGCGAGAAAACCTTTAAACCCAGAAAAATTCAATTTTAAGCCGCATTTTTCGTTGCTTATATATTCTCATTAGAGTAATCGTACGGAAAACTTTTCTTTGGAATTGAGGTAAGTTTAATCAATATTGTACTGAAACTAAATTAAAGGGGTTGTATATTATGTCCCTGCGTATACGGAGGAATGTCGCTTAACGTCATAGGAGGAATCTAGTCTTGTATACCTATGATACATCGTTCACATCCCCGTAGGTGGAACAGTTTTTATGAAACCGTTTAAAGATATTGACTTTAAAAAAACCTTGTGGCTGGTCTTCAGGCTATGCTCTTTTTCATAATTATGAGAAGATGTTACTTTTTCATGCTTTATAATTTAATTATTTTGCCCCGAAGTATTGCTTATAGAAACCCAATTTCGATTGTCTTGAGCATGATCTTAAAATAGTTACAGTTTTATCTTGTTATTTCAGTGTACGCTTTGCTATGCTTGAATGAAATTTGAAGTAAAAATGATTAAATATAAATTTAAATGTAAGATGATATGAAATGTCAATGACATAGAAAAAAAGAAAGATTATAAATTATCCCCCTCGAAAGATTAAGCCTATGTATTGCGTTATGCTTGTGCACAGAAGGGGCTTTGAGAACCGCTTTCTAAAAAGCTGTACAAAGAACCCCAAGAAAACTTTAAATTGTAGCTTGTGTAGATTGTAATTGTAGAATGTGATCCACTCATCTTTTCAAAGACCGTGAGCTATATGCACCTTTGCTTCACACTATAACTTTTAGCTTTTTATTGCATTACGATCCGATGAAAATTTACTATAATTAAAACATCTTATACCGGTTTCAACTAAGTCATAAGAATAATCATAATTAAAAACTAAGAGGGAGAGGGAGAGAGGTGGTGAGATTGAGAGTGAGGGTAGGAGAGAGAGAGCGAAAGGAAGAAAGAGAAAGAGAAGGAGAGAGAGAGAGAGAAGGAGAGAGAAAAGTACACCTCAACTCACTTTAAAATTAAGACTATGTTAATTTATTTTTAGACGTCGACGAGTGCGAGATATCCAAGGGTATTTATGGTAACTGTGGAGCGAACAGCGTTTGCACGAACACACTTGGTAGTTTCACGTGCCGATGCCTTGAAGGCTACACGGGAGATGCAAGATTTGTATGCGTTGGTAAGTAAGATACTTATATATAAGTTGCTGCTGACAGGGGTGTCCCAAGGGGGAGGGGGGTGGGGAGGTTTGCCCCCCCCCCCCAAACTTTTTTGGAATTCGGTAAAACTTTTGCCGAAGGCGAAAATTTTGGCAGAAATTTTTCAAAATCGCCCGATATTTAGCAAAATTCTTGATTTCTGCAGAAAATTCGGCATAAATCAGGTAACGGTTCGGTAAAATTTACGAAGATCCCCCCCCCCAATAAAATGAGCCTCAGGACGCCCCTGGCTGCTGATACATCTGAGACACAGGTTTGGCAAATGGGATGGTGAAGCTGGGATTTTATTCAGAGGGAGGTGGCTTAAAATTCTGCACAAGTGTTCAAACTTTTACGCTTGTCATCTTTGTAGACAGTATTGTTATTTGAAATGTATGGTGGGGGAGAGTTCCTTGAATATGCCACTGACAATTATCTGGGAATTATTGGTCAAGATCGCGGTTAAACTGGACACTAATTCACAAATTTATTTGATGAGTAAACGAAATTCAAAATTCAACCGACAGAAATATCTTTTAACTACAGCGCATAAACAGGAAGCTTTTAATTACCATAAGAAAAATCCTTCAACCAAAATGTCCGTTTTCACCATTGTATAAACAAATAGCTTTTAGTTAATATAAACAATATTATTCGGCCAGAGAACTGATATTGAATCGAAAAGAATATCTTCCTGCCACAGCGCCCAAACTGAAAGCTTTTTGTTACTGTAAACAATATTTTTTGGGGCAGGGGATGATTTTTTTTTGCTCAGATCCGATGCAGAAACATACCCAACGTTCACCAATCTTGTCGAAGACATTTTATTGCGTAGACTTGAGATCTGGCTGGTGAAGCGCCATTTGACTCCTGTCATAACCAAACTTTAGAGCCATTTGGTGTATGCCATTCGATATGGCTCATTTTTTATTTTAAGGAGGCGATGTTAATAAGCGGAGAAGTTACTAAATGTTTCACTTAACTCCAGATCGTCTTGCCAGATGCCTGGTTTAAGATAGCGCAGCCATAGAAGCTGAGATACATCTTGTGCGCTAAAGTGCAATTTTCCCCGAAATCCTGGAAAACCCCAAAAGCCCAAAAAATTCAATTAGCTGCCCAAAAAATTTCCTAAAAGGTGCAAATTTGTGCCATATGGAAACACTGCCTTTAAAAGATATCGAAGGGTAAAGGTAGATAAAGAAATACATAGCATATGTACTTCTCCTTTGGTTAGGTACGATTTAATACCAAAACAATTTCTTTGCAGACATTGATGAATGTTCAAAGAAGGAAGTCTGTGGTGAAGGTGCCATATGTGAGAATGTCCCTGGGAGTTACAGCTGCAAATGTCCAGATGGGCTTTTACCCAACCCCGACCCGGAGACAGAATGTATTGTGGCGGCTCGATGTGCTATCGATGAAGACTGCCCTGGCAATTCTTTATGCGATCCTGTAAGCAAGTGCATGTGTCCGGAACCAAATATTGGACCCGATTGTAAACGTAAGTAGCGTAAGGTTAACGTTGTTTTTAAACTACGCCATACCTTTCAGAGGAGCATAACTAGAGACTGTATCATCACATCTTGTAATATTATATTTTATAATATTAATATATTTTATTCATTATATATTAATTATATATAATTTTAATATTTAATTTATTATTTTATTTATTAATATGTTTTTTTTATATATTTTATAATATTACTGAGTAAATTTTTTCTGTAATGTAAGCGGGGTCTTGTAGACAAATGTGGGTGTGACAAGACAGTGTCAAATGCAATGAACTAATTTGGATGACGCTTGATAAGCTCTAACGAAACAAGATTGTATCTAATGCCAAAGTTGAACGAAGCTCTTGCCATTCAAAAACCTTTTTTTATCGCATGTTCGTTCTATAGGGTGACTTATATTAATTTCTCACTCTTCAATACCGCTATGGACGTTTACAAATTCCTGGTGGCGATTAACAATATTGCCATGTTATTTTTCAATGCCCAAATATCAGGAGTAATCAGGAGTAAATCTGGAGTAATCAGGAGTAAATATCAGGAGTAGTCAGGAGATATCAGGAGTAAATCACCGAATAGCAACCTCAAAAACTGCTGTGAAGCCTGTCCACACAAGCATAAATTAACACTCTACAGTCAGACGTACACAATTACACACTTTACGTACATAATTCTGCTGGTCTGTAACGTCTGTAACGTTTACAGTGTGAAGTAGACTTGAGCTCTCCATAGAATTTTGTGTTATGTAAGATTATGCTACGTTATAGGACAGTGGTGTTATTTCTTTGAAACTCCAGGGGGGGGGGGGGGCAAAGCTGGAGCCAATTTTCCCAAATCAAGTGAAAATGACAGTAAAAACTAAAAAATACGCCATTTGTACCATAAAGGTACTATTTAGTACTATAAAAGTACTATAAAGGTACGTTATAGTATTATAAAGATGTAATATATACTAAAATAAATATTATAAATAAATAAATATTATAAACTAAAAACAATGATCTGTTTCTGTTGATGTTTGAATTATGCAGATTTATCCTAATTTTGACAAGACATTGGAAGAAACTAAATTTCAGTAAGGGGGCCAAACTGGGGTCTGGGGGGGGGGTGGAGAACTGAGGTCTGGGATGGACTATATAATAGTATTAAGTATATAATAGTTTAGAAACAAATTTCGGCTATATATTTGCACATCAGGGGGGTGGGGTAAAGCATAACATATATTAGATACGCAATCTAACCTAACCTAGGTACCTTTTTCCCCCCGAAACCCCAAGAAACTAAAGTTTTAAAATTTTAGATGTTATGACGTTCGTGGTTCTGACGGATTTTTTTGTCGATGTTATGACGGATTTTGTAGACGAAATGACGTTAGTGCTCCTGACGGTTAGATGTTATGACGCACATCGTAGCATCGTAGTGCTATCGTAGTGCATCGTAGTGCTATCGTAGTGCATCGTAGTGCTATCGTAGCACTACAAAATGAACGACGCTACTTTGATAATAACAAAGAAAACGTGAAAAGGGCTGCTTAAAAAAAATGCACCCCCCCCCACAAAATAAGTAAACATGGAGTTGCAAATCTGGTTTCGCAGTACGTGACGGGTTGTATCTCGTTCTAATGAGAGTCAGCATTATAAATGCTAGTCCAAGGTAAGTCAGCTCAGTATGGATGGCAGAAGAATAGATCGATACTTTCTTTTTGCTAGCGTCGCTTTGTTGGTCTTTGTCAATTTTTATAGTTGCTTCTTGATCCACACAATGATCCCAGGCATGGTACGGGATCGAACCTTGCACCCAACGATTGGCAGAAGCAAGCAGATCCACTTCACCACACCTGGGTCGAGAAAAAACTTCTTTTAGTTCTTGATGTAGCTCACTTTTAGTTGATAAAAAAAGCAGTCATTCTTCCTCAAAAGACTTTTGTAATGTAAAAAGTTCCGAATTAAGAATCCAGAATTATTTGAATATCAAAGTTAATGTGAGATCTTATGTTTCTTGGACTTATTTTGCATTAAGGCCAAAGCGTGGTGTTTGGACCATTCGCTGTTTGCAGTATTGTTTCTTGTTACCTTCTGCTTTTTATTTCAAACTAAAAAAAATGTGTCTCAGAACTAATATTAAAAGAAAACAGTAAACACAAGAAGTTGAAAATATAAAATATGTTTTTTACTTAAAAAAAAATAGAAAAAAAAACATCTCGAAAGAAAATGATATAGCAAAGTCAGCTACTAAAGTCAGCAATTGTTATTCCAGTTCTTAAAAAGGGCGATCCAACTGAGATAGGTAATTATCGTCCAATCTCAATTCTTCCTGTTATATCCAAAGTGCTCGAGAGAATCATCTTCAGACGTCTGTCTCCCTTTCTGTTTGACAGTCAGCATTCCGTATCCTTGATTTCTCCTCACCAATATGGCTTTAGGCCGAAATTCTCAACTTCTCATGCTCTAATTGACGCCACACAGTTCATACGCTCACAACTCGACCTTAAAAAAACTGTATTGGGCTTATTTTTTTGGATTTTTTCTCTAAGGCCTTTGACATGGTCGATCATAGTATTTTAATAAGTAAATTAAATAGTTACGGTATTCGTGGTGTTCCCCTCTCTTGGTTTGATTCTTATCTATCTGGAAGGGTACAGAGTGTGAGCCTAGGTGGAGTATCCTCTCAGCCCTTACCTGTTCGGAGGGTGTCCCGCAAGGCTCCGTTCTAGGCCCTATTTTATTTCTCCTGTATATCAATGATCTTGTTATAGACCTGGGCCTTCAGTGTATCCTGTATTATTTGCTGATGACAGCAACTTCTTCATCACTGGCACCAATCTACCATTGGCAGTAACCTCTGCCCAAGTCCTTCTGAACAGAGTCCAGGCGTGGTGCCTTACGAATAACATGACCATTAATAGCAAAAAAAGTCAAATAGTGTTATTCAGAACCCCCTACAACAAAGACGGTATTCAACCTGCTCTTGGTCTCAGGTACTCCTCCGACATCATCCCACAAGTGGAGGTTGCCAAGTTTCTTGGTGTATTTATTGACTCATGCTTGTCATTCTCTAATCATATTTCTTACATAACAGCAATAATTTTGAGACAAGTAGCTATGATTAACCGTGTGAATTATTTTCTTCCTCCTGACATCCTAGTTACCCTCTATTATTCCTTTATTTTTCCTTACCTTTCTTATTGCGGATCAGTTTGGGGAAACACAAAACGGTCCTTCATTAAAAAAACTCAAATTTGCCCAAAACCGCGCCATTAAAGCAGTTTTTCGGCTTCCCCGTCTATATCCAACTCGTGATTTGTATTCAGATTTTGGCATAGCTCCACTTGATCAAATCATACAAAAACTAAATTTATCGCTTGCTTACTCTGCTTTCCCACAATAATCTTCCACCTCAACTCCTAACCTATTATAATATTAATAATTCGGAAGCCCATTGTCTCCGTTCATCCAATAGAGCCTTTAAAATTCCTAAATGCGTTTCTAGTGCTGCCCAGCAATCTCCCATTTACAAATCTATTATTCAATGGAACAAAATTCCCTCCAGTGTTGAACTAGCCACAAGTTTCTGCAAGTTGTATAAAAATGTAACAAGACTTGATGGTATAATTTAATATTTCCATTTTTAACAAATTTGCTCTAATTAGCCATGTTTTATTCTCTATCTATTTTTTTTTTTTTTTTTTTTTCTCTTTCAGTGTTACTTTAATTTTTTTTTCTCTTGGTCCTTAACAAGTTATCTTCTAGGATCTTTATTGTTATTAATGTTTGTGTTATGTTTTTATTCGAATAAATTGAATTGAATTGATTGAATTGAAAGGCTTTCTATCACCGGTTTAGCCTATTTGTTGAAAATAGGTTTGGTAAGCCGTGAGTTAATCGTATTCTGTTAGAAAAATTACCAAATAAGACATTGCCAAATATGCAATGTTCAGTTACCAAGTAAGACAGATTGTGTGCTAAGCTAACCCCTATAGCTGAATATTACATTAAGATTTAGAATGGAAGGAGTAGATTTTTCCAATGGAGGAGGGGGGGGGGGGTCTTTGGGACAATCTAAAAGGAAGGAATAAGTCATAATCAAGTATGTAATATTCTGTTATCCATAAGACATTAGGTGCTAAACTGACCCGACTTCAAATCCTAGTGCTCAAGTCAGTTGAATTTGAAATAATACTTATTTTCAGGGGGAATCCTTTTTGCAGAGGTAGTCAGGGTGGTATATGCAGCTGAATATATCCAGCTCCTGGGAGTTTTTCGAACTCCGAGGCACAAAGCGGTGTATTCGGCGATTACATAAAAAAAAAGAAGAAAAAAAAAAGAAAGAAGAAGAAAAAAAAAGAAGAAGAAAAAAAAGAAGAAGAAAAAAAAGAAGAAGAAAAAAAAAAGAAGAAGAAATTAGCTTGACGTAAAAACTGAAATGTAAAAGTAGAAATTACTATGAACGAAGAAATAAAACCTAAAATGAACAAAATTAGAATCAACAATGAATGCAAACTGAAAATGATGAGAAATTACCACTAATAAGGTTGGGTATTTCCGTCTTTCAAGTTCTCCAAAAGCCCAATTTTAGAAAATCATTTTACCAATTTATTGTTTACACCTTTAGAAAGAATATGCTTTAAAGAAAGGAAACATCTATTGCATATTTAACTAATAAAACTAAATTGGATTGTTACAAATATATTGATATTGAAACAACAAACTCATGGAGCTTTAAGCAGTATTTATTCTTTTATGTCGGAATAACAAAAAATAATATATATTTGTATGGGTTACATATTTATAAAATATATGGTCGTTAATTAAGAATAACAGGGCAAGGGAATTTCCCCTCCTGTATGCAGACTCCAATAGCCCCAAGATCGAGTCCAAACCCCATCTTTTTCCTAATAAGATTCATAGAAATATTCTACTGTGATACCGAAGTATACAAATGTATCTTAACCATTGATTTCAGATCCATGTGAGCTTCTCAGTTGTAGTCCACAATCAAAATGTATGCTTATTAATGGTGAAGCCAAATGCCTTTGCCTTAGTGGCTTCACCGGAAGTGCAGACAGCTGTGTTGATATCAATGAATGTGAGGCAAATCCATGTGGAGACAACGCTGTTTGTCTGAACCAGCCTGGGAAGTTTACTTGCGAATGCCCCGGAGGCTTTGAAGGAAATCCTTACAAGTAAGTGATACATTTCTATTAAACAGAGCTTGCCCACCTGGTAGCATTAGTATACAATCCTTACACCGGTTATATAACCGGTTACACCGGTTATCCTGTAACCGGTGTAACTGGTTAATTCTTACACCGGTATCGTCAGTTTTACTGATCGTCAATCGTCAATCGTCAGTTATACTGATCCGAATCTCATTCAGATACGCTTTATGGGGGAACAGCAAAGACACTTTCATGGTGAGTTACATAACGAGCGAAGACACAGAAGCTTCATATATACCAAACAGCGTGAAAAGAAGCCATTTTTAACTCAAAATTGAGAAAAGGTGCATAAACACTTTTTTTGGATATACAGAAAAGTATTATTTTTTTTTTGTAATCTGGTCAAGCCTTTGCAAAACAAAAAGCTCTATGTCAATCAGCGTAAAAATTGTTTTGCGAACTACAATCAATTTACACTTTTCTCGAGACATGGTAAGTCCAGCCTTGACGCAAAATTGTCCTGGCTAGTTGAGGCTTATAGGGCAAATTATCGAGGCTTTAAAAATGTTACCATGTTTTGGGATTGGGTGGCTGAGATGTTGTTTGATCGAGTTACTTTTGTTTTATAATATCTAAATATATATGAGAATAAGTATATGGTTTGAAACTTGAAATAGTATTGTTTGAAACGAATCTGTTTTTCTATACTCATAAAGTTTCATAATTAAAAATAGACATTTTTAAGTAAAAAATTAAGGTTTAAGTTTAAATATATTTGAAAAGCCTAATTGTTGCTTTTACATGTGATTTTTTCTTAAAGCCAGAACGTTTTACTTGTGAGACTTTTTTTTTATCTTAATCATCTACTAGGTGATGGTGTCAATTTATTGGTGTCAATGATGGTGTCAATCTGGAAGTAAAATTAGTATGCCAGAAGACATTATAATGACTGACGTCAAGTAGGCTCTGAAATGTGGGTGCTTCGAAAGGTCGTAGTATATACTAGGATATGCGTGGATATACAAGATGTTTTCCAGAGGAATTGTTCAAGATTAATTTTAGTTTCTCATTGGATTGGCCGCATATAAGCTGCGAGGAAAATTTGATAATGAGAGAATGAAAGAAAGGTTACCTTAAAACTAAGAAACGTGTTTAGAAAAATTAAGAAATGCTAAACAATGAAAGAAAGGTTAAGAATTGTGGTCCCATTCTTTGGATGAAAGATGCTAATTTACCAAAAATTGACCTGGGTCCATTGAGAATAACAATAAGATCTCGAATGTGAGGGGAAGATGTCAGAAAATGAGATCTAAGGGAAATAGGAACTTCATTGAAAGGAGAAAAGAACAAAGCTCTGAATGCAGGGAAGAGAGGGAGCATGCGCAACTTTTTGGCCTCAAGTGGTTTTGGTATTGGAAATAGTTGTCAATAGTATAGTTGTAGTATCGGTGATTGAAGCTTTTTTTATAAAAATATATGCATATATATCTTAAAGAAAATTCATAGTTGTGTTTTTATTGTTATTTTATTATTATTATTATTATTATCTTATTATTGTTAGTATTATTATATTACTATTACATTGTATTTTATTTGGATTATATCGTTATTTATTGTTAATTAAATTTAATATTTTTTTTTATTTTTTACATTGATTTTTCTTTAACAGAGAGGGATGTAAAGAATCGGCAACATCTCCCCCAGGATGCAATGCAGATAACCCTTGTCCAACTGGGGAAATCTGTATCCCTGACAATGCGAAGGGACAGGGAGCATGCGTTTGTGCCCAAGGATTTAGCCGTGATCCCACAACCCAAATATGTACCGACCTAGACGAATGTGCAAAAGAAGATGGGGTGACGTGTGGCCTCAATGCTGTTTGTATAAACTTACCAGGGTCTTTTGATTGTCAATGTCCAACTGGTTTCTCAGGAAATCCTTTTGTCGAATGTCAAGGTAAGTTATACTTTTCTCTATCTGATTTTTATATGTACCCTAACATTTCTCTAATTGGTTCTATTTTTTTCCTATTTATTAGTAATTTTTGTTTATCTAGTTTTGTTAATTTTTTATTTTGTTTATTTTTTTATTTCTTGATGTTTTTTTTATTTATTCAGTCCTAAGGGCATTTTTTTGTAGATATATTCTAGTTTAGCATGGGGTGTGTTGGCTTTTTGTTCTTTCTATTATGTTCTTTCTCACATCTATTTTGTTTCGTTCTTTTACTTGATTCGTTTATTTCCACTTATTTTATTCTGCTCATATATTTAGTTCATTCAGTTATTCTGTTCATATATTCTACTGACTCATATAGCTCAATTATTTCAGCCATTTTTTTGGAAATTGTTTATTCTTTCTTGCATGTTCTTTCTTATGTTATTTTATTTTTAGTCTTTCTTATATTTTATTTTATTCTACTGTTTAGTACAATTATTCAACTAACTATGATGCGCAGCCAAATTGTGAAGCAGACTTTTTTTGGAAATGGTTTTATTCTTTCAGTTCTTTTTCATTTTTTTATTTTATTTTATTCTTTTATTTATTCTGTGTTTCGAAGTATTTTATTATTCTCTTACATATTGTTTTATATTCTTTTATTTCCTACAAATTTAATTTTTTTGCCTATTTTCTTTGTTTATATTTTTCTACTCTTTTGTCTAATAGATCTAATTACTGAGCTATTTTTTTCGAAAGGGTTACATTTTTTTTGTTGTCATTCTTTCTTTTGCCTCTTTTATTTGATTATTTGAATTATTTTGTTTATTTTTATCTTTTTTATCGTATTCAGTCGTCTAGTAGAATTGTTCTAGGCATGCGGTCTTTCTCTATTAGGAGAACAGGTCCAAGTCACATAAGTTGTTTTTTTCGTCGTATATTTATTTATGATTTTTTTATTTTATTTATTTTTATTTATTTCTTTATTTTATTTTTATTTTTATTTTATTTATTTTTGTCGTATTTTTATAAGTGAGGTTCACGTCACTTTGACATCCCTTGTCCAATCTATTAAATACAGGCTATTAATCCGTTAGTATCATAATAATCTTTTATAATACTTTCAGTGTGAGTTATATTTCTATAGACCTAATTTTTCCTGGTTTCATTCCATCTAATTTTAATTATCTTTTTTCTTTCTTTTTTTTTATGTAGGTATTCGTGACAACTTCTCTTGATAGTTTTGTTTTAACTTATTGCTTTTTCAAAAAGTAATTTTCCTGCCAACGAGTTTTTGATTTCCATAATGAATTCTTTCAGTTTTATTTTCCAGAAAATTTGTCAGATCAATTACTTTTTCACTTTTTCAACCCCTCTCATCGCTCATTTTTACAAGATAAAAAAAAAGATTATCATTGTTTTAAAGCTTTATTGTTAGTTTGTAATTTTTAATTGATCTTAATTTTATAATTCTCTTAATTTCTCTTAATGATTTACCTCTAAAATGCTTTTCTTTCCTCCTTACAGTTCATCCTTACAGGGAATGCAAATGTCCACCTCCTTATGATTTAATATCTATTAAAGTTTATTTCCCTCTTATTTTTAGTTTTTATTCCTTCTTTTTATTTTATTCCTTTTTATTATAATACACCTCTTAAAATTAACCTCTTTGCAGCATGTTCTAACATCAGTCAATGAAATTGTAAACTTGATTTAGTCAACTATTATTTACTTATATACTTATATATTAATTATATATTTACTTTATCAAATACTTATTATTATATATTATTCTAGTATATTATTACGAATTATACTATTATTACATATTATTATACTATATGTTTGTTAGTATATTTTTAATTTAGCAGCCTATCCGTTTTTATTATGATTACCAGTGTTAATGTTCCTTCTATTTTTGTTTTTATTCCTTTATTTTAATGAAACCGTTTTAATGAAAACTTTAACTTTCCTATTGTCTGCATTTATTATAGATAGAAAATGTTGTTGCCAGACTAGCTATCAGCTGATAGTTTTTTTTTTACCGGCCTAAACTTCTATTTTTTATTATAACCTATTTAATCATCTTTACCTTTTCTTTTTTCAGTATTTTCTAATGTTTTTCCAACCTCTTTTCAGCATGTTCTAAGATTACAGAAATGATGTGACAACCTCCTTACCAATTGGCAGCTTATCACCAGTTCTTACCTCTTCTATTTTTAATTTTTATTCCTTCAATTGTCGTACCTCTTTGAACTATTAGTTTTTATTCCTTCAGTTGTCGTACCTCTTTGAACTTTTTTTTCCCTTTCTTCTTTTCGGCTTGCTCTAAAATCGTGCAATGAAAATAACAATCTTCATATCCTTTGATAGTTTATTACCAGTTTCTACCTCTTCTAATTTTACTTTTGTCTCTTTAATTGTCCTACCTTTTTAACTCTTTTCCCTTTCCTCTTTCCAGCATGGTCTAAAATTACACAATGGAAATAACAATCTCCAAATCAGTTGATAATTCATTGCCAGTTATTACCTCTTCTATTCTTAATTTTTCTTCCTTCTGACTATCATACCACTTTGAACCCTTTTTCCTTTCCTCTTTTCATTATTTTCTAACAATAGAGAATATAGGTGTCTACCTCTTTTCTGCTACTAGTTAATTCCACTTCATCTTTCATTTCTTGGTTTTCTTAATTCTCTTTATCTTTTATTCCCTCTTTTCAGCATGTTCTATTAACGGTGAATGCAAAATGTCAACCTCCTTATCAGTTAATTGCTGGCTCATGCTTATTAGTTAATTGCCACCAAAACACAACCACTGACAAACCATGTCCAGATGGAGCTGAATGCATCAGTGTAGCGGGTGGCGCCAGCTATTGCGCATGCCCAGTTGGATTCGGTACAAATAGTGATGGGTCATGTTCTGGTAATTTTAGTTGCATTTCTTTTTAATGTATTTTAAATTTTTTCCAATATTATTGAAATTTGTTTTTTTTTAATGTTTATTTTACTTTTAATAATTTGGCGAGAGGTTTATTACTACGTCGTCGTTTTTTGCGTTGTAATTTAGACTTTTGTCTTTATTTTGTGAATGAAAAGTCAACCGGGAATGAAACCAATATTGGTTGTAACGAAATTTGCAGAAGAATAGAAGTTGTGAAAAGTGAAACTGTTAAATTGTACTTTTTTAAAAAAGGGAATAAGTAACAATATGAAAAAACAAAACAAAATGATTCATATTCTAAATTCTAAAGAGGAGGAGAGGTTTAATTCGCTGAAATTAGAGAGGATTTAATGGGAGTTGGAACTGCATAGAAAAGAATAAAGAGTGAAGGTTTGATCAGATTTGGGTGAAGGAGGAGTGTGCGCTGTGTCGGCCTCAGAGGGCTTGCAGCTGCGATTGGTTGTTAGTAGCAATAATAACCAGAAGAGAAACCAAAATTAATTGTAATGAAATTTGTAGAAGAAGTTGAAGACGAAATTTGTAGAAGAAATTGTGAAAAAGGAAATTATTAAAGTGTACTTTTCTAAAAAAGGGAATAAGTAACAATATGAAAAAAACAACAAAATGTGTCATGCTCTAAATTCTAAAAAGGAGAGGTGTAATTCGCTGAAATTAGAGAGGATTTAATGGGAGTTGGAACTTCATGGAAATAATACAGAGTGAAGGCTTTAAAAGATTTGGGTGGAGGAGTGTGTGCTGTGTCGGCCTCGGGAGGCCTGGTGCCGCGATTAATTGTTAGTAACAATAATAATAGTTTGTATTTCATTGCTTTTGATTGAAAAAAAGCTGATTTTCAGAAAATTTTAAATGGAGAAGGGTTGTCTGATCCTTTATTTTTGAGAAAGGGCCTTAAGCTTTCTTAATTCCATATGTAAAATTGCGTATGAAAAATTATCTTACGTCTAAAGTAAAATTATCTTGAAGTTTTTTACTTTCAATTTCCGAGGGAGTGGGATTATATCTCCAAGAATTTAGCTACAACATATTAGAACTACAAAAAATTAGATGAAGACCCTTATTTCTAAAAATCGCTTTTTTCTAAAAATTAACATCGCAATAAACTTTCAAGTACATCCTAAGCGTATTCGTCTTGAATATTCGTATGGCGCATTCGTCTACAGGATAATAATGAATTACCCTTTGCTAATTCGTATTGAATTCGTCTGACGTTTTCGTCTGGAGAATAATAGTGAACCCCCCCTAAGAAAGTTTTTGGGGAAATATATTGGCATGAATAAAAGTCTCGTTTTTTAGGTAATTAAAAGAAAACAGCAAAAACCGGGGGGGGGGGGGAGGCACAAATTAAAAATCCTTACATTTCTCCAATCATACCATTAGATTCAGTCAAATGCCTCCTGTCAGGGATCGTGTCATTTTGCATATATCCTTCACTTACCTTAATCCTTCACTTCTCTGGTTTCCATATTTTTCATGTGATATGTTTATCTTTCTTTATGTTTTCTTCATTTCATTTATTTTATCTTATCTTTTTTATTGTGTTAAGGAGGTCCTACACGGTCAATCATTTTGATCAAAGCTTCCGTCAATCGACTGACTCAAGCATGATTGACCATCTAGGGTTCTGTTTGACGCTTGAGTCAAGCGTTGATGGTGATTGATAGAAAGTTTGAATGACTTAATCATTTGAATCAAAAGCAGTGTGTTAGATTTGGTCGAGATTGAAGGGTTGATGAAAGGGTCGATTGAAAGTTTGTTGAAGCATATGTCAATCGATTGACGGACACTTTTGACCAAAGTGATTGACCGTCTAGGGCCTCCTTTAAAGGTTTTTTCCTTTAAAAGAACCTGTTTTCCTAAATTAGTTTGTTTGAATAGAGAGCACATGAGCAAGGCTTAGACCTTATCTACTCATTATGATCTGGTAAAAAGAAGAACCTGTTTTCCTACATTAGTGTGTTTTAATAGAGAGCACATGAGCAAGGTTTAGACCTTACCTACTCATCTCAAGACATCTCAAGATAATGGTCTGGTAAAAAAAAGAACCTGATTTCCTACATTAGTGTGTTTGAATAGAGAGCACATGAGCAAGGTTTAGACCTTACCTACTCATCTCAAGACATCTTAAGATAATGATCTGGTAAAAAAAGAATCTGTTTTCCTACATTAGTGTGTTTGAATAGAGAGCACATGAGCTAGGTTTAGACCTTACCTGCTCATCTCAAGACATTTCAAGATAATGATCTGGTAAAAAAAGAACCTGTTTTCCTACATTAGTATGTTTGAATAGAGAGTAAAAGATCTAAAGCCGAACTGGCCAGCCATGACAGAAAAAATATAAATACGACAAACGGGTCTATGGCCAGTAAATGAAAACGAAGAAAAAAAAAACGAATATTTCACCCGTATCAAACAAGGCGTCTTTAGAGTAGATAAAAAAATAAACTAAAACTAAAAAATATACATAAAAGCTAAAATAGACTCACCTAAAAATATAATATACAATTGCTTAAAATTTACAAATTGGAGCTACCTTTGTGAAACCACCTCACAAAAGTAACTGGATTAAACCTTGTAAAATAACAAATGAACAAGGAATAAGTTATTGCGACATAATTTTATGCAAAGCTTTTGATGCTGCTATTCGCTTAGGTTTATTATTGCTTGAACGAACCCCTGGGACATTTTGCAATGCTTTGTTTTTATTTTTAAATATGGGTTCATTTTTTAAAATAGTATCATAAATAGGATCAATATTTTATTTTCCATTGATAAACCTGCAAAAATATGTTTTTTAATTATCAGAGCAATAATTCAAGAGCAATGGGCTCTTGAAGCGTTAGAAATTTTAAGCAATTGTGTATTATATTTTTAGGTGAGTCTATTTTAGTTTTTATGTATATTTTTTTATTTTTAAGTTTATTGTTTTATCTACGCTGAAGACGCCCTTGTTTGATACGGGTGAAATATTCGTTTTTGTTTTTTTTTTCTTCGTTTTCATTTACACCTAAATAGACCCGTTTGTCGTATTTATATTTTTTCTGAATAGAGAGCACTTGAGCAACGTTTAGACCTTAGCTACCCATTTTAAGACTTAGGACAAACAGTACACCCAAACACAGTCAACCAAAAAGAAGAATCCATGGACATGCAATATTGCAGCTAGTAAATATAAGCCATCAGAAACTTAAATTTTTCATTTTATTCACACTTTTTATTTCTTAGATTTCGTGTCACTATTTTTGTTGCAATCTTTATCATTTATGATCATTGTTTTAAATTTATGTAATTTATTCAAATGCTCATACTTTTTAATATCTTACTTTTAAGATATCCTCAAATGTTAATCACCTCCAAATGCCTACCCTTGATGCAATTTCTTACGAAAATACTTTTTGTTTCTATTTCGGTGGATTTTATTTTCATTTTAGTGTTTTCTATTGCAGTCTTTTAGTGTTTTCATGTATTTTGTTTAGATGCATTTTCTTGTTTATTTTTTTACTTTCTAGATATCAACGGACGTACACCATTTCCGAATACGTACGGCTCTGGTTTTTCCTTTTTTCAATTCTTTTTATTTCTATTTTTTCTTGGTTTTATTTCCGTTTTGTTATTTGGTCGTTAGTTTTTTTACATTATCTTATACTACTTATAGAAGTTTTTTAAATATTTACCTTATTTTTCTTTCTTTTAAGATATCAGCCAATATGGACCCCCTTCAAAATGCATGATGCATATCATTGTATTTGCTATTTTTTTTCTTCTATTTATACTTTTACTCGTCTTGATTTATATGCTTTTATTTTTTGTTGGGGTCTTTTATCCTTTCTAGAAATTATTTTTTATCAGTCGTATATTTTATTTGAGTATTTTTTTTGCTACTTTTTGATATTAATCACTTCCAAATGTAAATACCCCTACTATTTTTTTTTATTTACAATTTTAGTGATCATGATTTTAGTATTTATATTTTTTGTGGTCTTTTAGCCTTTCTTGATATTATTTTTTATCAGTCTGTTTTTTTATTTGAGTGTTTTTACTTTTTTTTGCTACTTTTTTAGATATCAATGAATGTGAATCGCTTCCAAATGCCTGCGCCCCTGGTGCAATTTGTTCAAACACCGTTGGATCGTTCAAATGCTCTTGCCCTATTGGGACAGTTGGTGAAGCCATCAATGGAGCCTGCACACAAATCCAACAATCCTGCTCATCAGATACTGACTGTACAGCTAACGACAAATGTGTCCAACCAGGGGAATGTATGTGTCTTCCCCATATTTTTCTGACACTTTAGACGGAAATAAATGCAAAAGCCCCTGTGAAAGATTTGCCTGTGGTCTGAACAGTCAGTGTACCCCAACTGACCCTCCCAAATGTCTCTGTGAGACTGGACACACTGGAAATCCTATGATTGGCTGTACAGATATAAATGAATGTCTAGACAACCCTTGTGGAGATGGAGCTGAGTGTATCAATGAAAAAGGAGGGTAAGTAAAAAATACTTATAGAAAGCACGTAGGGCTAGAGAAATACTAATAGAAAGCAGGTAGGGCTAGAAACTGCGTACAGCTCCTGGAGAAATGGTAAGGATGGGAGGTTTCTCTGGGGGACCCTACAGTTTGGCTGTTATATCACAATTCCGTGTGTGTGTGTGTGTGTGTGAATGAGGGGGGGGGGCATCAGACAGATCTCAAGTTCCATCTGAAATATTAATCAGTTGTGGCTTATAATATGTACTTTTATTTTAAACCCCTGTTCCGCCACCTAGAAAAATGCAACTGAGTTGCTAGTTAAAAATAAATGAGTTTAAAATCATTTGAAAAAGACCGAATGGAAAGAAAGGTGAAATGAAACGAAAATCATCAGCGAGAAAAGGTAAAATTCTTGTTTGGCTACTTTTTGCTATCTTGGAAAGGGGTTAAGTTAGGAAAATGAAATTTTTAGTTATGAATCCAGGGCCAAAAAATACATCGGGAAGGTATTGCCAAGCTTCCATGTTAACCCTCTTTTGATTTATTAGTCTTAGAAATTTGTCTACTTCACCTATTAAAATTTTGACAAAACAACATTTTACCTTAATTTTCAGTTATCAGTTTCTTTTTCTCCGGTTTTATTTCTGAAAATACAATTCCTGTTATTTGAGTAGAATTTTAATCCCTATAAATAGCTTTTTTTTCAGAATTTAGGAAATGTATTTTGTGGATCTTTGAAACCTTATAAATTGGGATTGAACAAAGTTGTGAAGCTGAAAACAGTTTTGTTGTACTTGATTTAAGCAGAAGATCTATTTTGCAAGGTTTCACTTTTATAACACACACATTTTTAAAGGTCATCAAAGGTCAGGGCCCTCTAGAGGGAGAAAGAGTCGAAGTAGTTACTTCAAAATACCTTCCTGGGACATATTTTAGTCTGTAGACCTATCCCAGAAAGTTTCATTTCCCTGACCTAACCCCTTTCCAAGATAACAAAAAGTAGCTAAACTAGAATTTTACCAAAAAATATTATTGAAATCTACATAATACTGATGATTATTATGTATGGTTTTTTATTATTAATATATAAGGACTGGTATTATTAATATGAATTTTTATTAATATGAAAATCTATCTATCTTTTGAGCCGTCGAATAGCCAAGATTGCCCAAGACTCCTCGAATTTTTAAAAGCATTATTGATGCGTAGGTGGATTGCCTGGTTGATTACATCAGGCATGAATTTGGCTTAAATTTTTATCTACTTTTAGAATGACCTTCACAACCTGTTCTCTAACACTCAGTATTGATTAGCTATGAATCTTGTTGTCGACTAAAGCTTAGGTAATCAATTATACTTCCTTTAAAAAGTCATGTAGAATATTTCGTAAAAAATAATTTAGAGTTTTATAAATGTAAAATTGAGCAACATATAAATTGTGTCTTATAGAAACGGGTCTGGCTGGTAAGTATGTTTTTTTTTCTGGATACGGTCATGCTAGTAAATATATATATTTTAAAAAAAAAAAATTCTAGATACGAGGCATACGACTTTAATGCTTAGTATTTGGAAATTAAAATAGAGAGAGAGAAAGTGTATGGGTGTATTTAGATAAAAAAAAAAGCTTTATTTAGCTTTCATTCTAGTTTTTTTTCTTAATACAGGCATTTTTTTTATATAAACTGTTTGCTATATAGGTCAGGAGGGGGGGGGGGTTGATTGACATTATAGTAGTAATTTTTCTTCTTAAGGACAGTAATGTTGAAAATATTCTGGTCTGTTTGTCATCCCACATTCTGCTTTGTAAGAAACCCCCTCCCGTGAGGGGGGGGGGGGTTCAATTTCCTTTAAATCCTTCCTTACGACCAGGATCCTTCCCGGCCTATCCGGCCCTTCCCTATTCGGGGACGGCCTGCTTTCTTTTGGCCACGGATGCTTTACTGATATTTTTTACTTTTATTGTCACTTACACTACTCTCTTTGCTTAAGTTATTTATTTATATAATTATTTATATTTTGAGCGATAATTATTTATATTTTTCAGCTATAAATGTAAATGTCCCGAGGACAGTGTTGCTATTGGGCGATGCCTATAACGGGGGATGTGAAGGCCAATCTAGAACATCTTCCAAGTGTCTACAAAATGATGAATGTGATGGACAACTGGCTTGTATCAAAGGAGAATGCGTAAATCCTTGTACGGCTATACCGTGTGGACCCAATGCTGAGTGTGAACCTGAAGACCATGCTGCTTGGTGTCGGTGTAGGAGTGGGTATAGGAGGACGCTAGTGGCAGTTGTGTAAACGGTAAGCCTCGGTTTGTATAGCTGGCTTCTAGTGGGAGGGTATTATCAAGTACCGGTAGTGGGTATATTCTGGAAGCACAGGAGTGAGTATAAGGAGGGTTTATAGGTAATTATGTAAATAGTAGGTCTTAATTTGTATATTTTGTGTATAATGGGTGGTTAATATTAAGTACTGATAGTGAGTATATTGCTGAAGCACAGGAGTGGGTATAAGGAGGAGGCGACTGGTAGTTCTGTAAATGGTAGGTCCTAACTTGCAGTTTTGGTTTATAGTAGGCAAATTAGGCTTTTTGCTGAACCACACTGAATAATGATGATTTGAATTGTTTCTTTTGAAAAAATAAAGATAAAAAAACACATTTCTTTTTATTTTTTTTCGATGATTTATTATTTTCGATTGTCTTCAATGAAAGTACTAAAAAACATATTTTTAACAACTTGTTAGGGAGGAAAATTGCCTTCCCACAGCACCGTCTACCTTTCCCCAGTGCGTGCCCGCCTAGGTACAAATGGATGTACCTTTTAGCTATTGAGAATTGTAATTCAGTCTGTGTCTTGTGTTTGAATTTGAAAACAAAGGTGAAAAACATCTTGAGAAACGATCCTAACGAGGGTTTAAAACAGTATGTAGAATGCAATATAATACTCTTTAGTTTCACATTTCTATTTATGCGAGGAACAGTTCGTACAAAGCTATTAGCGATCCGTAATATATAGCACGTGTTGTAGCCCACTCTTATAGCCCATGTTGGTAGGAACATTACTAACCTTTAAATACCAAAACCTCAGCCCATTTGACCATCACAAACAATAGTAATGCAACTTCTGTTGTGTTTTTCAGTCTATGACAACTTTGTATATATAGCACGTATTGTAGCCCACTCTAATATCCCATGTTTTAGACATATTACTAAACTTTAAATGTCTAAACTTCAGCACACTTGACCATCACAAACATTAGTAATGCAGCTTCTGTTCTGTT
The DNA here is from genome assembly GCA_027921565.1 of Artemia sinica. NCBI lineage: Eukaryota > Metazoa > Arthropoda > Branchiopoda > Anostraca > Artemiidae > Artemia > Artemia sinica. The sequence continues at coordinate 2,719,297 of CM051275.1, forward strand.
TTTTTCAGTCTATGACAACTTCGTGTATAGCACGTATTGTAGCCCACTCTAGTAGCCTATGTTTTAGACATATTACTATACTTTAAATGTCAAAACTTCAGCACATTTGACCATCACAAACAATAGTAATGCAGCTTCTGTTTCTGTTTTTCAGTCTATGACAACTTCGTGTACAGCACGTATTGTAGCCCACTCTAGTAGCCTATGTTTTAGACATATTACTATACTTTAAATGTCAAAACTTCAGCACATTTGACCATCACAAACAATAGTAATGCAGCTTCTGTTCAGTTTTTTCAGTCTATGACAACTTCGTGTATAGCACGTATTGTAGCCCACTCTAATAGCCCATGTTTTAGACATATTACTAAGCTTTAAATCTCAAAACTTCAGCACATTTGACCATCACAAACAATAGTAATGCAACTTCTGTTCTGTTTTTCAGTCTATGACAACTTCGTGTACAGCACGTATTGTAGCCCACTCTAATAGCCTATGTTTTAGACAGATTACTATACTTTAAATGTCAAAACTTCAGCACATTTGACCATCACAAACAATAGTAATGCAGCTTCTGTTCAGTTTTTCAGTCTATGACAACTTCGTGTATAGCACGTATTGTAGCCCACTCTAATAGCATATGTTTTAGACAGATTACTATACTTTAAATGTCAAAACTTCAGCACATTTGACCATTACAAACAATAGTAATGCAGCTTCTGTTCAGTTTTTCAGTCTATGACAACTTCGTGTATAGCACGTAGTGTAGCCACTCTAATAGCCTATGTTTTAGACATATTACTAAGCTTTAAATCTCAAAACTTCAGCACATTTGACCATCACAAACAATAGTAATGCAACTTCTGTTCTGTTTTTCAGTCTATGACAACTTCGTGTACAGCACGTATTGTAGCCCACTCTAGTAGCCTATGTTTTAGACAGATTACTATACTTTAAATGTCAAAACTTCAGCACATTTGGCCATCACAAACATTAGTAATGCAGCTTCTGTTCAGTTTTTCAGTCTATGACAACTTCGTGTATAGCACGTATTGTAGCCCACTCTAATAGCCCATGTTTTTAGACATATTACTAAACTTTAAATCATAAAAACTTAAGCACATTTGACCATCACAAACAATAGTAATGCAACTTCTGTTCTGTTTTTTCAGTCTGTGACAACTTCGTATGTGCACCAAACGCTGTTTGCATAGTAACAAGCGATGGACCAACGTGTAGCTGCTCCGACGGGTATAATGGCAACCCTTTCCCTGGTGGAGAGTGTCTTTTAGACGTTTGTTCAGCTGGCAACCCATGCCAAGAGCCACAAGTATGTGTTGGTGGCCGGTGCAAAGAGCGGTGTGAAGGCATAACATGTGGCGTTGGTGCCAAATGTGATATAAAAACTCAAATGCTTGCGTCTGTCTACCATTCTTTATCGGAAATCCTGAGATGCTATGTGTACCTCCAGTCTTACCACCAATATGTGTTCCATCATGTGGTCAAAATGCTCACTGTGAATATGGCTCCCCGAATAAATGTGTCTGCAATCCTGGCCTGAGTGGCAACCCCTATGAGAGCTGTGGAACAACTGAAAAGAGCTGTGTTTTGTGGAATTAATGCAGAATGTAGGCATGGTGGAGGAAGAAGTGACTGCGTATGCCCAGTTGGTTTTCAAGGAAATCCATACATCATGTGTGAAGGTACGAAAGCAAGATTCTAAGTCTGAAGATTTTACTTCAGCCCTTTCAGAACATATTTTTAATTTTCCAGACCATTTTATTTTGTTCGAGAATGTCTCTTTGATTTCTAGGGATCGGGGCTTAAAGCAAAAATTTTCGTGAAACGCTTGAAATAAAGAAAATCTTATTCAAGAATATTGCTTTGAATCGGGATACAGGTGAATATGGGCTGAACTCTATCTATGATAATTTATTAAAATCTGACAGAGTAAAGTTCAATTCACCCAATTTAGTTGACCTTTGTCCAAATGTTATATCATTGAACGCTAATGAACCGAATCCAAGAAGGTCAAAGAGGCTAGCTTCCGCCTTTGCTTTGAAAAGAATTAGAGATTTAAAACAATATGTAGTTTTATTTGATTTAGTATATAAACTTTTGTTTTAAATTGTTTTAGTTTAGTTTTACTACTGATGACGGTCACTGTATATGTGACCGAAATATCTGGTATTTTTTGTGAAATTTATTATACACTGTCTATTAAAAAAAAAAGGATTTTATCCCTATTTTTTTGGACTTTTATTTTAAAACTTAATTTTGTTGTCGACATCCACCCCAGGCCCCCTTCCTCTCTCGAGAGAAATGGTAATAACTCAAATATGAGAAAAGCATGCTGAAATACGTATAATACATAGAACCTAGATCTTCTGGCCCGAAGTTGTACTTATAAAGCTAAACTTCTTATGTGAAATAGTTTGAATCTATTGTAGATTCAATTTATTGTCAAAATTAAAATATAATTTATGTAATTTTAATGCTAAATTTTTTTTTTTTGTATTTATTTTATTTAAGAAGACACTTTTGTTGAAAAAAGATACAGTTTAGATGAAAAACAGGGATTTAAATGATATTTAAATGGATTTGAAAGTTTCGCTGTCTTCACTTTAAATTTTTTAGTTTCAAATAAAAGTTAAAAGATGTGCGAAAAGAAAGTCACATAGATAATAGACGGACATAATTAATTTTATTTGGATGTCAAGTTAATTTTTTACGTTCTTCTAATGCCGAAAACATTCATTTTTTGCATTATTTTTCAAAATTTTCTAGAAGGAGTGTCCTTTCAGTTAATCTTGGAAAAGGAAATCCTCCCACTCTCCTGCACGCAGGCGGAAATCAAAAGGATCATTTCTTGCCATTTTAAGTGGAGCTAGTGATATAATTATTTTTGTGCCATTAGCATTGTGAAGGATCCCATTGGGATCAAAGATATATGAAATTCTAAATACGGTCTATCTTGCTTTACGTAACTTCAAAAGGTTTTTTTCCAGTGTTGAGCGCTGAGGACAGTCTGGAGGATGTCCTTGCCCAAATATCTGCTTTTTCTTTTCGCTCTCGCTTTTTTTTCAACTGGATGAAAATTATCCTCGTCTCCTGGTTTAATAATTGTTTTTATATATTCTTTTTGCTTTTTATGAAACGTGATTCTAAGAATCGGTAAAAATCGTCACCGAAGTGGAGGATTCAGTTAGATCAGGGTGAAGTCGTGTTCTTAAGAATGTTCCGGTAAAAACTGGTTAATAGATTTTAAACAGGAATTTTATTCTTGCATCTCCCTCCTCCTTCAATGCATACATTAAAGGAGGAGGGAGGCACAAGGGAAAAATCCTTCTCCAAATTTCAGTTCCGTAAAATGCTACTGAACAACTAAATTTTTTATCCAGTTTTTATCGGAACTTTATTTAGAACACTATTTGACCCCGATCTAACCGAAATCCTCCTCTTCGCCGACACTCGCCGACACTTCGCCGACTTCGCCGACTCCTCTTCTTACCAAATTTTAAAAATAGGGAAGGGTTCTTATTTTAGTCCTTTATTCTTTTGATAAATGAGACTTTTAACTGAGATTTTCAATATTTTAACAGATGCAAACATCTTGGTTTATTAGTCATTTTTAATATATTTTTTCCTTTTATCAAACATTAAATTCTAAAAAAAGACATACATGCCTGGAAGGAGGAGGAAGACGCAAGAATAAAATTCCTGTTTAAAATCTTTTAACAAGTTTTTTTTTACAGGAACATTCTTTAGAACACGACTTGACCCTGATCTAACTGAATCCTCCACTTCGGGTGACGATTTTTTACCAATTTTTAAAATGGGAGATGGCTGTCCCTGCCCCAACCCCTATCTTGGAATTCTAATGTATCTGTTTGTTTTAGTTTTGATTTTTATTCTTCTGATAATGAGACGTTTAACTATGTTTTCACTGTTTTAGCAGGTGCAAACACCCTGCCACGTGCCATGAGTATAGTCGTAAACCGTTCTGTAGAGTTGCCTAGAAATTGTGCTTTCTAAATTGTGCTTTCTAGAAATTGTGTTTTCTAAAAATTTTCTAGAAAATTTTCTTTTGTGCTTTCTAGAAATTTTGTTTCTAAACCGTTCTGTAGTTTCCTAGAAATTGTGCATGCTTTTCTCATAACCAAATATCAATAGAAAACTGGTTATATATATAAAATTTTCATTTACAGACGTCAACGAGTGTCTTGGAGATGCATGTGGCATGAACGCCGTCTGTATTAATACCATTGGCAGTTTCGATTGTCGCTGCAGAGAAGGAACAACTGGGAACCCATTTTTGATGTGTATGCCTTCTGTGGAGGCACTGCTCTGCGAGGGGGATGGTTGCCCGTGTGATGAGTCTACCCCTTGTGCCGCCGGGTAAATAAATTTTGTAATGTTCTTTTTTGAGTTGCAAAAGAAACCACTCATTGTATAAAAAAAAAAAAAAAAAAAAAAAAATGAAATTTATGAAACCATAAAAAGCATTTCAAAAATCATATTAAAAAAATAAATAAAAGAAATTGCGCAAGAAGGGCCAATGAGTGAAAACTATGACACCTAAGTGGCAATGTCTCAGGAGGGTTTTTTTTTTCAGACTGGAAGGGTTTTCACAACCACGTCTTTTGCCAATAAATTTATCTCGCTAATTTAAGGAACTCTTTTTCGAGAAAAGCACAAACTTAAAATTTCAGAATTCATATAATAAGTCTCATTGCAAAATGACAGAATTTGAAATCTGAATATGTTGCCTTGAGGATTTTTTTTTACTTTATATTTGTGCCGTACCAAAATCGGTGTATAATATGTGAAGCTAGGTGGCAACTAAAATATAAAAGAGGTATTTGATTGTATTACAAATATTTAATTTTTTAAAATTTTAATTACAAATATTTCAAAAGCTTGTTTTTTGTAAAAAAATAATAAAACACCATTATTTACGAGTAACATTGCTTATTTTTTTCACTAATAATTTACTGCGTTTCCATTAACATTGCTATTCAGTAAAATATGGAAACATATAAGCAACGGATAAAATTTTATTCAAGTCAGTGACTAAAGTAAGCAAAAAAAAAAAAAACTGGATATTTTAAAATAACATCTGAAAACCTTTATCAAGAAAAAAAAAAAAAAAAAAAAAAACTGGAATACACAACTTAAAATATACAGGAAACGACATAAAAAGAAGAGAAAATTCCTTATGTAAAGACAAAAGGCAGAAAAAAAGAGTAAATTCACACCTGAAAAGAATGTTGAAAAAACTATAGTGAAGTAAAAGCGGCAATATAAAAAAAGGCCCTATTTATTTTTTTAGGTGAAATAATATATTATTGTCTCGATCTCCCCTCTGCGAATAATCAACGTTCGTCCATGTGGCTGTTTAGTTGGTGTGGCTGATTTTTCCCGCCCCCTTGTGCCCTGAAAAAAAAAAATTAACATATCGAAAAAACTACTGTGTAGCAAAAGGACAATATAAAAAGAGCCCTATCATTTTTATGGGATAAAATGAGATAGGAGGATAAAGCTAATGTATATAAAGTTAATATATTATTGTCTCGATCGAATAGTATCGGTAACTTATAAGAGTGGGAACTGGCGCTAGGGTCGACAAAAGAACTACAACGACATCTATCGTTTAGCGACACTTGGCCTTTTTCTAGCTCTGTAATCATTTTTCTGTGAGGAACTGAGAATCAAATACTTATTGCTACCCTAATTTTATTGATTACACTAATCAAATTAATTGTTCTTATTGTTAGACTGATAAAGAATGCCAAGTGTCGTCAAACGCTAATTGGCGGTGATATTTTTATTACGTTGACACTGATGCCAGTTCCCACTCTTATAAATTACCCATAAGGGCCCGAATTTATTTCCCACTCGTAGTTTTTTTTTTCGGTCACCAAAGTCAGCAGCTCAGTGGGCAATCAATAGCAGTACAAAAACAATGCCCTTTGCGCGAAATTTTCAAAACTAAACATCGTGGACACCATTAGTTAACTTCGGGTTATCAATAGCTGCATGATTGATCTCAACTTAATATTTAGTTCTGTCATTATTATTATCAATTTTTTTTTATTATTAAAATTTTTATTCTACTAAATTTTCATTTCATTAGAAAACTTTAATTAAATTTTAAATTAAAGATTTGAATTAAAACCGTTGATTTTCGAATTAAAATCAAGTTGCCATCAGGCTATTAAATTATGAAGTTCATTTATCACTAAATATCTAATTATTATGATTATTGTTTAGTTCTTTTTATATTTTCCTGCTAAAGAGAAGGAAACCATTGAGGATTTCTCTTTTTGATGATCACGATGAAATACGGTACCATTTTTGTAAATCGGCACCGGAAACTACAAAATATTTCAAGGTCAAATTGGTGCCGTTTTTCTTTGCGAATCGGTGCCGAAAAAAGCTACGTGTGTCCAGCCCTGAACTCTTTGGTCACCACTATTCTCTTTCCACATAATCACAGTTCTTTCAAAATAGGTGCTAAAATTTTTGTCTTCACTCATTTGGCTGTTACATCTCATGAAACAATTGGATTCTAGGCCATACCCAGGATTTTTTTTTTTGAGGGGGTTTTACTAAAAAAGAAAATTCGGGGGGGGGGGGGGATTTTACAAAAAAAAAACGCATACAAAATTTGTTTACATCCATTTTTCTTATGTTTTTACACAACATTTCGGACAAACATTTGGGGGGGGGGGCAGGAAAACTCAAACCCCCTACATCCCCCCCCCCTCCGGGCACGGCCTTGATTGGATTTAAGCGCTACTGAAGCTTAAGAGGATATAGATTTTCTAAAACAACACTAATTATTTTGATAGCTTTAATTGATTTTTTTCAGGCTCGTAACTTTTGATGGGCATTATTAAACTTCATCTATTTTACATATTTTGAATAAGCATAAAAATCCATTCTTTGATGTATCTCAAGAGTCTGTTTCCCTAGAGTTTCGGTTACTATTGAGCCGCATCACTGCTTACTTGCACTTCGTTACGACGAACTGTTTAATAAATAAAATTTATCTATATAAAAACTTATAATTTATCGTTATCTTTTTATAATTATATAAAAATAACTAGTGATTATTTTCTTAAGAATTCAGAACGTTATTTATTATTAAATTCAAAAAGAAAACTCTTCTAAAGCAACAATATAGTTTTTTATTTGTAAAACTTATAATATTTACTCGGTAATTATTTTCTTATCAATTCAGGATGGTGTGCAAAGGCAATAGATGCCAAAACTCGTGTGACGCTGTTGAGTGTGGCCCAAATGCTGTTTGTTCAGAAGGTATTTGCAAATGCCCTAATGGACTTGCCGGCTCACCAAATGACCCTACCGTTGGATGTAAAGTTCCCATTTCCCCTCTGACGTGTCAAACTGATCTCGACTGCCCTACATCGGACGTTTTGCCTACCTTTGACTGCAAAAGGAGACGCACGAAAATGTTCCCCGGCTTGTGAGAGTGTTCAGTGTGGACCAAACACTTTTTGTGTGGCCGAAAACCATGAGGCTGTGTGCTTATGTAACGATGGCCTCTTTGGAGATCCAAATGACGTAAAGGTAGGAGTTTTTAGGCGTTTAGCTAATTTTTTGGCGTTTTATTTTAAAAATTGTGAATTTGATTTTTTGACTATTGACAGTTTTTTTTTTCTTCTTTTTTTTCAACTTGTTTTCCTCAACTTACAGACTTATATTTTCTTTTGTCAAATAAATTTTTTTTTTGGTGAGTTTGGTGAGCCGCTTTCTGACCATTTCCGAATATTCAGTCACTTCCAAATTTTATCAGTATGTGTACTTTCGATGACATCAACCTTATGTTACATCAAAATTCCCCCTCTTGTATAAATAAAGCAATATTAGTGGGGAACTGGGCACAGCAAAAAGTATAAAACAAATACTTATCAATTGATAATGCAGCGAAAAGAACATTTGCCTGTGGTCGTGGTATCTTAGGTTCGAATCTTAGATAAGACAAATTCTTGCCTTAGAGAATATTAAAGACTTTTTAGTATTAACAAAAAACTAAAAGCGGATAACAATAAATATGAAACGTTCTTAAAATGAAAAATCGTTTTCAAAATGAACTCAAAAGTAGAAAGTATTTTTTTCCCGAAAATTTATGAGTATAAATGCAAGCAAGGCGGGCAAAACGGATTGGGCCTTACATCTTACCTCGTTCTCATGATCTCCGACTCTTTTTAATTTATGCATTTATAACTTGGATCAATTTCATATCTATGTTATGTAAAGCTTAATCCGTCCGTTTTACGCCTCTCGTTTTCACTTGCATTCACAGATTCTCGAGAATTTATTTTACTTTTTAGTCCATTTTGAAAACGACCTTAAAGAATTTTTTCTTTTTTCATAATTAATTCTTAGATTTCAGGTAATAATTAGGGTAAGTAATGGCTTTCCAGACAAATTATCACTGGTGTTAAGAAAAAGTAGTTGAGAACTACAAAGGATTAGTAATTATCGATTCCTGAAAATCTTTTAAAGTGTCATTCACAATATTCAACTATTAAATTTAAAAAAATTAAGAAAGTCTGTCCGGAAAGTGATTGTTTACTCTGTTAAATTAAAAAGAAATAAGTATTTATATAATTGTATAATATAATATATGTCACACAATATAAGTAAAATACATGAATATAACCATACTTTTAGACAACCATAGTTTTTCATTTCTGATTAAATGAAGTGAAAATTTAAAGAAAATAGGGTAGAACTTTTAAGTAAGACTCTGAGTCTGAACCAGGGCAGTATCCAGCATTTTTTTTTTTTGGGGGGGGGGGGCTATTTTTTTAATTGCACATTTGTTACGTTTTTACGAGTCGGAAAATACATTTGGAGAGGGGGTGGGGTTCGAATCCCCTAACACCCCTCCCCTGGGTACGGCCTTGATCTCAATTTTTTTTAAATAACGTTTGAAATACTGTTGGAATATTTGTTTAATTTGACGGCCCGATTTTTAAATTTCGTAGAGAATCATGGTTCGGTGAATCGTTGGTCATATTTTTTGTTGGTCAGCAGTTTTTTTTTTTACCGCCCAACTAACAAAAAATGTTAGATATAGTTTTTTAAAACAACTGAGACTGCGGAAGTAGTTCTTAACTTTTTATTTTTTGCCCCAGGTCGTGGCTGTAATATAATTTTTTCTGGCTCTTATATGTAGAGGGAAAATGAAGTAAAGGGAAAGTTAAACTTGAATTGATGTTCTAGTTTTTTTTTTATTTTTCTTTAAAATTTAACTTTTTAGCTTTTTTTAGACCTATTCATCTATTTTTTAGCTTTAGGCTATTTATGCCCCTTTGGCTTCTTTTTTAGTTTTTACCTTCTTTTTTTTAAAATTTAGCCTTAAGACCCACACACTGGCACACACCACCAACCACAAACTCCAATCCCATTCCAAACTGGCAAACATCACGAACCATACACCAAACACACACACACCATACACACACCATACATACTTAACACACATACACCATAAACTAAACACCACACACCGTACCCCTACGGTGCTAATCCTGCTACGCTTTCAGTGGTGCTAGTCGTTTAAATTCCCATCATATAAACTGACTGAATCTTAATCTGACGCCTGACTGAGTTCGATGGGTTTATATTTTGAATAAGAAGAAGAAAAATAAAAATTTTAAAGAAAAAAGTGTTTTGAAAATAAAAATAAATTAATTATGGTTTGAAATATATTACAAATCTGATTGAACGTACATTGCCCTGCTGATTACCCCTTTGAATAAACACTAAGCAAAAAGTTTTTCGTAATTATTTCAGAAGTTTGAAAGTGTCAGATATGACCTTTAAGGGTAACAGTGACGATATATAGAGTGAAATTATCTTATTAAGATATTCGTTTAACTGAAATTATTTCTAGGCTGGATGCCATGATTCCATTCCCGAGGATAGATGCTCTCATGATAACGACTGTCCTGGCTCTGCTGTATGTCGACCAAATCTAGATGGCGTTCATAGATGCATCGATCCATGTGCCACAATTGCGTGTGGAGCTAATGAAGTTTGCCGTGTTCAGATGATACACCTCTTTGCGACTGTCAACTTGGCTACGTCCGCAACACAGCAACTTCAACATGTCAAAAGCCGGTGGTTCCCGACTGCTATTATGATGGTGATTGTGATGATGCTCAGAAGTGTGTCCCAGATTCTCTTGGTGTCCGAAGGTGTAAACCAGTGTGTGCTGATTATAACTGCCCTCAAAATTCCGAATGTGTTGTTGTAAAACATCGTGGCTCTTGCAAATGTAAAGCTGGGTATTCTGGCAATCCAAATGATAGAAATGGTTGCAGAGCAACAGCTGCTGAGCAGTGTCGATCTGATGGTGAATGTAAAGAATGGGAGGCATGTCGAGAAAAGGACGGGGTACGTCGTTGTGTATTGGCGTGTAGCTTAACAAAGTGTGGACCTGGTGCTGTTTGCGTTGCGAAAAAATCACGCAGGCAACTGCCAATGCCCTTCTGGAAAACTGATCGGAAACCCTAACAGTGATGGCTGCAGACAGGTTGAATGTATATCCAATAGCGATTGTCCTGGTACTCATTCTTGCGATAAGCTAAACTTTAAATGCATCGATGTTTGTATCGGTGCATGTGGTACGAACTCTGTGTGTATTGCAGATAAGCACATGCCTATGTGCACATGTCCCGCTGGCTATGAGCCAAATCCCCACCCTGAAATCGCATGTGACAAAGTCGACCCATGCTTTTCCAACCCATGCCACCCAACTGCCACTTGTGCCACTAAAGAGAATGATTACGATTGTGTCTGTCCTCCTAGTTATGTCGGTGACCCATTTCAAACTGGTTGCAGAGCTAACGGAACATGTCCTGGGGGTAGTAAAGACTGCCCACTAGACTATGTTTGTAGAAACGGTCAATGTATTAATCCCTGCATTGGATTTTGTGGTCCCAACGCCATCTGTGAAATGTTTAACAGCGAACCTGTGTGTACTTGCGATACCGGGTTCACAACGGGTGGCGGTGGCTGTTCCCGTGAAGGAGTGGGCTGCGATAGTGATGGAGACTGTGAAAGTGGAGCATGCATGCCTCGATGGTGCTTGTAAAGGTGAGTGTCCTCAGTTGTCTAGAATACAACAGATTTCGGGACGAGGCTTTAATAGGAAGAAGAACCTAAAAATTGCTTGTATAGGATAATACAACCCTTTCTTTAATGCTTTATAACACATCGGAACAATATAAAACATACGCGGTATACCTTTTTAGTACCCTATATACCACAAACATAGACCTACAGCTGGAACCCAGGTTAGGAGGGGGTTAGGGTGGTGGTGATCTGAAACCTCTTAAAGCTAAGAATTTTCTTGAATTTGTGCCAAAAAACCAGAAAATTTCATGAAACTAGACTGCTAAATGAGTTTTTTCTGCTCTTGACTTCTCTACGTAGCTTTGATCTCTAGGCTGTCTAAAACCAAAGGTTATCAACACCATAATTTTGTATTAGGGGGGGGGGGTACCATTTAAAGTTCGAAATCCTAAATTTTATAAATACTCCCAAATTCTGAAAAAACGATCGTTTTTTTTCACAAAAAGCTTTTTCACTTTCGGAAAAAGCTGTGTTGTTTATAAGGCCTCTTTTTAATGTTGCAATATAATAATAATTATAATTATTATTTACCTTTAAAAGTTATAAAAACAATTATATATATAAAATATAAATAGTTACTTTTAATTTTAAAAATAATTTTTTTTTTAATGATTAAAATCATAATTTGCCCTTTTGCACCATAATAATAATTAGCTTGTGCTTAACAACTCTTGGAAACATAAGCTGACCATGGTGAATTTATGTATCATGGTTGCAGCAGTAGCTGCAACCTAGTAAAGAGTAAACCATGTCCCTTAGTAACCAAAATTTAGACCACGTTTTAAAAGAAACTGTCTTTTGTGAAAACTTCTCAATTTTTACTGATATAAACTTTTTTCCAGATTCGACTAACTAACTAGTAATTGTGAAATTGCGAAAACAAATTTTGTAATTAGATAGAAATTTTACAAAATTTTAAATCCTAAATCTTAAAATTTTAAATACTTTGAAATCATAAATTTTGTAAATACGCCCGAATTCTGAAAAAATGGTTAGAATATATAGTATTTGCCTCTTAAAAAAGTATTTGATTAATAATTTTTTTAAACGTGAGATAATTCACTCATATTTTTAAACTTGCGTTCAAAAAGGGAGACTTGGGGACTTTTGAATTAAACTTGAGTGGAAAAAATATTTGAAATGTTGGAAAAGAAAAAGGCAGGTATTCGGGCTCTGGCTGTTGATGAATGAGTGTGTTCAATTGCATTTGTGAGTGTGATTGTGATGTGAAATATCATAGACTTTAAGAAGTAACAAACACAAAATTGTGCTATAGAGTTGTTAATGCGTGTGATTGGAATTGAATTTTATGATCCTACGCCCCTCTGGAATCTGCAAGAAAGATTCGTTTGGGTGAGTAGGAAAGCCCTTAAAATTTGTGGGGTATTAATGGTCAGCCCTTGTGTAACTCTAATTATTGGATAAGATTTTCATTTATTCATTAGTTCTTGCTATTATTTTGTTTTTCGCCATTACCCTGTGCGGCAATAAATATTGCAGCTATGTCACTGTGCAATAAATGCTGTTTTTGTCACAAATATTTATGTCATGCAATTAAAAACAATTTTTTTGAAGAAGAGGAAGTCTGCGAGCTGCGATTTGAATATTGAAAGCCACGTTAATGACATTGGTCAAGTGTGGGTGCTTCGAAAAGCTGAGGTGTTTGTGTTTTGTATAAAATTGTCAAAGGATAGTCCTAAGTACTTGTTTGACTGGCGTTTGACAATATTGAACAAAAAGCTGTACTGAAAGTGTAGTTTATCCCACTTTGTAAGAAAAGTAGTTTTGAAAGAAAGGCTGAGATGGCTCTGCCACATTTTTGGATAAGGTTGAGTAAGGTTTAATGGGGTTAAGTTCAATAGAATTTGAGTTTTGTGGGGGGTTGAGTGACAGGATGCCAAAGATTGTGTTTCTTGGCCATCCATCTGGGGACAAACGCAAAGCAGATCGTCCTCAAACAGGGTAGCGGGATTGGAACTCCACGGGAGAGGGTGAATAATGCAGCTTTGAATAGATTGGGGTGGAAGAGGAGTGTGCACAGTTGTGTTGACCTCAGGCGGGTTGGCCCTACAGTGAATTGCTACTAGTAGTACCAAAAATATGTGGAACTTCTAAGAGTGGAAACTGGCGCTAGTGTCGACAAAAAGTCAGGAACTGTGATCAGACTCTTATTACTACCCTAATTTTACCAATTACACTAAAAAAAATCAATTAGACTTGTTAAACAATGAAAAAAATGTCAAGTGTCGCCAAAGGCTAGATGACGTTGATAGTTTTTTGTCGACAATAGTGTCATTTCCCACTCTTATAAGTCACAATACTCTTTGAGTGGTATTCTATAAGCTGAATAATCATTTTTTGGCGCTTCTTCCTTTAATATTTAATCGAACTTATATGGCAAGATAAAAAATGTATTGAGAAAAAGACCTCTACACCCCTGACGACTATAGCCTCTAATACTCAACACAATGACATAATTTTGTCCTCCAGCAGTCTTAACAAATTAAATTCATTTTTATTCAGCATTACTTCGCAAACAACTTAGCGCCTATCCCTAATTCGATGGTGTTGCTCGACAACTCGACACGATGCCAAACACATGTCGATGTTTAGCTGCATTGTATCGGTGGATCGATAGTCTTGGTAAATATTAATAATTTTGATACTCTCCTTTTTTCTGCTCGAGATACAGTTTTTCAATTTAATATGTATTTGGTTTCTGCTGAACAATGATAAATCAATCCTGAATATCATTTACATCCCTATATTGTTTTCAGTGTCTTGCCAAGTGAAAACTGATTGTGCAGTTGGTGAAACCTGTTTCAATGGATTGTGCAGCACGCCTTGTCGTGGCAGTAGTCAATGTGCCACTGGGCAAGCATGTATTGGTGGTATTTGTGCACCTGGCTGTAGAACAGATTCTGACTGTCCAACTAAACGGTCCTGCATTAATAATAAATGTGAAGGTAAGTAAAACTGCTTTTTTATATGTTTCTTTGTCGTTTTAATAACATTTTTGATTCATTTTATTTGTTTAAAATTTCATTTTTTGGGTTCGAATTATTTTTGGCGAAGTTTCGATTTGTATAAATTAGATTATGTCTGTATTCCAATGTGAGAAGTAGTTGGGATGTGAGTGCTACTATTTGTGCTACTCCAGAGCAAAATATTTTTCTGAAAGTTGTTCTTGCTCAGGTATGCACACATGAATGATCGTACGAAGGGGAGAGCGTCAAAGGATCTTCCCTAAGGGGAAGGGGAACTAAAAAAAAACGCCATTAAACCTCAGTTTCTCTTAGAAGTTTTTTTTGGGACCATTTTTTAGGGGAAGAGAGAAACCCTCCCTCTGAATGTAGATACGCTTTCTCTTACTCCCATTTTACCTGGAATAATTTAAAAGGTCGAGTTTCATTAAAGTATTCAGGATAATGAAAACGAATTGGTTAAACGGAGACTCACATCTTAAGATAATTAAAATAAACAATATCAGGAAATCAATTTTCAATGAAAAAGACCTCCATATGTAGTTTATGCTAGTTATGGTAGTACCGGGTGACAAATAAAAAAAAAAAAAGAAAAAAAGAAACGTGGACAAAAAAATTAGTAAAAAAGCAAAAAACATATGACAGCAAACAGCTTAAGATGGTGTGGTAAAATTATAAAGATCTGCATATGTAGTTATGCAGTTTCTGGTAGCAGTGGGTATAAACATCAAACACCATAACACCATATCACACTAAACAGCTTAGGATGATGTAGCAAAAGGATAAAGATCTACATATGCAGTTATGCGGTTTCTGGTAGCAGTGGGCATAAACACCAAAAACCATAAAACCATATGACAGCAAACAGCTTAATATGGTGTAGTAAAATGATATGACAGCAAACAGCTTAAGATGGTGTAGTAAAATGATGAAGATCTACATATATAGTTATGCAGTTTCTGGTAGCAGTGGGCATAAACACCATAACACCATATCATACCAAACAGCTTAAGATGGTGTAGTAAAATGATAAAGATCTACATATGTAGTTATGGAGTTTCTGGTAGCAGTGGGCATAAACACCATAACACCATATCATACCAAACAGCTTAAGATGGTGTAGTAAAATGATAAAGATCTGCATATGTAGTTATGGAGTTTCTGGTAGCAGTGGGCATAAACATAAAAAAAAAAATGTGGGTGACAAATTAGCATAAAAGAAGCTACAAAAATATATGGTAAGAAACAGCTTAAGAACGTCTAGATTTTCTTTGAAGGTGTAGTTTTTTTTTTTGAGAATCAACAGGTTGTTAATATTTGAATTTTTATGGACGAAAAGTGTTGTCAAATTAAACTAATTCGTTTTTTTTTTTTTGCGGTTTCAACGTGATATCACCCTCAGAAATTGTGGTACTGTCTTAATTACTTCTTAATTTTGGAATAACCAAAATAAAATCTTAGAAAATCACGTTTTTTAGTAAATCTAAGATGGTCTTGTTGACTGAAAAAATATTCTTTTTAAATAATAATACAATAGTAATAATATTATTTATAACCCATTCACATCACAAGACAAATAGTGCAGTAAACACTTAAAAAAAATGTGATTCAAAAAACGAAAATCAACAATAACATTACATAACAAACATAAATCACCAATAACAATTACACAACAATAACATTAAATAAATAAAATTAATAAAACAAACGGATCAAACCATGGTAAGGCGACAAACGCCAAAACGCTGTTTCTAAAAAGTTTTTCGTGTAAACCAGTCAGCTTCTCAGTAATATTCGGAAGGTAAAACTTAATTATTATTTTTCGTGTCCTATACCAAAGAGGCGGATAGAGAAGATATTTACAGAAACGGAAATAAGCCACTCGAATATCACTAAAATCCTTTATTCCTGCCCAGAAAGGTAAAGAACAGAATGATCTGAAAAAGTAGAATAAAGCTTTCCAAGGGCAATACGATTATATTTACCTCGATTAGCTACAATTTTAGAGTAAACAATCTGGATCTTTGTTGGACGGCACGCTCACGAAAAGTTTTAAGATTATTGGTAAGTTTAATATCCAACCACTGCATCAAATCTACATGGGGATGGAAAATTTTTTAGAACTTAGAGGTTTAGGAGGGGATGGAAAATTGAAAGGAAGATATTCACATTTACCAACGTTAAGCGAAAAGACCGATTTTAGTAAAAGAATAAGAAACTTTATGAACCATCTGGGATAGTCTGAGTTTAGACGGGCTAATTAGAAGAATATTATCAGCATAAGCAAGGTATGAAATAGTAGTTAACCCAACAAATATTCCCAACAAGTATAAGAAATATTCTCAAGAATATTAGAAATACAAAATTTGAAATACTTGGAGATAAATACTCCGACCTGCCGCACACTCCGACAAACAAGGACAATGAAAAAAGAAAGGGCACGAATTAAAAGTTTTAATTCGAAGATAAGGTTTACTATACCAAACTTAAGAAGAACAATAAAAGAAAGGTTAATCCCGTGATATAAAGAGAGTAAAGAGCCTGACTGTGTAAAATACTATCGAAAGCCTTAGAAAGATCATAGAAAGAGCACAAATAATTTCCTTGGTACTTCAAACTTGAATATTTTCTCTTTTTTCTTATAGATCCTTGCCAATTTAATTCATGTGGAAAGAACGCCATCTGTGCTGTTTCAAATCATGTTGTTGATTGTGAATGTCCAAAGGCTTTGTAGGCTTCCCCACTGCCCAACAGGGATGTGTTAGAGCGCCATCCTCGTGTAGAGGTGATAATGCTTGTGGAGATGGATTTATATGTGAAGGAGGCAAGTGTATCTCGGCCTGCAAGGACAAATTTGGTAAGTAGTAAGTAATAAGTTGTGTGCTTTTTGATAATATACTTGTTTATGATGAACTTGGCACGGTTGAAAAAAAAAAAATATTGGCCCTTTTAATGGCCCTGTTTTTTTTAGGGGGTCTTTCCCATAATTCATTTGAACATTAGGATCATCCTGGCCCAAAGTCTTACGCCTATAAATTTAAAACTAATTAGCGACAAAAAGTGTTCCGTCCATTTCCGGGACAAATTTTCGTAAACGGCAAAAAATTTTGTAAATAATAAGCTCTATGCTTTTGGTAATGTTAGTCGCTTATCATGAACTTCGGGGACGGTCAACAATAAATATTTATTGGCTATTTTATGAGCCCAATTTTTTGCAGGGGAGGGGGACGGCTGTTGCTCTGGAATTTGTTTCGCTCATTCTGTTTCTTTTAGATTGTGAATTGCGAACTGATCAGGGACAAAAAAATTTGGCCTATTTTTTTAAAAAAAGGTTAATGTTTTTTTAAGGTTTTAGGGTTTTCATCTGAATCATTTCTATTAGTGTTCTTTTGATTCTGCTGCACGATTATCACGTCATTGTGATATTTCTATCTCAGGTTAAATTTTGTTTTATTGTTGCTTTCTTATTTTGGTGAAATTTTTACTTTGACCTGTGCTCATTTTTCTCTTTTGTTTTATCGAGGCCATACCCAGGATATTTTTCGGAGGAAGTTTTACTCAAAGACTTTTATTCGGGGGGGGGAGTGTACACAAAAAACCCTCAAAAAAACACATACAAAATTTGTTTATATCCATTTTTGTTACATTTTTATGAGTCAAACAAACATTTCGGGGGGAGGGGGGGTTCAAACTCACCTAACCCCCCCTCCCCTCTGGGTACGGGCTTGTGTTTTATTTTATTTACTATAACAATATTTTTCTTATTTACTTGAGCCAATAAGTTTTATTCAAGGACCTGAAATGTATAATCCCCGCCCACTTCAAAAACCCTTTTCATATATATATATATATATATATATATATATATATATATGTATATATATATATATATATATATATATATAGATATATAATATATATATATATATATATTATATATATATATATATATATTATATATATATATATATATATATATATATATATATATATATATATATATATATATATATATATATATATATATAGATATTCAGTATATATATATATATATATATATATATATATATATATATATATATATATATATATTCAGTATATATATATATATATATATATATATATATTCAGTATAATATATATATATATATATATATATATATATATATATATATATATATATATATATATATATATATATATATTTATATATATTTATATTATATATTATATGCATTACGGTGAAAGACCAAAATCTGGCAAATATCGACATTCACCGGCGAATAGTCCATGATTAAAAGCCAAAATTTGATTTTATTATCTTGATCTAGGTAAGGTGGTCTGTAGGCTGTTCCTTGCTTTATTTTCAACCAGGGAATCCATATTTCCTTTTGAAAGATACCCCTTTCAAGTATTTTTCTTTCTTTTGTTCCAGAATGTTCAGAGGGAGAGCACTGTTTGCAAGGAATGTGCCTTCGAGCCTGTTACAATGATGCAAGTTGTTCTCAAGGGGATATTTGTATGTCTGGCATGTGCAAACCTGGATGTCGTTCCAACTTGACTGTGGCAAAAATGAAGATTGTCATAGGCGTAAATGTGTCTGCCTAAATGGCTATACCATGGCTCCTGATGGTACTTGCGTAGACGTTGACGAATGCTCGACCAGGCCTTGTCACCCATCTGCAAGCTGCGTAAACACATGGGTTCTTTTAAATGTTTGTGCGTTGAAGGAAGTGGTGATCCATACGGAGGTTCTGGCTGCTTGAGTGCCGTGGAATGCGATGCTGACTCTGTATGTGATCCCAACTCTGCTTGTATGTCAAGCAAATGTGCAGATCCATGCAGCACAAAAAAAAGCTGTGGCAACAATGCCTACTGCACAGTTGTTGATCATGAAGCGATCTGTACATGTCCGTCTATGTCAAAAGGAAATCCAGATGTTGAATGCTACCCAGTTGAATGTGAAAAAGATGGGGATTGCCTGCCAAATAGAGCATGTGATACAAGTATTTTCTAGATGTGTCAACCCCTGTGATGCCTATCCGTGTAGGGATGGCGCTTGTAATGTCGTAAACCACGTAAGTAGCCCTTTCTATTGTTTTTTTCGTTGGTTTCAATTTTGTATGTATGTATAGTTATATTACCCGGCATAATGCACAAAGCCATATAGCTGATGGAGTAAAAGATATGGAAGAAAAAGAAGAATAGAATAGACACAAATCAAAACAACAGCCAGAGGTGTTGTTTGGGGGAGGGACAAGGGGTGCAGTCCCCCCCCCCCCCAAAAAAAAAAATTGGAAAAATATATTTTATGCAGCCCATACCCCTTGATTATCCGGATATGAACCCTTCTTGCCCCCCCCCCCCCAAATAAAAAGGCTTGAAATTTGCCCCTGACAACAGCACGACTAGCCAACTGAGAGTAATTTAGAAAATTACTTTCACAATTTAGATTCTTTTGCTAGGACTCATTTTGTCCGCGACAGCTTCCAGATTGCTAGTAACTAAATAATTATGTTCATTGTTTTCGTATTTGTTTACTTGCCATTATTAAACGCTAATTTGCAATATTTAAATATCAATTTTTTAAATTAATGTAAGTACCAGGGGACAAAGCTTCGCTTGGTGAAGCGAATTTTAGATATGAAAAACCGTTCAGGGGCGGTTCCAGGCTTTTGCTTGGGGGGGGGGGGCAAAATAGGTTGATCTGAATTTTTTTTTTTAGGGGGGGGGGCGCCAAATAGGTTGAATCGATAAACTTGCGTTAGGAGCAATTTTAATTAACGCAAACTTGAGTTAATTAAGTAAATTACACTACTTTAGACTACGCTAGGGGGAGGGGGCATGCCCCCCCTCCCCTGGATCTGCCACTGAAACGGTGTCCAGCGCTTTCCACCTCCCCTTGAAAATTTAATAACCCAAACCCTGATTTGACAAAAAAAAAACAACATTTGGCGTAATTTTTCTTCATTTAGTTACATTGACATTCATTTTATTTTTTGTTTAGTCAATTAAAGATTCAAAACCAAAATTCAATTAAGCTCAATTTAAATGTGTCAAACTGCAAGGTTCAATTGACCTGCAGGGGGGCTGTTTAATTAAACAATTAAGCAATGACTGTATACGAATTTGACAACAAACAGGTTGGAATATAACAAATTTAGCCCAAGTCGGAACGTTTAAGAATAGTAATGTGGTAATTGATTCACTCACACTTGTCCCACTGTCAAACTTCGGTTTGAATTTTTTTTTTTTCTGGCTGTTGGTTGTCTAATTTCAGTTAACAGAAGATTTAAGAAAAATAGATCAAGGGCGATGGGAGGGGAAAACGATTTTCCCAGAGTCGTGACCTATGTAGGTCGTTTTTCACACCAGAAAATGTTTAGTATGTATAGCGTTTTGTATGAATAAAATGTTAGTAGAAAATGTTAGTATGAATATATATATATATATATATATATATATATATATATATATATATATATATATATATATATATATATATATATATATATATATATATATATATATATATATATATATATATATATATATATATATATATAGATATAAATATATATATATATATATATATATATATATATATATATATATATATATATATATATATATATATATATTATATATATATATATATATATATATATATATTATATATATATATATATATCTATATATATATATATCTATATATATATATATATATATATATATATATATATATATATATATATATAGATATATATATATATATATATATATATATATTCTTAGACACCATGTATATTCTTAGACACACAGTATATTTCTTAGACACCATGTGTAGAGAATTCTTAATTCTAGGCTCTAATTTAAACTGTTTTCAGACGCTTAATTTAAGAATTTCAATAGCTGTAAAATTTAAACAATTCTAGACGCTAATACACATAATTCAAACAGTTTATAAAATATTATAATAGTTTTGTTTTGTATTCACGGGTGAACAAATTTGTTTTTCCGCCATCTTGTGTTTTTTTTTGGTCGTCAAAAAGTCGTCAAGTCGCCGAATAAGCCTTTTGTCTACAACTATCACTTCCATTGGAAATGGCCGGGAAATTTTTTTACTTTTTTGGCTTTTGTTTGACCCGTTTTAGAAAGAATCATTTTCATTTTCTTTTTTTGACGACCATCATCGGTCATTTTTTAAGAATGGCTGCAATTCTGCAATTCGCAATTATTATTTTTCATTCCTAAACTGCAATAAAAGATGAACGACTTAGCTTCTTGTTTTTTTCCTTCATATTTAAAATTTTTTATTAGATTTTGCAATTCTGAAGCGACTGAAGGAGAACGGTTCAAAATCACTAAAAAGTGTATTTTCAAACCAATAATTTTTGGTTTTTGAGGGAGCTTTTTAACCAATATTATTTAAAAAAAAATTCGCAAAACTAAAACAAAAACTTGCATAGATTTTAATTCCTAAAGCCTGACCAATAGCCACACCTTCAGCAGCATACCAAACTAAATGAACTACTGCCACTGAGTTTTTATTTATTTCAGCTCCCAACTTGTGTTTGTCGACTTGGTTTCGAACTCGTAAACAACGAATGCAAAGACACCGACGAGTGCCTAAATTCTCCCTGCCATCCGACTGCAGAGTGCGTCAACAGACCCGGCTCCTACCAATGCGCATGCCCAGAAGGTCTTGTTGGTGACCCTTACGTAACTGGGTGTAGAGACAGTTTTTCCTGCAAGAATAATGGGGACTGTCCTTCAACTGCAGTGTGTACCAAAGGATCGTGCAGAAATCCGTGCTCTGAAAGTATTTGTGGCACAGGGGCTGAGTGCATGGTTGAAAATCATTCCGCAGTCTGCAAATGCCCCTTTGAGGTAAAAAATTTTCTATGGAGTAAAGCTGATGTTTTCCCCTCCACTAAAGCTCGATTGGTATCCACATACTAAAAAACGAGTCTAAGACACTAATTAGTACTTCTGAACAAGTTTGGCTGGGATTCAACGATCTTTGCGATAAACAGACTAATGTCAAAAATTCGGAATTTCCCCCCCCACAATTTCCCATATTTCTCGTATATTTTACCTTTTATATATTCTTTTTAATTTTCTATTACCATTAGTCAGCCTCACTGTTGATTGAAAAAAAGTCTGCCTCATAAAAAACAAATTATTCAATCCCTCTTCTAAAGAATAACCATTTCCCCATTTGTCGGTTTTCTATTTGTTACCTTTTCAGAGCCATTTTCTCTCGTTTTGTCATTTTTTGTTTATTAATTTATGCAATTGTTTAATTTGGGTGAATTAGCCTATTTATTTTTATCTTCTTATACATTGTTTTTATTTATATATCATAATTTTCAACCGATTTTTCAAATTCATCTTTTTTTAAAGCTTGTAATAGCCGATGTCTTTTATATTAATTTATCTCTTGTTTTAAAATTTTAATTTTAGGTATTGCCTTAAAAAAAAGCCCATCTCTATAGCGGATTTTGTTGTAGATTTGAAATTCTTCAAATGATACACTGTTTGAAGATTGCTTTAAAAATGTATAATTTGAAGAATAAAAATATGACTCACATGGTAACTTGTGAGGAAACCTAAATTTTTTCTCAAACAAGGGTAGAATTATTCCAAAATGTTTAGAAAAGATGGAATAATATCCAGCAGATTTCTATGCTCTGAGAGTATGTGTAGCACAGGGGCTGAGTGCATAGTCGAAAATCCCTTCGCAATCTGCAAATGCCCCTTTGAGGTAAGAATTGTCTATGGATTGCATCCACACGTCAGAAAGCAAAACAAAGTTGCCAAACAATACTTCTGACCAAGTTTGGCTGGGGCCCGACGTTCCGTTTCGGTGGATATACTAATGGCAGGAATTTGAAATTTTCCCTGCAATTTACCTTATTTTTCCATAACTTGTATCTTACCTTTTCATGGTTCATATTTGCTTTAAATTAATAAATTATGAAGCTTGTTGATAGAAATACTACCAGACGAGCGTTGGGGTCTGAGGTCCTATATCACCTAAAAACCGCCTTGGCATCCTAACTAGCACAAGGCTGTATCCAAAAATTTGCTAAGAATTTGATAGATGGTAAACGGTGGCAAAACAGTATCGTTTGTACTTTTTGTGCCAAAAAAGAGTTGAGCTAACGTCTTTTTTTTGTTTGGGAGGAGGAAGGCTAGAACCATTTAAACCACCCCCTAGATCATGGCATGGTCCAGTTTTATCGTTTTAAAAGTAAATTAAGAATTGCAAAAGTATTATCTCTATTTTGTCTAATAAAGCTTTTTGAGGTATTAGCCCCCCTCCCTATATTTGAGATGACCCTTATACCTTTTATGACCTTTTTCACTAAAGATAGTCCCTATGACCTTTTTAGAATTTTAAATATGGACATATATTGTTTTACACTATAGGTGACATACAGTAGAAAAATATGTAAAAAATATGTATAATGTCTAGAATATATAATATTAAAAAATGTAAATAAATAATTATTTCAAAAGATATATATATATATATATATATATATATATATATATATATATATATATATATATATATATATATATATATATATATATATATATATATATATATATATATATATATATA
The DNA here is from genome assembly GCA_027921565.1 of Artemia sinica. Lineage (NCBI taxonomy): Eukaryota > Metazoa > Arthropoda > Branchiopoda > Anostraca > Artemiidae > Artemia > Artemia sinica. The sequence goes on from CM051275.1 coordinate 2,743,090, forward strand.
TA
>CM051275.1:2745591-2921250 GCA_027921565.1 Artemia sinica
ATATATATATATATATATCTTGTCATAATATTAACAATAATGAAAAAGACCCTGGTTAAAGAAAAACAGAATATGAAAACACAAAAAATGCTAAAATGTCTGGCAAGTAGACACGAGAGGCTACCTCAACATGAATTAAAAAAAATTTTTTTAATTAATATATTTTAATTTCCTTACATCACACTTCAATAAACAGTCTTTAATATATCCCTAACTTCAGATGAGACTGCCAAGATGACCCAACTGGAAATCTATTGTAATTTGGGATATTTTACTGTTTTTTCTGGGTCTCATTGCATCAGAACCTCTTCGTATTAAATCTTATTTGAAAATTAAGTTTCTGCTCTTACAGCACCCTGTCAAAGCGCTCGTGACTGCCTTCCTTCCGACCATGTGTGACGGCGAATGTCGTCCAGCATGTAGCACAACCCAACCTTGCCCAAAATATCAAACATGCAGCGCTGGCTCTGCGTTCCTGAGGAGCCAATATGCAGAGCCGATACCGATTGTGATAGTCGCTCTGCATGCGTAAGAAAACGACGTTGGCATCGCCGAGTGTGGTAATCCATGCGCAGGCACTTTTTGTGGAAGGAATGCTGAATGTAGTATTGAAGATCATCAGCCCGTCCTAGTTTTTTTTTTTTTTGTTTTTTTTTTTATTCATCAGCCCGTCTGTCGTTGTCTGAATGGATACTTTGGTAACCCTGAGGTATTTGTATACGGATTTCCTTTTTCGGTTTATGTGGAAGTTGCTAGAAGTTTAGGTTGACCTTAGTTCTGCTGTAGTTGGACTGAAATTTGACCCCGTTTTCATAGTTACTATATTTAATTGACATATTGATTCTTGGATGATTTTTTTTTCGGGGGAGGGGGGGGGGGGGCTATCCGAAGGTTTAAATAGATCAGGCTGGGGTCTGAAATCCAAAAACATTGTATTTAAAATCCCGGACATCCTAAGTTCCTATTGGTGGTCCAAGTCGCTAATTTTAAGAGAACTTGCTCAAGGTGAAGCAATTCTTGAGAGAGAATTTGGTTTTTGTATTTGTTTTTTGGAAGGGGGAGGGGGGGGCAGGGTGCTTGGTGATATTATCAGGTTGGTTTCTGAAGTCCGAAATTCGTACGATATTCGAAGTTCCCGTAGAGAATTCCAGACCAAAAAAGTTTTCAATATTGTCAGTCTCAAGGGGAACACCCTTTAATATATAATAAGGAGGGAATAAGGGTGGGGCTATAGAATATTTATTATTTTTAGTTGTATAGATGATATAAATTTGTTCCCTGTTAATTATTAATTCTTTATATTAACTGGTATTAATTGATAATTTATTTAATATTGATATGAAATAATTAGCATAAGTTTATCACTCTTTATTGGGAATAAATCCTTTCTGGTCCTTATTGGGTCCTTTTTTAGACGAATTGAGTTATTATTACTTTAATAAACCTGTTATTATTTATCATACATTTTGTTTGACTACCTTGATTTACATGACTTTGGGGCTATTATGAGCCATTGTTGCCTGATGAGGTACACATGCACCATTTGGACGTTTTTTTTACTTATTCAAAATTGCACATTTGGCAAATTTTTGCCAAAAATAGCACTTTCGGTGTGTTTTCACACCGAAAGTTGCACTAGAACTGATGGTTGCACTAGATTTTATTATACATCTCGTAACACTGGTATAAAGATCATCTTGGCAAAAATCTAAACTGAATAAAAATTAATAAAATCTGAATAAATATATGAAAAAAAGCAAAAAAAAAATTGCAAAAAAATGGATATAGTTGGGTATATATAATAAGGAAAATAAAAAAATGATTAAAAAAAATACAAAACGAGCATTAAATAAAAGTAAAACCAAGTAGACAATTAAATAAATTTCTTGTATTTATTCAAGGATGATAAGATTGGCTGCACAGCAGTTGAATGTGAAGTGGATTCTGATTGTTCCTTGATTCGACATTGCTCAAACTCCAAATGTGTGTCACCCTGCGGAAAGGACAACCCTTGTGCCGACAATGCCATCTGCTTCAATGAAAAACATGAAGCTGTTTGTCGCTGCAAACCAGGCTTCACTGGTGACGGAAAACTAAGCTGTACTGAAGTGGACAATTGTGCATCCTATCCATGTGCCCCTGGTGCAACGTGTACAAATGGCAGAGGAACGTATCAGTGCAGCTGCCGGGATGGTTATATTGGTGAAGCTTATAATGAAGGTTGTTATGAGCCAATTGAATGTGTAACAGATTCAGATTGTCCAATAAATGCTTTATGTGGGGAAGAAAACGGAAGGCCTAAATGCCAAGGTAGGTCCTTTTGTCTTTTCTGAGAAGAAGATTTTATCATTTCTTTTGATTAGTATTTAAAATTTAGAGGAAGCGAGCTGTTTTTTTTTTTTTTTTATTTCTCTTTTTAAATCACGAGAAAAAAGATTCGTTGGAACCTCACCAGATTTTATATTTTCATATTTTTTTCTATATTTTATATATTTTATATTCTATATATTATATATTTTATATATTTTATATTTTTTTATATATTTTATATATTTTATATTTTATATATTATATATTTTATATTTTATATTTTATATTTATATTTTATATTTTATATTTTGAGTTTTTTTTTATTATTTATTGTAGTGCTTTTTAAAATTTTGTATCAGTTTTTTTCTCACCCACATCAGTATTCTACCTAGGGTAGAGGTTAAAGTTCAGTTAATATCCACTATTGCCCATTGAGGGCTCCGTTTTTTTTCGGGGGGAGTGGGGATTCCTGTTCTATCCTCAGTGCGTCTAGGTAATACTATGGCTAATTTCCTTTTTCTATTTTATAGGTACTTGTGCATGGGTATAGTTTGGATCTAAAACTTTTCCCACGCTATTAGCTTTTGATTTTTCTTACTAGTATAAGAATTTTTCCTTGGGGGGGGGGGGGGGGGGGGGGGTGGGGACTAGGAAAATTAATTTTTAGGTAATAATTTCCGTGGGAGGACTTGACATTTGTTTGTTTTTTTTGGGGGGGGGGAGGGGGTCTCAACCCTGTGTGTAGGTTTGGCTTTCCGTGTAAAGCACTTCTTCTAATTACTCTTTTTTTTTACTTACTCTCAATACTTTTTTCCCTCGTTTATTTCATCGGAATGTTTTTTTATTTATATAAGTATTTTCCATAAAGAAAATGGAGAGGAAAAGAGATTTAATTTTAAATAGGAATTTTCCTAAGAGGGTGTGACTGATCTCGGGGGGATGGTTCCCTCTTAATCCCCGTGTGTGCAGGTTTAACATGGCTTATGTTATTTTGTCTTTTATAGATCTCTGTACCGGTGTAGAGTGTGGACTGAACGCAGAGTGCACCGTTGGTAATCGTGTTGCTGCATGCAACTGCTACAGTGGATATACTGGAAACCCATCTGATCTGGAGAAGGGGTGTTACCCTGCTAACAAGTCCTGTGGGAAATCCGATGATTGTCCGCTTGGCATGTACTGTGATATGGAAATTTGCAAGCGTAAGTATACTATTTGATTTCAATTTGCAAGTTAAAGAAATTTGGTATATTTAACTGACTTTCCGTATACAATATTATTTGTCGTGCAGTTTGATACAACATATCGTTGTCAGGCTAACTACTACAAGCTACAAGTCATATTAAAATAACACGGCTTCCAAGTTGGTGCAGCGTCATGACGCCTTGGGCTAAAACATGATGAGCTATCATCCTTTAGCCCTCCCTCTTCATAACTTCTGCCTTGGGTGCCTGCCAAGATGTGCCCAATGGTTTTAAGTCCTTTTGTAGTTTTGTCTTAGGCCTACGTGTGGCGTCTAGGTTTTCTGTAACTACCTTGTGGATTATATAGTCGAATTATTATTGATGTATGGTGCTTCATCCACTTAGATCTCTCTTTTACGATATATATGGTGAAAGGGGCCGAGCTGCTTCGTTCCTAAATGTTAGGTTTGGCTCTTTGGTTTGTTACCAAGGTAAGTGAAGCTGTCCTGATCAATCTTTTCGTTACCCATCGTCACCTTTTGATCTTCACTTATTCCAAGCCTTTGTGGATTAGTCTTCTTAACATTAATTTTCAAACCTAATCTTCAACCCTGAACTCGCAAAACCTCTTTAAGTTCATTCGTTTTGCTCACACTTTCATCTAGGATGCTTAAATCATCAGCATAATCTAAGTCAAAGGGAGTTTTTCCTCCTTCTTCAAAGCTTCTGTCATGGCTGTCTGCCAAGATGTGCCCAATGGTTTCAAGTCCTTTTTAGTTTTGTCTTAGGCTTATGTGCGGCGTCTAGCTTTTCTGTAACAACCTGTGGATTAATAGTCGAATTATTATTGACGTACGATGTTTGGCTGGTTTATTCGTGTTTGGCTCTTATGTCATACTTTGGCCTTTCTGCCTTTATGTCACAGATTTGGCCTTTCTGGCACGTTGTTGCCAGACTTTTCTTCATCAAGTTATCCCTCCATAATTTTTGAAAACCCTATAGAATGTCCAGCCCTTGCGCCATATTTAGCTATAATCATCACGCTTGGTTCGCATACCTAAGGTTTGATACTTCTCAGATCCTTTTCATCTTCCAGACATTTGATGAAACGTTTGAAAACGTTAGTCTCGCTAATCCCGATTTTGATCAGACCCTCTTCATCTCTATAACACTTGAAGAAACGTTTAAAAACGTTCGTATCCCTAAGTTTGACCTTACTCAGATTTTTTTCATCCTCAAAAAATTTGAAGAAACGTTTGAACACGTTCCTCTACATAAATACAATCCTACTCAGATCCCTTTCATCTCCCAAACATTTGATGAAACGTTTGAAAATGTTATTTTCTCTAATCTCGACTTTGTTCAGATCCTTTTCATCTCTGTAATACTTAAAATAAAAGTTCAAAATAGGATAAAATCCTTTTTAATAGACAGTGTATAGAAAATTCACAAACAATACCAGATATTTTCGGTCACATATACAGTGACCGAAATATCTGGTATATTTTGTGAATTTTCTATAAACTGTCTATTAAAAAGGATTTAACCCTATTTTGAACTTTTATTTTATCGTCATGGAAAGGCAGTTTGGTCTCCGAAATTATCTTTGTAACACCTGAAGAAACGTTTGAAAACGTTCGTATCCCTAAGTTTGATTTTACTCAGATTCTTTTTATCCCCCAAAAATTTGAAGAAACGTTTGAATAGGTTCTTCTACATAAATACAATCCTACTCAGATCCCTGTCATCTCCTAAACATTTGATGAAACGTTTGAAAGCGTTAGTTTCCCTAATCTTGATTTTCCTCAGATCCTTTTCATCTCTATAACGCTTGAAGAAACGTTTGAAAATGTTCGTATCCCTAAGTTTGATCTTACTCAGGTTCTTTTTATCCCCAAAAAATTTGAAGAAACGTTTAAATACGTTCCTCTACATTAATACAATTCTATTCAGATCCCTGTCATCTCCCAAACATTTGATGAAAAGTTTGAAAACGTTAGTCTCCTTAATCACGATTTTGCTGAGATCCTTTTCATCTTTATAATATTTGAAGAAACATTTGAAAACATTTGTCTCCCTAAATATGATCTTGCTCATATCCTTTTCATGTTCTAAGCATTTGAAAAAACGTTTGAAAATGTTCCTCTACATAAACACAATTTTGCTCAGGTCCCTTTCATCTCCCAAACATTTGAAGAAATGTTTGAAACGCTCATTTCCCTAATTTCGATTTTGCTCTGATCCTTTTCATCTCTATAACATTTGAGGAAACGTTTGAAAAAGTTCGTTTCCCTAAATCAGTTTTCGCAGTTTCTTTTCATCTCTAGAAAATTTGAAGAACACTCATTTCAAGATAACACATAAAATATAATGAAAAAAGGCTAATAATCAAAATCCACAGTATTTTCCCACAAAGAGTAGAGTTTGAGGGGCTGGAGAAAACCCGTCCTGAACATGAGTAACATCACTCTAGATGTTTTTTAACGTAGATGTAGATATCACAAGTACCATAATAAAGATAATGAAAAGGTAGGAAAATAGAAATTAAAAAGAAAAAAAAACAAGGAAATTAAAGAAATAATAAGAGCCAGATGATGAGTAGATTGGAAAAAGTTCGACGGAGCTATATAATTACTCCAGAGGGATTGTGCCTTTTTAAGTTTTCAATAATTTTAAAGTTTTCATAATTAAGTTTTCAATAATTAAGTTTTTAATAATTTAAGTTTTCATTAATTAGGTTTTCAAAGATTCTAAAAAATATCTTTTCGGTGATATTCGGAATATGACAACAGTCAACTGTAAACAACCTTTAGACTTCTTTATTTCGTTTTCCGTTTACGTTTTACGATTACATTTACGTTTTTTTGTTTACGTCACACGTATGCCCTCTTTGCAGTGACTACGCACTCTTGCAGTCCCCTCTTTGCAGTCTTTGTGATTGTGAAGGCAGCTAGAAGTTGTAAGCATTTAAACTTTTTTACTATTCTAGTATTAAAAATTTAGGAGATTCGATGGTTTTATTATCAAATGGGTCTCATTAGCAAAGATTGTTGAACTTGCATTTACTGTCTGATTGAGTTTATTGCTATTACAAATAGATCTCCCAAAAATAAGATAACTCAACTCGTTTGCTTGCCTGATTATTTTTATTTGCATGAAGTATTTTTTAGGATAATAATCAGATTTCCATCCATATTTGACCCGTGGCAGTTCTGTAGTTCGTCAGGCTTTAATAAAATCGGGACAGGTCCCGTTTTTCACCACGGCATAGCATTATATATAATTGGAACAAATTTCGTAGTTTTATAGATTTCAATAAATCCTTGGTTAGTCATAAAATTAGATTAAAGAATCGCTTAATTAGCAACTATTAAATGCATATAATTTTTGGAGTGGAAGCTCCTCATTTTATTTTATTTATTTTTTATTTGGTTATTTTGAATTTATTGGGATTTTTTTTTTGTTACCATACGGAGAGTTGAAGAGCCATCTTTTTAATCCAGTATCTGGAGATGGTATTATTTATTTATTGTTGAGTATATAAGCCCACACACGAGTTATTCTCACCGTGGGTCATTAATTTGATAGTTTTGGGAAACATTTTTTATTGATTAATAAAGAATTGAACTTCGTTTCGCACTGAAAATGAAGAAAAAGTTAAATAGAGGAGTGCGATAAAGAAGAAGATAAAGCTATAGCAAGTTAAATTATTATACAACATCGCGATGTTAGCCCTAAAAACATCAAACAACAAGTAAGTTTTACTTTTTACTGAAGTTCTACTTCGTTGTATTTCACTCCACATTATGGTTAGCTTCATTTTACCTTAATTGCAATTATAGTTTTTTTAAATAATTCTAATTGTAAGTTGTAGTTTTCACGTCAAAAACTCATTTTGGAACTAAACATTATTAAAAATAAATCATGTTAATAAAAAGAAAACAAATTCTTCTGAAATTGTTTATTTACTAGAAATCAAAGTTACCCAAAACGAATCCTACAATTAATGATTTAATCCCCATGCACCGATTCTGACTGTACAGTAGGCTCCGTTCAATGCAAGTATTACATATATTCTGGGGCGCGGAGAAAGCATTTTTATTTAGTTGAGCGTCTTCCTCAATATTCCTTCAAAGTTGAAACTTGATGCTAAAAAAAAAACTAATAGGCTACCATGCTTACCTAATGTAAGAATCCTTATATAAAAAAAAAAAAAAATTAGCGTCATACTGAATTACTGACCTAATGCAAGAAATGCAGATATTGAAAAAAAAGAAAAAAAATCCCGAGAATTTATTTACTCGAAACCAAAAATTATCTGAAAAAATTCTACAATTTATAATTTCAGCTCCATGCACATCCGATTCTGACTGTCCAATAAGCTCCATCTGTTCCGGTAGCCAGTGTATAAATCCATGCGATCAGCCTGGATCTTGCGGTCTAAACGCGGTGTGTGACGTCATCGGATTTGAGAAGTCCTGTTCTTGTCCTGAAGGTTTCACTGGTGACGCTCGAATTGAGTGTATGCGAATGCCATCTGTCTGTCGCACCAATGCAGATTGTAAAGGTATCGCTTGCAAAGATGGAATGTGTATGCCGGGCTGCAAGGTGGATAATGACTGTGCTTTAAATGAAAAATGTGTAGATGGCGACTGCATGTGTAAGTTTTTTACGACTTTTAAAAGAATTGAAAATTGAGTCTAATCACATCATTTCTGTTAAAAAAAGAAGGGGAAAAAAAATGCTAACTGGCGGGATGCCAAAACATGTTTTTTTTTTTACTGTGCTAAAATACACAAAAATCTACAAAATTAGTTGAAGAGGAGATGAAAACATCCGGGGCGTTTTTATTTTATTAAATATTTTTTTGGGGTTTAAATTAACAAACTAATTATTTTTTATTCTCCATATTTGTGTTCACGCTACTTTATTGTTGCGAAGTCACGTAGAACTTTTATTTCTTGACTCGTGAAGTTGATACTTCATTTTATACAAATGGTGACATATACCTTTTTTCTTTCTTTATTTCTTTTATTTAGCAGCACGTAGAAAGAAAGATGGATAGAATGTTGTTTAAGTATTTTTTTTTTATTTTTTTCACCAAGAATCAGAATAAAAATATCTTTTTTTACTCCTGGATCTATTTTAGGATATATTTTAGGTCTATTCATATCTGAAAACCGCAATTAAAAAAAAAGAAAGAAATCTTGGTTGTTTCAAAATTATGAGGCTATTAGAGCAGTCACATTTGATCAGTGTTACCACGTTAAACTGTGAAGACAAATAAGCGAATTTAAATATCTAAATTTGGCAACGTTTCTTATTCGTAAAAAATACAAACATTAACCATCTTTTTTGACTCCCAAAGCAAACTACACAGAATATTGAGCATCACATCATCATAAATGTAACATTCAAAGGTCAAATTTTTCATAACAAGATATACATTTAGAAACAACAGCCGGATCCATGGCCGAAGAGAAACAATACAAGGAATAAGGGGCCCGTGTACAGCAAGGCATCTTCAGCTTTAAAAAACAAAAACAAAAACTAACTAGAATCTAAAACTAAAATAATATGAATGAATATATATATAAAACTAAAAACAGATTAACTAATATATACACAATTAATACTCGCATATACAATTAACCAGTTACTTCTATGAAACCACAAAAGCAACTGCATTATAAATATACTTGTCTTAATTATTCTGTTGAGAAATAATCCGACGGCTAGCATTTAATGCTGCCAATCTTTTTGTTATTTTATTTGTTTTTTTTTTTGCCATTTTTCATAAGTTCAAATACCTGTTCAGATGTATGGTGTTCATGAATAATCAATGGATACTAGCTGAAGTAGACGCACCAATATTAAGTTTTACAAGCAAGATTGTTAGTAATAAATTGTTCACGTTTTATATATTTTCCATTTCTGAGCTATTTGTCCACTGTTTGGTCGCTTTTCTACCGTCGCGTGTACCATATTCGTTATAATGAAAAGATTTTTTTGTTATATAATTACTATACATTTATATTTGTAATGTGTGTTAGATATATTTGTTCCAAAATATTTACCAAAAACTAAGAAGAGTATAATTTTAAATTTTAAATAAAATTTATTATGTCTAAATTAGAATATTTATATATAAAAATAGATGAAAAAAATTAATTAAAGCTATGGTATAATATGCTATGCAATTTATTGTCTCTTAATATTACTCCCAAATAATATTCTATATATATTTAGATCATTCGTGATATCGTTGATATATATGTTTGTATATTTTACAAATATGCCGCAAATTTTTATCCACTTTTGCATAAGTTTTTTTTTGAAGCTTTCACTATTTATTAGGACCAGGCTCAGGCTTGGTTAGTTTATAGATACTTTCTGTGGTTTATCAATAGAGTGATAATTGCAGTGGTTATTTTTTAATATACATATATTTATTCATTTCTACTTATAGTGACATGCCGAATGGATAACGATTGTTTCCTAGGCCATATCTGCAGCTCAAATAAGTGTATTATTGGCTGCCGAGGAAACGAGGACTGCGCCTCCTCTCAGGCGTGCATAGGGTCCAAGTGCCTCAGTCCATGCAAGGAGGACAGCTGCGGGCCAAGCGCTTTATGTACAGTTATTAGTCACCGACCTCAATGCATTTGCCCTGACGGTTTTATTCCCAACCCAACCGCCTATCTGGGTTGTGCCAGGGAGCCAATTATGTGTGCAACCGCTAGTGATTGTGGCAGTGGGTTTATGTGTATGGAAAAAACTTGTAAACCCATTTGTGCATCAGATACTGACTGCTTGAGCAGTGAGAGGTAAGCTCAGTTTAAGCTCAGTTTTTGCGTTCTAGCAGAGACAAATATTATTAAAAAAAGTTTTAAAAATTAATAAAAATTAAAAAGTTAACAAAAAAGATCAAAAATAATGTATCCTAACGAAGCTGCTTTCTCCCATTATTTTTGTATAGGGGAATAACGATTTTAAGTAAAGCTAAGAAATTGGCTAAAAATATACATTTTCATTGTGTAAGAATGTTTTTTGTTTATAATACAATCTGTTTCTGAGGGACATAGCAGTAAAAAAAAGTTCTCACAATGTCAAATGTCTTTTAGGGTAAAAGAGAGAATATGAAAAGGGACGGTTAACGGGAAAGTCCATATTAATTTGCTAATTTTTTTTTGCTATACAACCGAATTTTCTGACGGAATTTTTTGTTTCAACTAGCAATAAGACTCTTCGCTTACAAATTGTAACAATGATTCGTTTTACGATTTTGATTCGCTATGGGATGATTCATTTCTTTTCTTAATGGGTAAGTAATTGCAGAACAAGATTGAACCTGATAACCCAGTGAAATTCACCTCGCAAGGGCTTCAACAATTAAAGTGCCTACATCATCAAATCCGGGGGGAGGGGGGCTGCAGCAAAGGTACTAGAGAAGGCAAGCATCAAAAGCCAAATCAATTTATGTATTTTTTAGGCTTTACAAATTAATTTAAATAGCAAATTTCTTTTTTTTTTTTGAAGAAACACCTGTAGGACTTTAAACCACAAGTAAATATTACAGATTAAATACACAAACTCGGAATGCGTCGAACCGGAGGGGGAAGGGGATAATCACAAACTAACTGAGGAGGGGGTACTGCATTTGATTAAAATCCAATATAATATTTTGATATTTAATATAGTAATATTTTTACACTCCTTTTAATTTTAATACTCTAATGTTTCATGAGTAGAATGAGGCCTACGTTTTAGATAGCTAAATTCCCAGTTTAATTTCCTTCACTGGTTTAGTGAAGGCAAAATGTCATTTGCCCCCCCCCCCCCCCCAGAAAAAATTGCAGGTATAAGGCACGTTTCTCAAGATTCCATCAAATAACTGTAATGTACAAGTGAGCAAGGAGCAAAAAGCTTCTGTTTTTTTCCGATTGCAATGCTCCAAATTGTTTCTTTTCTCAAGTTTTTCCTTATTTTTCTTTCTTCTTTTTTTTGATTGTGTGTTTTTGTTCATGCATATGTTTTGGTTTGTGGTCAATCCTTATATCTGTAGTTTGGTCTTTCTGACCGTTTAGATTTTAAAATTTTGACTAATATTTTCAATTGTTTTCATTCAACTATTAATGTTTTCTAATTTTTAAGCAAAAGGGCTGATGTGGAATTCCTGTTTTTAAAAGACATTGCGCAATTAATTCCTATCCTCACTTTTTAATGTTTAAGTTAAGAAAAAAAAGGTAAAACAACTAAGATGTTTTTTTTTGTTTTTAATAAACAATTTCGTCTTGTGGGTCGTAAATGAAATTTCAACCGCAAAAGTTTCAAATTTACAATCACTAGCAGTATATTGAAATTTATTTTGAATTTGAATGTATGACTTTTTTTTAGGTGTGCTGAGAATGGAGTGTGTCGTCCAGTCTGTCGGTTCGATGACGATTGCCGAAGCGGTGAAATATGCGGTGACAGTTCGCTCTGTATACTTGGTTGTCGTTCGGATGACGAGTGTCCCAGTGAAAGAGCCTGCATCAATGCTAAGTGCAAAGGTAAGATGCTACTACTACTTGTCATTGCAAAGGTATGATGCCTTAAAACACGTTGCTGCCATCTATAACTACCTAAAATTTACTAGTACTTAGTTGTTTGAAAGGGATAAAGAGATCGTAGGAAGCTTTATATAACATACTGCTAAAAAAAAATATATATTGCTTGCTACAGTGCCTATTTTGTCTACTGGAATTAATAAAAACGGAAGAAATTGTCTGGTGTATTCGGTAAATTATTACTTGGTGAAAATACTTGTTCTGTGATAGATGATAGATGATGTGATAGATGATAGTGATACTATGGCGTTTTATTGTCATCTTGTTTTCCCATGAACAAAACAAACATTGTTTTCCACTGAGATGGTGGACCAGAACATGTTTATCAGTTTCTTAATCAAACATTTCTGAATCGACGGATCAGTTTGGATGGGCGAATTCACAGGCTGTCCACAAAATTTTTTCGTAAAGGTAAGATACAAAGATAAGGTACTTTTACTGCTACAAAGGTAAGGTAATTCAAACATAAGGTACCACTACAAAAAACTGAAATATGCCTATCGACCGAAGTATATATTGATTTGATGGGGATGGCTGTAATTTGGCAATCTGCCAGAAGTGTTTTTCATATTTCTGCCAAACGAAATAGGAAATAAAACCTAATGTCCTACTTGTGTCTCTGAGTGCCTGGACATGATTATGAAGTCTTCTTGGGACGTGGAGAGTCCCTAAGCTGTTCATCTACCCGAAGGGATATTTGGAAACTTACCAAACTGGGCGAGAAATAAGAGGTGACGTCTAGTTATGCTTTTCAGGAATCAGAACATAAAACAACTTCTGAAAGGACGGTCTTAACGTAAATACTTTCTAAGATCACACTGGCTATACACGACGTTTGATAAAAAAAAAAAAATTAAGGAAAAAGAACCTATAAGAAATAGAAAAAGATTAAGAAAAAGATTACGTGAATTAATTACGTGATTGCGAGAAAAATTAAGAAATAGAAAAAGTGATTTTCAGTCAGTTGTAAGAAAATCAAAAAGACAAAGCAGATATTTTGGCCGCTTGCTTCGTATTTTCACTTTTTTCAACTGGTGTCATATCACCCTCGTTTCTCGGTTTTTAAAATTTTTTTTTTATGAATTTGGGAGATAGTCAGTAGTTGATGATGATTGCCGAACTGTGGAGATATGTGGCAACAGTTATGTTTACTTGGCTGTCGTTCAGATGGTGAATGACTCAGTGAAAGTATCAGTGATAAGTGTAAAATTAAGATGCCACGTACAAAACTGATGGAAGTGGCAAAATGATACCGTTGCAAAACCTACCACTATACGACTCATCGCCTCAGAAGTAAAAAATGTGTCAATTATGCGTTAGGTTGGACCATCTCGTCTAGCCATTTCACTAGCCCTTTCATTCTAAATATGGTTCTATAAAGTAGTAAAATCCCCGAAATTAAATACTTCGTATCAGATAAATAGTAAAGACGGAAATCTTTATCTCAAATAATGGGTCATAATCATCTTTATTATTAAATAAGGGGCCCTAATGAGGTGGGACTAACGAAATGCGACATAACCTTTTGGCTGAAATTTAGCGCCATGGGAACACTGCTCCATACGAGAGGAACAGTTTTCCAACGTTTATTTATTTCTCTTTTGTTGCGTAACCGAATGCCAAAAGATGCAGATATTCAAGATAAAATTTTATCTAGATTTAAATTGGTCATTTGAGAATAATGATTGCTCATGAATGAAGTAGAACGTTTCCCGAAAATTCTAGCTTTATTTTAAGAAAATCCCCACTGGGTCATAATCATCTTTACTAGACAAGGGGGGATAATAGGAGAGGATTAACAAAACAGAGGTTCTTAAGATCTCTAGGCTTCTGTGTATACTGCAGATTTGATATTTGAATGTGCATGAATTTCAGCAGGCTTAGCTTTCTTTCAGGTAAATGTAATTCATGATAGTGTGAAACCAATGCATTGTTCAGATTTATCATCAGACTAGTGCCATCTAGAATTCATACAGCGACGACACTCAGTCGTTTTTACTTGACAGCATTTGCCAGCTCTTGGCAGAACTTGGCTTAAATGTACATATCTAATTCTTTCAGATAAATGTAAATCCTCACCGTGTGGAGCTAATGCCTTGTGTAATATGGAGCTTCATCGTCCCGTATGCACATGTCTGAATGGGTTAGAAGGAGACCCCGATATTGCTTGTCACCATCCACTTACTACCTGTAAACAATCTTCTGACTGTTTATCTGATGATTTCTCCTGCGTTGATGGATTCTGCAGATCAGTTTGTACAAGGTAAGTTCTTAACAACCACACATTCATCTTAGTTGAGTGGATGGCACACTGGATTTGCAATCCCATGGCCTTCGGGACGTGGATTTGAATCCTAGTATCGTCGATCTCAAGTCTTACTCACTTGATTGACAAATTAATACTGTATACACCAATGCCGACAATATAATGACAATTTTACAGTTATACTAATTTCTTGTTTCGCTTTTTCTTTGTTTTTTTTCATTTTTTTTATTGTTGTCACCATCCACTTACCACCTGTAAACAATCTTCTGACTGAGTAACTGATGATTTCTCCTGCGTTGATGGACTCTGTAGATTAGTTTGTACAAGGTAAGTTCTTAACAACCACATAACCACCCTAGTTGAGTGGATGGCACACTGGATTTGTAATCCTTTGTCCTTCGGGTTGTAGGTTCGAATCTTGGAATTGCCGGTGTCAAGTCTTTGATTGGGATGAGGGTCAGTGGTATTACTCTGCAAGCTCAGACGCCTAGGGCGTGGAGGCAATAGGCCTTTGAGGCATAAGCCTCGATCCCGATGGGCCCACCCCGCCATGAATTACATGCCATGGTGACATTATATACAAATATGCACATCATAAGGCCTGTTTAAATATTATTTCTGGTCAAATTATTAAGTTAATTACTGAAACTAATCACATAGAAGAATTTATTCTTCTATTCTTCCTTGAAAATTTCGGAAAGGAGGAGATGCATTTTGACAAAAAAGCAAAAAAGGGGCAAACTTTACAAATGTTATAAGAGAAATCCCGACATTTTAAGAGGTCATGGCCCTGGAACCCCTCTCCCCCCCTTTTCCAGACTCTGGTGTGTTTTATTTTGTGGACTATTCACTTCCATTAAGCTTTGCTTCAGGTTTCATTATGTTATATGTTAATTAATAAACTCCTACTTCTTAAAAAAATAACATCTGTTGTTTGTAGATCTTGATATTCCCATTCTAGTATTTTTTTCTGTATATTTTTTTTTATTTGCTTATTCGATTTGTTTAATTATCTCTTTTTTATATATAATTTTAAATCAATCTGTGTTTAATTTTATGTATTTATTTGTTTTCATCCTAATTCTGTTTTCTTATGGTGTTATTTTTAACAAGTCATTAATTTGCTGTTATTGTAGCGACCAGCAATGTCTGACAGATGAGAACTGCCAAAATGGAGCTTGTCATGCTGTATGTAATAGTGACGAATCTTGTACTGAAGGAGAAAATATGCTCTGAGCGAGTCTGTGTTGCTGGTTGTAGAACAGAATCAGCTTGTCCTAGTAATCTTGCCTGTATTAATGGGAAATGTGATGGTAAGCAAAGAATTGTGTTTTTATCGTTATAACTTTCTTCTTCTTCACTAGACATCGGGTTTAAGTACCAAGGACATCAAAATAAACCTTCTTTTGCCCCCTGGGCCCATCTTAGGTCTATTCATTCCTGAAAACTGAGGTTTTCTAAGATTCTCCTTTTGATTTGTTCCAAAACAACGGAGTTTTTAGGGTTCTACCACACGTTCGTCAGTGTTGCCACCTTGAATCGTGAAAATAAGTAAACTAAACTAATTAGTTGAACTTGACAACGCCTGTTGTCCTTAAAAAACTAAACAGTAACAGTGATTCCTAAAGGCAACTACACCTTCAAAGATAAGCTATACCCCCTTTAAATGTATAGTGCCTCAAGTTTTACCTTTATTTGCTTAATTTACACGTTTCTTTGTTTTAAATTTGACGCCCGCTACCACCAAGAACTTTATTGCTGCATATGGAGGTCTTTTTCATCAAAAGCTGAATCAGCTGAATGCATTTGATTGCCTGTATTTGAAAAGCTGAATTCATTTGATTGCTTGTATTTGAAAAGCTGAATGCGTTTGATTGCTTGTATTTGAAAAGCTGAATGCATTTGATCGCTTGTATTTGAAAAGCTGAATGCATTTTGCTTGTATTTGAAAAGCTGAATCTTTCATTTTTCTTGTTTCTTAAGACATAAATGGTCTTATAAGTTTCTACTTAACTAGTTCAAACATTCAGATTTCGTTTTTAACTATCCTTGGTACCTAAAGTATTTATCTACTCTTGATTTATTTTTCTTGATACCGTTTTCGGAAATAATACCGGGTAGGAAATAAGAATACTTCTGTGGAAATATTTTCTGGATATAGATCAATATGTTCTGAGCGAACATATATTGCAGGTTGTAGATCAGAGAATGTATATTATGGAAAAAGGATGTATTATCTTATGAAAATACGTCACGAAGACTCACTAAAAAAAAGAGAAAAGATTAATATTTATGCATGTTTTTTTCATAACTAGCGGTGAAGAAAAAAAGGAATAAAAGGAAAGAAAAAAGAGGATACGTCAGTACTACCTATGCAAAAGTGATTTTCCTTGTTGTTCAATGTGGGGGGGGGGGGCTGTAACTTTCAAGTATGGGGTTTTTGACAATTGAGATTCTGATGGTTCAGTCATTTCAATCCAACACTATTTCTGAGGGTTTTCAGGCTGTATTGCTAAATTTTCATAAAATTATTTCCTCAATAAATTTTACCATTAAGATTAATCGAAATTATAGTTATCATTTCTGATTCAGCTTCAAAGGAAAATTTCTGACTTGACTGTTTTTTTTTTCAAAAAGGTTTTTAAAGTATCGGCTACTGTGGACTGAACTTCATTCTTTACTAGTTTGTGGCAATTATTTCAACCATGATGCTCTAAATAGATATAATTTATTTGTAACTATGCATTTGTGGGTATCATAGGTTATGCTTAGTATTGGGGTAGGTGTTTGAAAGTAATAGACCCTGTAAAGGCACAGACTTCAACAACCCGAGTCTACTTAATGTAAGTAAAAAAAAACACAGTGTAAGATGAATTTGATGTTTAATATCTTGAAGTCCTTTTAAAACTGATTTTACTATTCAAGATAAATCAACACAAAACTATGAAAGCAAAAATCATTTTTCTGAAAACACAGATTATTTGAAGGCATAGAAAAACTGATAAACAAGCCATAAAATGATCTCAAAGAGAACAGATAAAACGTCTTGCAAAATATTTCAAACAGAGATTTATCAGAAAAGACTTGTCAAACCTTAACAATTCCGGATGATGTTTGTATTTGATAACCAAGTCATTAGGTCTTTGGCTTAATGCTTCTTGTTACATGTTGGGTTTATGCATTCATTTCCTTCATTAGGTCTTTGGCTTAATGCTTCTTGTTACATGTTGGGTTTATGCATTCATTTCCTTCTAATTTCTAATATATATATATATATATATATATATATATATATATATATATATATATATATATATATATATATATATATATATATATATATATATATATATATATATATATATATATATATATATATATATATATATATATATATATATGTATATAAATTTTTAAATATATGATTACATTTATTACGTATATTAAGTTATCTTGTAAAGTATTCCATTATATCTAATTATTTGTTACAATTTTGCATCACTTTAACACGTTGTGTTGTATTGTATTTTTTGTGATTTCAAATGGTCAAAGGAAGAAACAATAGGAAGGAAGGAAGAAACTACAAAAAAAGAAGAAGAATCGAAAGCTAAGAATATGCAGCCGTTAAAAAAAGGAAAACTGAAAATTAGAGACAAAAAAAAGATAAAAATGATTTGAAAAATGGACTTAGATTATCGACGGAAAAGAGATTTGACGGAAAAAGAGAATTAGGAAAATGTCGGCATTACTTGTTAAGTTTCTTCTTTCGCAAAACTTCAAGCTAAGCTCTGAGATAAGACGATAAAATGACCAAGCGACGTCGCTCTGTGAACATGGGCTGGAATATCTGATTGAAAGTCAAATTTTCTGAAGTCGTCTTAAAAAAATTCTTCAAAAAAGACTACTTCCAATGTCTGTATCAAATGAATGTCGATAATAATTTTTTGCCAGTGCATTAGCAGGAATTCTTTATTTGTTTTAAATATAATTCTGCCAGCTGGAGAAGTATACTTCTAACTCTGGTTCAAAACCGAAACGGTCAGAACATTTGCATAGGCGTGGAGATTTTTTCTCACCGGTCAACTTGAAATCCGATTGTCAAAGCAAAACCGCCTCCAATGTTAACCTGGCTTGAGGGCTAATTCTCCGTAATAGATAAAGAAGAACATGATTAGATATGTATTATAGCTAAAAAAAAAAAAACCAATAAATACTTCTAAATTTCTTCCCATAGACCCATGTGCAGAGGGTGTTAGCAACTGTGGATCTTGTGCCATTTGTGAAGTCTCAAACCATATAGCTCAATGTACTTGCCCTGCTGATACAGTTGGTGATCCATTGATAGGCTGCACAACGGCGCCAACAAGATGCTCCGCAAACCGTGAGTGTGGACCAGGAGGCATTTGTGATGGGGGCTACTGCTCGAAGGCCTGCACGAGAAACGCTGAATGTGGTTGTAAATGGAATTGCTTGAATAAGAAGTGTAAACAACAGTGCAGTATCGATAGTGAATGTCCAACTGTAAGTTCAGTTTAATCGTAAGACGAAATTTTTTGTAACTTTGTTATCTCTAACTATAATTTTTAAATTTTATCATAATTTTGTTTTATCATATTTAATTTTATCATATTTAATTTCATTTAATTTTATCATTTAATATCATTTAAATTTTATCATATTTAATTTCATATTTAATTTTAATTTAATTTTATCATAATGATTAATTAAATTGGGCAATATTAAAACTCGCAATATCAGTGTTTTGTGAAAATCAGCCGGATATAGTTAATTCTCCTGTGACATGGTCAAAAAATAGCATAAGCATGAGCATTTATGTTAACTTAATGCCTTTTTTTTAATTTATGTTAACCTTAGAATTAGGGGTGGGTGACAAGACTTTTTTCTTGTCAGGAACTCTTGGGAACTTTTCTAGATTTTTTCTTCTTTTTCTCTTAATTTTGTCAAAATAAAAAACTTAAGATTTCGAGTTTTGATTTCAACCATTTGGAATTAAAGAGAAGTCAAATTTTGGTTTGAGAGTTGAATTCGAGTGTTGTCAGTTCTGATGGAAATTGGGTTTCATTCATTTCCAAAAATTCAGTCGGCCGATGATAAAAGGGGCAATTCTTAAAAAAATCGGAAAATTATAAAGAAATACTGATAAAATTATTCTTCTGAACTAAGAAAATTCCCAATTCTTTGAACAGTTTTTAGATTTTTTCATAATTTTTAATTTGCTCAAAATTATGAATGCCAGTTCTGGTGGGAGTAAAAATTTTATTTCAACACTCGGATCTCAAGTCAACTCGTAGACAAACATTAAAACTGGTGAAAATACTGGTTGAACATGGGTACTATCAAAATTGACTCCACTCAGTTCTGACATGAGTCGAGTTTTTAGTTAGACTATTTCATGTCGACCAATGGAAAAAAAGAGAAATTATTAAAAAAATTGGAAAATTAGAAAAAAACATTGATATAATTATTCTTATAAGTTCAGAAAATTCCCAATTTCTATTAAACTTTTTTGTAAATTTTATTTTACTCAAAAATATGAATGTCAGTTATGGTGGGAGTCGAATTCATTTTGACAACCAGATCTCAAGTCAACTGGTGAAAAACATGTAATCTGGTGAAAATACTGGTTAAACATTGGAAACTATTTTAACTCGACTACTGTCAGTTCTGAGAGTAGTTTCACTTTATTTGCAGGATTTTAAGTTGAACAAGAAAGAAAGAAAATTATTTTTAACAAATGCAAAATTAGAAAGCAAGACTGGTAAAATTATTCTTATAAATTCAGAAAATTCTTAATCCTTTGAAAATTTTTTATATTTGTTTTGTTTTTAATTTTTAGGTGAAAACAATTGAAAACTTACAAATAGAGGCTGATAAAAAGATCTTTACGAACCTTAGATAATCCCAAGTTCTTAGGACCACTTTAACTTTATTTTGGAATTTGCGGAAAAACCCTTGAACGAGGTTCCAGTTCCGATACCTGACTTTGGTGGCTTTGGTTCCGATCAGCTGTGTTATAGTATAAACAAAATTGAAATTATAAAATGCTTTTCAACATAGTTTAAATATAAAAATTGGATAAAATTGTTCTGAGCGCGCATTCTGATTTTATAAGTTAAAAATGAACAAATAACAATACAGAAAAAATAAATAAATGATAAATACCAAAAAGAATTATAAAAATAGTAAAATTTAGAAAAGCTAAAGTACCACTGAAATTCGTATAAAACTGAAATTTAAAATTTTTGAAACTCGTAAAACTGATATGTGTAATATTAGGATGTTACCTGATTTTTATATGTATCCCGATATAGTTGTTTTTTTCCTTGAATCATTTTTTTTTATGTGATAGCCAAAGAAAATGGGTACCTTATAAGAGTGGAAACTGGCGTTAGTGTTGGCAAAAAACCATCAATGTCATCTAACGTTTGGCGACACTTGGCATTTTTTCAAGCTTCATAATCGTTTTTCTGTCAGGAACTGAAATCAGACACTTGTTACTACACTAATTTTACCAACTACACAAATTAAATTAATTATTCTTACTATTACGCTGAAAACAAATGCCAAATGGTGTCGTCAAATGCTCGATAGCGTTAAGGTTGTTTGCCGACACAAGCGCCCGGCCGGATGTCCGGTGTTTCCATTTACTGCCCAAATAAGTTCTCAGAAATAGATTTATATAACAAAATATAGATTTCTATATTCTGAAAGATCTGAAACGAAAATGAATGTGTGGTGAAAATGAATTTTTCAAATCGACTATTTTCTGAATTTTCTGTATTTAGACTATTTCATGTCGACCAATGGAAAAAAAAAACAGAGAAATTATTAAAAAAATTGGAACATTAGAAAAAAACATTGATATAATTATTCTTATAAATTCAGAAAATTCCCAATTTCTATTAATTTTTTTGTAAATTCTATTTTACTCAAAACTATGAATGCCAGTTATGGTGGGAGTCGAATTCATTTTGACAACCAGATCTCAAGTCAACTGGTGAAAAACATGTAATCTGGTGAAAATACTGGTTAAACATTGGAAACTATTTTAACTCGACTACTGTCAGTTCTGAGAGTAGTTTCACTTCATTTGCAGGATTTCAAGTTGAACAAGAAAGAAAGAAAATTATTTTTAACAAATGCAAAATTAGAAGGCAAGACTAGTAAAATTATTCTTATAAACTCAGGAAATTCTTAATCCTTTGAAAAGTTTTTATATTTGTTTTGTTTGTAATTTTTAGGTGAAAACAATTGAAAACTTACAAATGGAGGCTGATAAAAAGATCTTTACAAACCTCAGATTATCCCAAGTTCTTAGGAACACTTTAACTTTATTTTGGAATTTGCAGAAAACCCTTGAACGTGGTTCCGGTTCCGATCAGCTGACTTTGGTGGCTTTGGTTCCGATCAGCTATGTTATAGTATAAACAAAATTGAAATTATAAAATGCTTTTCAACATAGTTTAAATATAAAAATTGGATAAAATTGTTCTGAGCGCGCATTCTGATTTATAAATTAAAAATGAACAAATAACAATACAGAAAAAAATAAATAAATGATAAATACCAAAAAGAATAATAAAAATAGTAAAATTTAGAAAAGCTAAAGTACCACTGAAATTCGTATAAAACTGAAATTTGAAATTTCTGAAAGTCGTAAAACTGATATGTGTAATATTAGGATGTTACCTGATTTTTATATGTATCCCGATATAGTTGTTTTTTTCCTTGAATCAGTTTTTTTTTTATGTGACAGCCAAAGAAAATGGGTACCCTAAACTGGCGTTAGTGTTGGCAAAAAAACCATCAATGCCATCTAACGTTTGGCGACACTTGACATTTTTTCAAGCTTTATAATCGTTTTTCTGTCAGGAACTGAAATCAGACACTTATTACTACACTAATTTTACCAACTACACAAATTAAATTAATTATTCTTACAAATTAATTACGCTGAAAACAAATGACAAATGGTGTCGTCAAATGTTAGATAGCGTTAAGGTTGTTTACCGACACAAGCGCCCGGCCAGATGTCCGGTGTTTCCATTTACTGCCCAAATAAGTTCTCAGAAATAGATTTATATAATAAATTTAGATTTCTATATTCTGAAAGATCTGAAACGAAAATGAATCTGTGGTGAAAATGAATTTTTTTTTTAGAATCAGTTTTGCCAAAACTACGTTTGTACTGCTGGATGTCGAAGCAATAGAGACTGTCCAACTGATAAAGCTTGTGTCAACCGGAACTGCACCGATCCTTGCAGTGCTGATCCCTCCCCTTGTGGTAAGGGTGCTGAGTGTCGAGTCTCGCGGAGAAGACCTGTTTGCTTATGTCCGACTGGGACCCAAGGTGACCCTGGTAAAGAATGCAAGAAGTAAGTACTGGTATAGCATACCTGTAAAGAAGAGGTGGGAGGGAGAAGTTTTGCGTTAAATATTCTGTCGAAAGGTCTATTTACAGAAATGAGGGTATAGTCGTCAGTACCAATAGACTTTACCCCTTCCGCTCAATTAAAATTGTTTTTATATATTCCATTAGTTAAGATAAATGGTATATTTGGCATTATACCCCTTATGGGGCATAAGGGGTATGTGCAGAGAAGCACAGGAAGAGCAAAAATAGAGAGGGACTTCTGAAACGGTCTTTAATGATAGATTGTTTAAAGGTATTCCCGACTTGAATAAGTTGTATTACGGCATTCCTGGGCACAGCGAAGGGTATGGAGGTAGATCTTCTCTGATGAAAATGAGGTGTTGAACAGGGACCTAATTTCGTATAAATCTGGGGGTGGGGGGTAAAAGTTGGAGCTAATGTTCCCAAATCAAGTGAAAATGACTGTAAAAACATAAAAAAAGCCGTTTGGTACCATAAAGGTACTATTTAGTGCTTAAAAAGTACTATAAAGGTACTTTATAATATTATATAAAAGGCAACTTATAGCACTATAAAGGTAAATGTGTACTAAAAACTGATCTGATTCTGTTGATACTTGAATTATGCAAGTTTATCATAGTTTTGACAAGATTTTGGCAGATACTAATTCACATCTGGGATTCCTTTCTTATAGTAAACAGACAACATTTCAATGATGCTACTATTGAAAACCTCGTTGTATCACAAAACCACCTTAACCCAACACAGCTGTGAACACTGCTCCTCCAGCGATCTATTCAGAGTTTTATCTTACTCCTTCCATGAAGATCCATTTTTTTAAAATCCTTTCTTACTATCTCTTTCCACCTCATTCGAGGAAGTCCTGCTCTTTATTTGGGCCCGGGTGGATTTCACAAATATTAAGACATCTAATTAAAACCACAACAACAATATAACAAACAAGCTCTGTAGCTGGAAATGGAGCAAGAGAAATACTCCTCTGAGTAGACAAGAGCACAGATTCAAGGGTACAAGAAGTCAATGAAGTATGGAGTTTTATAGGAGAAATAGAGTATATAGAAATAATTTCTAGAGTCTAAAGTGCAGCAAAAGAATTTATTCTTCTGAGCAGAAGACTGCACAATGCGAATGAAACAAGGTCTTAAGAGGCTATAGAGTTTTCTTACTCATGAATGTGAAATTAAAGGGGGCTGGAGGATCACTCTTGTTTTAAAATATAATTTACGGAAATTTTGTAAACAAATTTTAACTTTTTAGAAAGAGATAAAGAAGGGATAAGGTATTTTGGGGGGAAGAGGGTAGGAAAAGAAACGAAAGCCAATAATCAGTTAAAGTTAAACATAAGATAATCATCGTGTCAATCTATTTGTCTCTTGATTTTGCGGCCTCATCAAGGTGAGAAATTGTGATGGGGAGGATTGGGGGAAGTGTGTAAATCTAGAAAATCATCTCCACCTCCTCGCCTGAGTTAAAACATGAGTTATAACAAAGAAAAACACGTTTTGAAGATACTAAAACTTCGTAAAGGCTTTTTATGTTTTATATATTAATACTTTAACGGGGAGGGAGATGTTGCTATATATTAATATATATAGCAACTTATATATTAATATATATATATATATAAGTATATATGTTAAAATATAATATATATGTTTTATATATTAATACATTAACGGGGAGGGAGATGTTGCTATATATTAATATATATAAGTATATATGCTAAAGTATAATATATATGTTTTATATATTAATACTTTAACGGGGAGGGAGATGTTGCTCCAGATCTACCCCTCCTCCATATAACAGATCATTAATCTGTACTCCCAAGTAAAATGTTTGTCCTATGATCATCCTTTCCGTTTATTAATTTGTTACTTTCTTTTGCTTTGTTTACTTTTTACTTTTGCTTTATTTTTACTTTGTTTACTTTGTTACTTTAGTTACTTAATTTTTTTTTTTTGTTACTTTCGTGTACTGCTTTGACTAGATAAGAAACTTATATTTTTTTTACAGGTATGAATGTACCTCCAATCGAGATTGTGACCTGAACAAACGTTGCTCAAATGAGAAGAAATGCGTGAATCCTTGCGAAGAGAAAGGTGCCTGTGGATTGAATGCGGAGTGCAAAGTTGCTTTTAGAAAAGCACAGTGCGCCTGCCCACCGGGATATTTTGGAAACCCTTTTGTTGATTGCAAGCCAGGTAAAAATAACAAAAGAAAAAAAAATCTGCTAAATATATGAAGAAAATCACCAAAAGAAAGTCTCCTTGGCCCATTGACTTGCAGATTTAGTCGTCAAGCCCTTTGAAAAAACAAGTTTTTGCCCTTTTTAGGTCCTATTTTCGGGTAACGATTATAATGATTATAAATACACTGTCTACAATTAGGTTACTCCTCTCCTCCAAATCACCAAAATAGAGTTATATTGCTCAAAACTGGGGAAACTTCCGCCACTAGCCATTTCCCAGGGGGTCACATTTCTTGGGGAAAGTGGTGAATTAAAAAAGTATTCGTATAGGTAAAATAATTGAACATATGGCGGAAGTCAATATATATATATAGTTAAAGTATGTAGGTTAAAAAATTTAGCACGAAATTTGAAATAATAAAAACCAAACCAATAGCTTTATGTGGGTGGAATTAAAAATAACTTGTTCGGAAATTGCCCAATGGACGAACAAATAAACTTTCAAATGGAGGAGGTGTATATGCAAAGAGGAGGTGACTGGGTCCCTCCGAAGGGCCGACACTTAAGTATTTTCCCCCAGTTTTGTGTGTATAATGTACCCATTTTATTATCCATTATTATAAACCCATTATAATGCATTTTATATGACCAAAGTTGATAAATTTCAGATGGAAAGTGGGGGTTGGGTCTGATTTCACCCCAACCAGACCCCAACCAGAAATTTTATAAAAAACCTCACAGAAATTTCAATTTATTGTAATAAACTTAAATTTAGTATTAAACAAATACCAGCTGAATCATATATTTCAAGTTTTATACAAGGTTGAGTTTTTTTCCAGTAGGAACCAATATTTAAATTTTAAATTTAACCAAACTGTTAATTAGTAATAGTTCATGAAAATATTAACTAATTTTGATTTTTTCTTTGTTTTCTTTTCAAAAAATGAAGTTAATTAAATATACTTTGTCCAATGTACACACAATTAAGAGGGTTATTAATGCTAGACACAGGGCCATTCCTAGGATTTTAGTTGAGGAGTGAGAAGGGAGGATGTTCAACGACGGAAGGTTTTTTTTTGCTGTCATATAACCGAAAAGGTGTAGACTTGTATATAAGTAATACATGTATATAAGTAATACCTTTGTATATACCTTTTTTGTAATACCTTTGTATATACCTTTGTATACCTTTGAATGTATGTAATACCTTTTATTGAAGGAGGGGGGAGGACTCAAACACATTGCAGGTGAGAGAAACTGGGTCAGTAATGATTAAAATAAATCCTATTAATCATCCTTAGTGAAAGCAAAAAGGGAAGAAAAAATAGGAATATAGAAAATTTTTTTTTTACGATTTTGAAACTTTCAGCGTTTTCAACACATCACTTCATTTGTGAAAAGAAACTTCCGTATTTTTCTATCCAAAATTCTGCTTTTCGGGGGGGGGGGGGGGGGGGGGGTGGCACTTTTCTGCCAATCTTTTTAAAATTAAACCTCATCCCCAGGTAAAGAGTCATGTCAAAGATAGTTCTGTCTATACTCTAGTCTAGTTGTGGTACACCACGAACCCAGGGCAATCAAAGGCTCCTGCTTCTGGAACATATGTTACAACCCCTTAATACTTTTTCCTAGCACAGCCTTGACAAGCACTCAACACTCATTTTCAGGGTCATAAGCAAGGGATGTTTAGACTATACTAACCTTGGTATCTAAAGAATTTTATTATTTGTCCAAGATTCCTATACTCCTCATACAATTCACTCATTTTCCCAAAATTGTTCCCTTAGAAATTGAATTTTTGTGTATGTACGGCAGTAGCACTAATTCTGTTCATGTGACGCTAACGAAAGGTCATAGCCAACTGGGAAATTATTTGGTCTGGGGAAAAAATAAATTGTCTAAACATTAAAACCAGGCGAATTATGTTATTATTATGAACTTGAAATTTCGAAAGAGTGCCTGGACACAAAGCCCCCCTTTTCCCCCTGCGCTGAGCTATTCAATGGGACTGGCACAAGCTTACCTGGGTGCCGTGGCTGGGAGGGGGCCTTGGCTGGGGGGTTACCCATTTTGATCAGATTTTTCTCTCCAATTTGACTTGTTTGTATATTTTTGAGTCTGGAAAGGGCTCTGTAATTAATTTTTCCCCGGGCGCCAACAACCCTAGGAACTGGTCTGCTGCTGCGTACATTCATGTTACTGTATCATTCAAGTTAATATTTTTCTACCAGTGCGTTTTTTTTTCAGATGTGGACGAATGCCAGAAAAACCCATGTGGAGCCAATGCCAAATGTACTGATACAGTTGGTAGTTATGTCTGCACATGTCTGCCTGGCTGTCGTGGCGATCCATTCAGTGGCTGTATTTGTCCCTCGGCTCAGGTTGATCCATGTAAGGCTGCCAAATGTGGTGTCAACGCAGAATGTCGGATTGAAGGAAACAAAGCAGTATGCTTCTGTCCTGATAATTATCCAGTTGGCGATCCTTCAAAGGAATGTAAGAATATTTTTGTATTTCTTCTATTTATTATATAATTTAATTTTTAGGCTTAATGATTTAATCATTTTTTTTAGGAATGTAGCCAGCTTATTGGATGGAAGGGGCGCATCCAAGGGGGAAGGGTACTACCGGGTTCAATCTCCAGAAATGTTTCTCTGACTCATAAACTGGTCTTAAAAATATAGATAAAAAAAACATTACTCCCTCTCCCATATAAAAGAAAAATGTGTTGGTAAACCCTCCTTAGAAACAAAAACCATTTTGGAAAATGTGTTGGTCTCGAACGTAAGTAAACCCTCCTTAGAAACCCATTTTGGCAACCCCCTTCCCCGAACAAAAATCCTGTATATACCGCCCTGGTGGATGAATAGCATCAAATGAAAAAGGGAAGAGGGGGTAAAAAAAATCCCTCTACCCCTATCTACCCTATGAATCTATGTGATTTATGCACATTTTATAAAAAAGTTGGAGAAAACATAGTAACAAAACTAAACTTTTGAAGCCAGTGTGGTCTCAGAACGTATTTATTAAATTTTTTCTTTAAGTGAGACTTCTTAATATCCTATGAGCCAAATAAGGTATAAGAAAAGTGAATTGATAGAACTTACTATACTTTCTATGTTTTCTTAGTATGTGCTACATTGTGTATTATTACTATTCATTTAAAAATATTCATCATTATTTATTCATATGAACAAACATGGTAAGATTGACGGCCATACAGTATCAAGAAGCTGCAAAGGGGGGGGGGTCTGTTTCATACAAAGTTCTTTGATAAAAACTCGTTACCTGTAACGAGTACTGTTACCTGTAATGTTACCGTACTGTTACCGGTACTGTTACCTGTAAATTGGACGATATTTTGCAGTTTTAAGCATAGTTGTATTGCTATCATTCAAATGCGTTGTAGTTGTGTATTTAAAAGAAATTATGAAAGATTAAAGCACAGATAAAATAAACCAAAAATAATTTTTTTGCTACACAAACTGTATAAAAAAAGTCTTTTGCCCATATGATCGGGATTATGAAATTCAAGGCTGGTTCACTAACGACATCTTCGATCTTGTTGCAAAGTTAAAAGAAACATATGCTTAGTAGAGATTGAATCAAAGATATATTACCTGAATAGATATAAAAAAATCTGAAAAAAAAAAATCGTTGCAACACGGGAGTAGGCTAACAGTAAAAAAAAAAAAAAAAAAAAAGAAGCAGATCGCGAGAGGAAGGCTTTACAGGAAGTTTGAAATACTCTTGGGAGGGTGTATGCATACAGGCTTTGAATAGGTTGGGATTGAGAAGGAGCGTGCGTGGCTTTGTTCAGGTGACTAGAGGCTCCAGTTGAAAACCTATTCCATTTGAAGAGGTGACAGCCGTTCCAAAAAAAAAAACGTTTAAATATTCAACGCGAAACGCAGTAAGTCGGCTCGTGATACACTGGGACCCCGCTTACTTCCCTTTTAAAACAATTAGTGTCCCTATTAATAGATATGAATGAGTATTTGACCTTCCAAGACCTTTAACTCAAACATACGAAATTAAATAGTAATTATCTGTTACAGTAAAGACTCATTCACAATGAGATTTTACTAGCATTGAGAATTTAGTAACTGCTAATTTGAGCTAATCAGATTTATTGTAGAATTTTTTGATTGACTGAGATTTTTAAAATTTATTTATTTATTTATTATTTTTTTTTTTTTTTACTAAATGGGCCTTAAGAGCAACTGAATAAATGCCTGGCGTCATTTATGTCGTCATCACTATATCATCATTATGTTTAATTATTCATAATAATCATTTTGATTTCTCTTCTTGTTTAAAAAACACAGTGGCCAAAGAGCCTGTCAGCCGATAGCCATAGAAAAAAAAAAAAAAAAAAAAAAAAAACAACTAAAACCAAAACCATATACTGTTCTGTGAGGACTGGAAGAATACTTTACTCCTTCCCACAAGATTCTTGGCTCCCCAAAATTCTACTCTCCTCCGAAGCCCCTTACCTCCTTCCAAAAAAAAAAAAACACTTCGATACAGTTCCAACTCGATCTCCAAGCCAAGAGAAGGACATGCTTACCAAACTGGATCTATAACAACACGTAAGGCCGTATATAAGGGGGGGGAGGAGAGGAAGGGGCTTGAGCCCCCCCCCCCCTTCGAAATTTTTGTCAAAACTCGTAAAATACATAACAAAAATTTATATACACACATTTTTCATGCGTTTCTTAGAGTTTTTTTTGTAACCCCCGTTTTTCTGTAACTCCTGGATACGCCCTTGGCAAAACGTCCTAGTGTTTAGAAATGCTATTGGTTGGCTGGATCTCGCCGATTCTCTAAATTATGTAAAATATATATATATATGATCTTTTTCTTTTTCTTTACCTTGTATTAATCGACTTTTTCCGCTACATAAAATTATTTAGGATCTTCGTAAATCGTCAGGAAACCCTAAATTAAATGGAACTCATTTTTGGGAAACTCATGTTTCAGGTTCTCATCAGAGACTCTTAGAGACTCCTCTTAGATGTTTAATAATAATAATAATAATAAAAAAAAAGAAAAAAAAAATTTTTCTCCGGTCTTCTGTATAATTAATAAAGTATAACAAACCGCCTCTTGAATTATTGCTCCAATTTGAACCAATATTGTACCAATGCTCAAATCAACACCAAACACATTTTTCGGTTTTTCTGCCCTCCTGTATAATTCGTGCTGTGTAACAAACCCCCTCTTGAATAAGTGCACCAATTGAACCAATTTGCAGGAATATTGCACCAATGCTCAAATCAACACCAGACATTTTTTTTTTTATTATAACTGTCGTAGTAATCTCAACTTATGATTCAAAACTAAGAAAATCGATAATATGCTCACATAAATTAATAAATATTAAGAAATAAATTAAAAAAAAATACAAGATTACAAATTTAAAATCCTAGTACATCTGCATAAGGTTAGAATCTATGGGCATTCCCCTTCTTCTCCTGATGTCTCGAAATTTTTAGTATTATTCGTATAATTTCTAATATTTCCCCATAATTTTCTATTTATTTATTTTCTAAGTTTTAAAGACAAATCCAAGATTCGAGACTCAATGTCACTTTTGACTTTGACTTTTTTCAAGGTGACTAATATGTATATATATATATATATATATATATATATATATATATATATATATATATATATATATATATATATATATATATATATATATATATATATATATATATATATATATATATATATATATATATATATATATATATATATATAATGTATTACAGGTAATTACTTGGTAAAAAAAAAAAAAAAAAAAAAAAAAAAAAAAAACTGTCTTCCTAATTTAGTAATTGAGATAAATGAGCACTTGAACAAGGACTAGACATTACTCATCCATCCAATCACCTAGGACAAAACAGTAGGCTATATCCAACCAGATAATTCGAAAATCAAATCCAAAATAGAGCAAAATCAGCACTAACAAGTATAAGTCATTGTCCCAAAAACCAAACCATATATTTATATATTCCTTCAAAAGGGACCTTAAGGGTACCATTTTTATAAAGTTGATTTTTTAGGCTCGAATGAGAGGAGCGGAGGTGACTGCACCATATCTGGCTGTGGTATGAACGCAAAGTGCGTAAAAGAAGGCGACACGCATATTTGCAAGTGTAATCCCGGGCTTTATGGAGACCCAGAAGTTAAATGCATGCCAGGTAAACAATATTTTCCTCTTAATTTTTGGAGTATTAGTCTAGGATTATTGGTGTCCCATCAGAAGGAGACAGAGGAGTATGACCCTCATTTATTTCTATTTTAAAGGTTTACGTTTTATAATCTGCCATATGACATTCCATGTCCCAGGGACGTTATCCCTAAAGGTTCCGCTGTCGACTCCTTCAAAAGAAGATTTAATATATTTTTTAAACCTTAAGATGGAACGGGGCAAAAGAATACTTACAAAAGATGGAGCGGGCAAAAGATGGAACGGGGCATATTAGATACTTACAAGTACTAGACCCTGCAAATTTAGGAATTAGAATAAAAACTTTGATTGTTGGAACGATAAATATTATAATAGTTATTTATTTTGTAAGGATTAATGCTAAAATTGAAGTTCCATAACCCTTCTCTTTTTCACTGCTAGAAAGTTCAAGGGAGGAATTCGGTATCTTGGAGGTTCATTATGAATGTTCTGGGCTGAATATGAGGCCAGAACGGGACTCTGGCCTTTATTTTTGTATTTTTGACAGAGTTAAGTAAAGGTAATTATTGATCACACATTTAAATCAATAAAAAAATTGTGTCTATCGTTTCTATGCACTTTCTATTTGGCTGTTTCACGCATCTCCTATTCGTAGACTAGATAACATACACTCTTTTATCCTTTGGTTTTCTGCAACTGGAACGTAAATCCTTCAATGTGCTCGTTGGTTTTGTTCTGCGTGATCTCCCCCCACACACACACACCAGAATCCCGTAATGTTTGTTTTTTAAGAATTTTTTAATTGTATGGTTACTTTATGTTTTTGATTTATCATATTGTTGATAAACTTGCACCCCCTCTCCCCCCCCAAAAAAAAAAAAAAAAAAAAACTGAGGTCATCAAATTTATGTGTACGTTCCTAACTAAGGTACTCTTTTAAACTACATAATAAAATGTGAAGCGTCTAATTTTACTTTGTCTGTGAGTTGTGCGTACCACATACAGGACTCATTCCCTGTAACATAGGTTATAATGACCTACTCTTGGGGCGTAAAAATTCACTTTTTAGTTTTGCCCCCCCCCCCGCCTT
This sequence comes from Artemia sinica, assembly GCA_027921565.1. Lineage (NCBI taxonomy): Eukaryota > Metazoa > Arthropoda > Branchiopoda > Anostraca > Artemiidae > Artemia > Artemia sinica. Next base: position 2,777,857 of record CM051275.1, read on the forward strand.
CTTTTCTCCTAGAGGTTGGGTTTTAAGTTGTCACTTTTGTTTTTGTTTTGTGTGTAAATAGAGAAAAAAGTGATGCTGTAAAAGTTGTGAACTTATGGACTTCAAAAAAAAAAATTCTTGGGGACAGTTAATAGAGAAGATTGTGATGAATTGTTATTGAAATTAGATACAACCTTATAATTGATTTCAGGAAAGCTACTGAAAGCCTAAAAAAAACCAAAACAAAAAAATCGGTCTGAAAGCTACAAATATATAATGCAGCTTATAAATGTTACTTCACATTGGAAATAAATTCTGGTTGATAAGATTCAAATTAAATTTTGGAAATTCCAAAATTTTCTTTATGGGAAAATAAGGTTTTCAGGGGACGGAGGTTTGAATTTCAACAGAAATTTTCCCAAAAGGTATTCAAACCTGGCTTGTCCTCCTATATTTTACTTTATGTAAATTTTTTGTTTTTAATTCCTAATTTTAGTTTGGGGCTGTAAAGACCTGGCTGAGTAATCCCCAGTGTAATTCTGAGGCACTATCCTGAATTGAGAAAAAAAATTGCTTCAATAGTATCATTATTATAAAAACCGCTTTTCACGTTTGCAGCTTTTACAAAAATGCTTGAATTTTCTCTTTTTTCACCTTTAGACCGAATCTGCACATCTGACTTCCAATGCCCAGCAGACAAAGCCTGCACAAAAGGAAAATGTGTTGATCCTTGTTCATTGCGTGATGTCTGTGGTGAAAAGCACTCTGTCGCGTGGTCCTTCACAAATCACGCTGTTCATGTCCGCAGTGTTTTATCGGGGATCCACGTGAGAAGTGTATCCCTGATCCTCGCTGCTCACAGACGCCAGTTAAACCACCTGTTATTGCGCCACCTAAGACTGACGATGGCTGCGTGTATGACAAAAACTGCCCAAGACACCTAATGTGTGACAAAACCACTCGTCAGTGCGTTGATCCGTGCACTCACACCGCGCTGGAATGTGAGCCTTCAAAGAGGTGCGCAGTAAGGAATCATAAGCCAATATGCATGTGTAAGAATGGTTATGTTTTAAGTGATGTAGGAGTGCTGATTTGTGGCCCAGATAAAATAGAGTGCAGGAAAGATGATGATTGTGGCTCCAATCTGGCTTGCATAAATTTCAAATGTCAAAATCCGTGTGCTGTAAGAAATCCTTGCTCCGCCAATAAGCAGTGTGAAGTTCTTGAACATAAACCGGTGTGCATCTGTGTTGAAGACTGTAAACCATCAGTGTCCATTTGCCTAAGGGATAGAGGATGCCCTGAAAATCTAGCGTGCATCGGCTACCAGTGCAGAAATCCATGTGATAAGCATAAATGCCCGGATGATACCCCGTGCTACGTAGAAGATCATAAACCTACATGTAAATTCTGCCCCGATGGCTTCAAGGCTGATCAGAAATTTGGTTGTATCAAAGGTAAGTCTCTCATTATAGGATGCTACATAAGTTTTACGCGTAAAGAATCGCTGCGGTAAGCAATAATCGTGATTTGTATCAAGGAGCAATTTTAGCTGTCACTAAGTTCACACTGGATTTTATGTTATCTAATTTTTATTAGTAGCCACGCTTATCTTTTCTATGGACGTTGCTGCTGTTCAGGAAAATCTGAACAACAATTTCTGTTAATTAAAAATGATTGCTCGAAAAAATTGTTGCTGATATGGGCTTTGAATCCAAGATTCGTGGCGATTAGCAAGAGCATTCAACCATGGACCTACAGACACACCCTGTGATCTTTTCACCGTTCCATACTTATCCCAAAATTTTCATATATATATATATATATATATATATATATATATATATATATATATATATATATATATATATATATATATATATATATATATATATATATATATATATATATATATATATATATATATATATATATATATATATATATATATATATATATATATATATATATATATATATATATATATATATATATATATATATATATATATATATATATATGTTTTTTTTTACTGCGTTAAAAATGTTCTAATTTTAATTATTCCTTCAAGTTTTGAATAATTTTTGCGGTTGTTGCTGTTGCGTAGAGAAAAACGTATAGTTGCCCGATAAAAGTGGAATTTTTAAACTTATTTAAATTGCTTAACAAAGGAAGTAAAATTCCTAAAAATGACCAGCTGCATTGCTAGGATCAGTCACGGACGTTGTATTCTTTTTCGGTTGGGGGGGGGGCATAACCCAAAAAACTTGGAGGTCGAAGTAATAGTAAAAAAAGATTTGATAACTTCAATAAGAAGAGCCCAGAAATTGAAAAAAACATTAGAATTTAGAGTAGGGGCGGGCCTCGAGGCCTCATTTTGCGTGCTTCTTTGGTCATGACAATAAGATATTGCTCCTATGCGAATATCTGTGTGAGAAACTAGGGCTGCACACAATATTTCACCTATTTAAATCTTCTATGTTCACCACCATCACAAGCGTTTCTGCACTCCTAGGCCTACTAATATAAGAGTAAGGTGGAAAAAAAGAGTAAGGTGGAAAGAGTAATATAAGAGCAAGGTAGAAAGAGTAAGGTGGTTCTGGCTTGATAAAATTATGTATTTACTGTGAACCAAATGATTAATTGGGTCATTATAGACAGTGTCTGGATAATACAAGGAACTAAAACAAACTCAAACGATATTACTCATATTAGACCGCTTTTACCGAGCAACAAAACCTGTATAAACCGAGCAACAAAACCTGGTAGATGAATAGCATCAAATGAAAAAGGGGAGAGGGGTAGAATATTCTTCAGTCGGATTGCTGCACATTTTATATAGTTTTATTAGTAATTACTATATTGCGTGTTTTTTGCTTATTGAATATTTAGTTCAAAGACAAAAGGGATGGGGGGGGGGGGGGTAGGAAATAGTGCAAATAATTTTAGATTATTTGGCTCTACTAAATATTCAACTGAAGGATATTCTACTGAATAAATATTTTTTTGGCTCTTTGTATACATCAGTAATTGCTTAAGAGAAAATTCACCCAATCTGACAAGCAAGACACTAATCTGTGTTTATTTCGAGAGGATTCTCATACCATGACGTCAAAAATCCTAAATTTACCACTTCTTTAAAATAAGGGTAAACACGATTCTTTATTACCACACAGTACTTGATGTCAGCTTCTCCGTCACCATGTAGAGTCTCAACGCTGCTATACTATGGTAACTAATGCCTAAGCTAGCCCTGTGAGGAAATGGGTGTTTCGATTTCTTATTGAATTTATTTATCTATTTGGAAACCAGTCAGACAAAGAAGTAAAAAGATTGATTATAAAAATAAATGAATTAAAAAAACGCAATCGGCTAAAAGCCCGGCAAAAACTTTAATTAAACTCAGGGTCAGAACCAAGATCATGGAGGGGAGGTCTAACTTAATCCTCTATTTTTTTTTAGGAGGGGGATGGTGCTGGCAGCTGGATTTTGTGTTGCCTGACGAAAGAAAATGGCTTCATGCAGTAAACAAAACGTTTGTTTCGTTTTATTTTGGCAAAATTGAAATAGATTGTTTTGTAAATGCTACTCGAAATAGTAATTTTGTCCATAAATTGTACTGCGTTATATCTTATCCATGCTCAACTCAGATTTCTAATTGTATAGTTTGTTAATAATCATTTTATTTGTTTTTCTTATTTTTTTTTGTCGGTTCCTAGAGAAATACATGTCAAGATCAGAATGATCTCCCATATTGTCAATTACTATTTTTATTTAGAAAAAATTAAATTGTCAGAGTCCACTTCATTTGAATAGGCATAACGTTGTATTTAGATCTCAATCTAAGGTTTGCATTCAATCGTTGTTTTTTATTAGAAAAAATTGAAACTGTTTTCTTGTCTAGAATTATTTAAGTTTCTGTTAACATGTAATTCTTTCCTCTCTCTCTATCTATCTATCTATCTAGAGCCACCCTTGCTGAATATATATCACACTGGAATTGCAATTCTATCCTTCGGGACGTTGGTTGCAGTCCCGGCTTGGGAGGGGGGTCATTGTCACTCTACAAGCTCAGCCGCCTGGGGTCTGGAGGCAATGGACCTTTGAGGTCTGAGCCCTGATCCAGTTTGGTCTGACCCACCAAAAATTATCAAATTATATCTATCTATAAATTATATCTATCTAAAGATATAAAATGATATATCTATCTGTCTATCTATCCATCTATCTTTTTTAAGAAGAAGAAGGATTTATTGAAAAAAAACATATCAACAAAAAAATATTGCTGCCTCCCCTAAAAAGCAAAGCTTGTCCGTGGGGGAGGTAGAGAAAACAAAATCCTTAAAACAAAGAATACTTGGCCACCGACACCACTAATACCATCACACTAAACAATAAATACAAAATAATATCATATATTATACTTCCTCTGGGAACATCATATCAACAAAACCCCCACAATAAATAAATCAATTAATCAGTCAAAACTCATATTCAGCAAAAAGCAGTTCCTTAATGATTTTTCTAAAAATATTGGGGTCACCAATAGTCTTAATATCACTATTCAAACTATTCCATTTCCGCGTACCTCTATAAAACAGAGAAACATGAACGGGAAGATATACCTCTAGGTACACAGAAGTCCGCGCTACCCCTTGTATCATGAGAATGAACAGTAGACCTAATGGACAATAAATCACCAAAACAACGAGGCTGAACATCCTGCTGCAGTCCAAAAATAAACCACAATACATAGAACTCACGAAGGCCTGCAGCCTGCAAAATTTTTAAAGCTGGGTAAATTTCTCTAACAGACATACGTGGAGATATACCGGCTAAAATTCTTACTGCATGATTTTGTAGAACTCTTATTGGTTTTAGGGTAGAAGAAAAAGTAGAGAGCCAAATACTTGAACAATAAAGTATATACGGGTGTATTAAAGAAAAATAAAGATGGCGAAGGACAGACTTGGGAAAACAATGTTGGAGTTTCTTCATTATACCGAGATTTCTTGCCAGAATTTTGCTAGTTAAAGTAACATGTTCCTTAAAAGATAGAGTTTCATCTATTACAATCCCAAGGTATTTAAAAGACGCAGTCCGTTTTATAACGCCATGGGCATATCTAATTCCTTGATCCATGGGTAAAAGTTTGATGATCGCGAGAAAATAATAAAGTTAGACTTAGCCATGTTAATCCTTAATTTATTTACCCTCAGCTATGCTGTAATTCTATTAACTGATTCCTTCATGGAAATCTGCAGCAGCTCCGCTGTCTTAGCTGTGCTAATGGCTGTTGTGTCATCAGCAAAAAGTGAAACTGTTTCATTAGTCGGGTTTACCGTTAGTTCATTTATTCTATAGCAAAAATTATTTAGACAATTTGGTAAATCATTAATAAATATCAAGAATAATATAGGACCGAGAACTGATCCTTGCGGAACACCTATTTCAATACGCTTTTTTTCGGAAGAAGTATCATTTAGTTGGACATACTGATAACGATTACTTAAAAAAACTTCTTAAAAAATTTAATGATTTACCCCTCAAACCATACACCTCTCACTTCTTAAGTAGAAGTTCATGATCCACAGTATCGAAAGCTTTCATCAGATCTAAAAATATAGCACCTATTTTGAAACCTTTATCTAATACATCATTAATAATAGTTGTCAAATAAATCATCGCCTGTTCCGTTGTCCTTTTTCTACGGAACCCAAATTGTGTCTCTACCAGTAACTTATGATCCTCCAAAAAACTCATCATTCTAATACTAAAACACTTCTCTAAAACACGGGAAATAATGGGTAAAACAGATATCGGTCTATAGTTTCCTGGGTCATTTTGAATACCACCCTTATGAATTGGGGTTATACGGGCAACTTTAAAACAGTCTGGGAATTTTCCTTGACGAAAACACTCATTAATTAACCCACATAAAACTTCAGCTATAACAGGAAAAATACATTTAAGTGTTTTTAGAGTAATATGATCGCTACCAGATGAATTACTACGCAACCCATAAATAATTTTTTTAATTTAATCAACTGTTAGAAGTCTAAGGTGAAGAGACACATCAATAGGGTCCCTCAGTAAGGACTCGGACGTTGGGTCACCACTATCAGGCACAACTGACATAGCTAAATTCAGACCAATATTCGAAAAATAACTCTGAAATTCATTGCATATGTCCTTTTCAGAATTCAAAGTCTTTCCCATTACACTAACTAATTCATCAGGTACACTATTTATTTTTAATCCAATCACTTCTTTTATTAGTCCCCAGGTTTTCTTAGGGCATCCTTCGACCTCCTTAAACTTTTTCTCAAAATATTTCTTTTTTTCATTTCTTAAAATTGTATTCAACCTATTTCGATAAATTTTATATAATTGCTTATTTTCTTGTGTCGGGTTAATTATTTGAGCTCTAAACAATTTATCTCTTACATTTATTTGCTTCAAAATCACAGGACTAATCCAAGGTTTTTTACTTGAGTGCTTTCTATTAAACGGTTTCAATATGACTACTTGACTTATCAAACTCTGCAACTTTTCGTAAAATAAAACAAACTTTGAATTTGCGTCCTGAACTTCGCCTAGAACATCGTACCAATCCACCTTTTCTATATCATTTTTAAGTTTTACCATCGCACTTTTACTGATCACTGGAATCCTTGATTTTTTGCCTTTAACCACCTTCGTGACAGTTCTAAAGCTAGCTGAAACTCCCAAGTGGTCAGATACATCGTTGATAAGGACCCTGGGAAGACTCAAGGGTACATTAGAAAGGATGTTATCCAGAAGCTTAGCTGAGGTTCCCGTAATTCTTGTAGGGATATTTATACAAGGATGAAACCCATTGGATAAACTTCTATTAATAAATTCAGTGCTAGCAGATGACTGATCAATAAGGTCAATATTAAAATCCCCCATAATAAAACATGGCATAGAGTTAATCGGAAGTTTCATTAATTGTTCTTCAAATAGGTCCATAAAGTCTTGGAGCAGGCTCTGTGGAGGTCTATATACTACAACAATACAAAAATTCAAATTCTCTCTAGTTATATGTAAAACAAAACACTCGCAAACTTTCTCTCTATATATTGTAAGATCTTCTCTTATTGAAACCTTATAATCAGCCTGAATGTAAGCTGCTAGGCCTCCATGTTGGTAATACTCGCGATTCCTTAAATATAAATTATACCCAGGGATATGTAGTAATTGCGAGTTATTATCATTTAACCACGTTTCAGTTAAAGCGATCACCTGAAAGACATTAGTATTTATTAATTCCGATAAAAAATTATGCGCAGAATTCAATCCCTGACAATTCAAATGAAAAATGTTAAGGCCAAAATGGCCCCTATCACAATACAAGGGTAGTGCTTCTTCTTTAAAAATATACCTTGATGGTTCATTTGTGAAAATCTCAGCGGCATTAATATCTTAATTTCTATTTATCCTTTGATTAAACTGGCTGGAAAAATCAACCCTTCGACTTTCAAGTTGCAGGACATTGCTGTTCCCAGGAGGAAAAACGATATCTCTAACCATCATCAATAAAAGTTAATGTATGTGACGGTAGAGGGTGGCGGTGGCGAAAAAAAATCATTATCTACTAAATATATACCTAGACCTAGATAAATACAAAAAAAAAATAACAAAATATATTCCGGCAAAGCGGACATACAATTTAAAAAAGCACATTATTGCAAGCTTCATGGCACAAAGCAAAACCATTCAAAAAGACATCAGCCCGCTACCACCCACTCAAAATAATTTCACATTAACAAACATTTTAAATTATTTACTCAAAAATAAAAATTATCATTAACCCAAACATTTCAAATTCATCACTATCAACTTTTCCATATCTATTTGATTAAACCAAGCGAAAAAGAAAAGATAATTAACCAATAAGTAAACTAAACACATTCAATAAAACACTCATTTTTAGCACCTCTGGAAGCTGTGGAGGGAGGAGGCTTATGTGCTAGTTCCTCAATCCATTCATCACACGTAAACTTCACTTTCGTACCACCCGGACGTTCAAACTGAAGATATGGTGGAACTGTGTTTGATACCCATGAAATTATACCCATCGTTTTTAAGACACAATTTTTTTTCATATAGTTTTTTTCTTGCCTCTCTCACAGAAAATGGGGCATCATCACTCACATAAATGTTTCCCTGGTTTGCTATATTTCTTCCTTTAAGCATCTTCCCATTTTTAAGGATTACAATCTTGTTTCCTCGGTTTTTTACATTAACCTTAAAATATTTCTTATCCTTTTTTATTGCAACAACTGAAAAATGGGGTATCACTGGTAAATTTAGTCCATCCGTACATATCTCGGTAAACATACGTTTGGCTTGATCTTCATCCTCACAGACTGCATTCCGTACAACCAAATTATTTTCGTTAGGCTGATACTCTGCAGCCATAAGCCTATCAGACATACATAGGGTCTTTTCTTTAAAATTTTTAACTTCTGACTGCAGGTTAAAATTATCATTTTTCAACAAAGAAATGTCATTTTCTACAGCATTTGTACAAGACTTAATCCCGGAGAATTCAGACCTTAAGGCTAATTGCTCTGATTCAATTGCTTTTATTCTATTTTCTACTACAATTAATCGCTGTTCAATTGATTGGACTGAGCTATGAGTTTCACGCATAATGTTCATCATCTTTGCAAATTCCTCTGATAGGGTCATTAACGAAACCTGAGTTGTCACTGGCTTCCGAATATCCGGATTTCCTGACGTATTTGGGGTACTTGTGGCAATATCCTCGCTAGAATCAATATCTGGACGACTCCTTTTATTTTTTTCTTGCCCATCTTAACTTAGTAATAGCTAAAATTGACTTACTGGCAAAAGAAGAAGCCACCAGTTCTAAATCAGTCCTTTTTCCCCACTGTACTATTCCTTTAATCTCATATCACGAATAATTTGAGGCTTAAATCACTTTGGGGGAATAACAGCTAATCATTTCCGTTGTTGAGTTTTACTTAGGGAAAGGCTTGTATTTTCAGATTGTACAAAGTTTTCATTATATCACAGCATGCAGATAATTTAGCAATAATCCATCGTCATTCATTTCATTACGTGATTCATAGAGTGGGCGATAGCAAGCAATACGGTCTTAACCGGTTGAGCAATGAATCATGACTGATATCCCTTTATCTATTCACTAAGACTGCACGGAAAAGCATTGTTAGGCGGAATTAGGTCAGTGTCGTCCTCATGTGGCTTAATGTTCTGAAATTTTTAGTAAAAGCAGTGGTGAAAACAGCTAATGTGCTGTCTAGTTTTAACGTGTTGTGTCATTGGTCATATTTAGACCTTTACAACCATCATGTACTCGAAGAAAAATGACAGGTTTAAATGTAACACACAGGCTGGGGAGAGGATTAACAAAAAAATAAAAAAGAATGTAAAAAAAGAAATACAAAAGTCTTTAGTGCAATTCTATAATTAATATAAAAGTGACCTTAGCGAATAGAATCTGTAATTAATTCTCCTATATGAAGTAATTGGATTGCCCCCCTTAATATACGACAAAAGAAAACGAAGAACTAAGGAAAATAATTAAGAAAAAAAAACGAGTGGTTTTTTTCAGCCAATGCTTAAAATAAAAAAAAATAAAGCAGATAATCTGGAAAAATGTTCTCTAAGCCACCCTCAGTGCAGTGCAAAAAAAAAAAAAAAAAAAAAAAAAAAAAAAAAAAAAAAAAAAAAAAAAAAAAAAAAAAAAAAAAAAAAAAAAAACCGCCTACCTTTGTAAGTAACCCAAACTGAAGGAACGAAACAACTGACGAAAAAACAAGCCAAACATGAAAGAAAAAAAGGACAAATGAGGACGGACTAGGGGAAGCTTTTGCCAAAATGTCTGTGTTTTTTTTTTTATTGATTCACCGTCTAAAAATCCCCCTCAATTGGTTTTTGTTTTTTATTAATTTTGTTTTATTTTGTCAGTCTTCATGGATAGCCAGAAAACGTCGTCTGAAAACATGTTAATGCCCCATTGATGAGTATGATAGACCCTTCCCCTCACGAGATTTTTTGCAAAATTACGTTAAAATACATAAAACCTGGGTATTTTTGCCTAATTTGGTTTTTAAACATGTAAACCCCTTCCTCGTCTCACCGGGAACTTTCTGAAAGTTTTGGCCTTAGTCACCAACGGTGTACATCTCATTTGCTTATTTTTCAGCAATTGGCTGTGAAACCAATGATGACTGTGGTGGACGCCAGGCGTGTATTAATTCTCAATGCACAAGTCCTTGCGAGCTTGACACATGTAAAACTGGTGAGGCGTGTACAGTTAAAGATCATGAACCAGTCTGTGGACCTGTCTGCGCCTGCAAAGAATCATCTGACTGTCCAATCAGGCATTCGTGTGATGGTTGCGACTGTAAAGGTATGTAGGTCTTTGCTGTGTAGGCACAATGTTGGCAGATATGCGTCACTTTGACGATTTATGATGTAGTTATGCATTGGATTCTTCATTTAAGGTTTTTTTTTTTCAAAAGATAATTTTTGGGGAAAAATTCCTTGGTGTATTATCGCTCGAGTAATGTGCTTTTCCACTTTTGTGGTTGCTCTATTTTATGCCAGGCGTCTGATAACACTGGATAGGTGTTTCTTAGTCTCTCTCTCTCCCCCTCTCTCTCTCTCTCTCTCTCTCTCTCTCTCTCTCTCTCTCTCTCTCTCTCTCTCTCTCTCTCTCTCTCTCTCTCTCTCTCTCTCTCTCTCTCTCTCTCTCTCTCTCTCTCGAAACTTGAAATTTTTTGCTTATAGTCGTGGAACCGGGAGATTAGTTCCAAGCTAAAGACTATGCTAAATGTGCAACTGCTTCATGGTTGAAATTTGAATTATAATGAAACAACAGACCACATACAATGAATTAGAACAAAATAAATAAAAATAGAATAAAAAAAGTGTTTAAGGATGTATTCTTGGCATGAAAAGTAGGTTTTTTTTGTTTTTTTTTGTACTCACGATTTAAAATTGAAGTGCAAGGGGACCAATTTTTGCTCGGTGAAGCGCATTTTAAACATAAAAGACATTCACCTTATCTCGCCCCGCGGAAATGTGATTCCTCGATACCCTGATTCCCACAACAAAAACTCTTTTCTATAATTTTCTTAGACTTAGTTGTGCTGACATTTATTTTATTTCTTATCCTTATAAGTTGAAGAAAACTATACAAAGGAATAACAAATAAAATGCCTAAAAGGAAATCAAATACAATGCAAAAGGAAATAAAAAGGAAATCAAATTTTTATCATAATCAAATAAAATGCCTAAAAGGAAATCAAATACAATGCAAAAGGAAATAAAAAGGAAATCAAATTTTTATCATAATCAAAAAAAATGCTTAAAAGGAAATCAAATACAATGCAAAAGGAAATAAAAAGGAAATCAAATTTTTATCATAATCAAATAAAATGCCTAAAAGGAAATCAAATACAATGCAAAGTCAACCCATGTTGAAACATTTAAGAATATTAATGACGTGATTGACATTCACTCTCTCTTGTCGAACTGTCAAACATCATTTTGACAGTTGTTACTTTTTTTAGTCTCTAATTTTAGCTAGCAGAGGATTTAATAGAAATATATTAAGGGTGCTTAGGGGGAGGGGATTAATTTTTCCAAGGTCTTGACCTATCTAGATCATTTTTTCACACTAGAAAATGTTAGATGCCAATTTTGGAAAAAAAACGAACCATTTTCGAGGATATTGCCTGTTTAAAGATATAAGATACTTACTATAGGATCTCTCGTCCAGGGCTCCACCAGATCAGAGGTTTGCATTTTTTTTCTAAGGCCCCCTTGTTAAATACCGTTTTTATTTTTTTAGCGATCACATTCGCGCCTGATAGGGCTGACGACTGTGAGGAGCCATGTGCACATGGCGAGCCTAATTGTTATGACGGCTGCTTCACAGGTAAGTCCCCCAAAATTCACAATTGCTCTGTTGTAGCTTCAGTATCTCACCTAGTTAGTGTATATGACAACACTGTAGTGTTTATTTATTAAAGAAGAAGAACAAAGGAAAATAACAGTAATGAAAAGATTTTCTGAAAAATGTACCGTCCATGGCTTTGGACCAAACTCGTACATTCTAAACATTTGTCCTGACTGTAATGGCTTATACAAATAGAAAAGTACGATCTGGGGACTAGATTTGCGTTTTGTGAACATCCCCAGGCTAAATATTTATTAAGCTACTAAATATATATTAATCTTAGGGGAAAGAGTAAGGGCAAGGATGGATGTGTTACTGGGTGACCCAAGGATATAGACTCACCACAAGAAATTTATTCTGACAAAATATATTTCATTAAAATTCTTAGTTTTAAATACATTTTAGTTATGCATTGTATTAAAACTAATAAAATGTATATTGCCAAAAATGTATTAGTATATATAATTAGAATATAGGTCTTCGCTGTTCAATTGACGCCTTTCTTAATTGGGTTGAATTGGGAATATAATAAATTTAATATCATACACAAAGATACAAAGACTTGCATACTGACTTTTATTTTAGGGAGGGAGGGGTAAATTATGTGAAATTTTGTTAAGTCTTAAAAATCACTAGATTTTTAGAAAAGACCCTATTCGCGAATATGCCTGCGTGTGATCATATGCGTCGGCTTCAGGAGTATTGGAGACATAAAGCCTTTGGAATTGGAAAGAGGTTATGAAGTTATAAAATACTGAATATTTCTTAGATTTTGTAACTAGATTAAATTTAAGTTGAAAATTAGGTTGAATTTAATTAGATTTTTTTTATTATGTCAAATTTAAGATTTTATAAGATTATGCTGTGATACTGACGATCCCTAATATTTGAAGAGTTGGCTTTGTCAATAATACTTTTAGATTTTTATCTCAATTCTAATTTTATTCTAATATCCGAATATTTTTGTCCTAATTTTGTCAAATGATAATTACGCTTCTTGTAAAAAAATATGTCTTGTCAAAATAAGAAGACAAATTTCTGTTGATTTTCTTTCTTTTTTTTGTTTTTTTTTTTAATGTGCTAAAAATAGCAAATTGAATATTTTCCTTTGTTCTTAGTATGCATGCTTGTAATCTCAAGTAGACATACACATATACACCATATTTTATGCCTAGACTAAGTCAAATTACAAATTCAGCTTATATTTTGGAACTCCAAAACCATATCGTGTCTGAAAATTGAACTTCAAACATCAAAACATATTAACAGATCGTTCACCTTAAATGCGTTATCTATTACAGAGTCTGATTTGGCGGATGATACATGGCACTGGAGAAGTGGTGTATTTTGTTTTCTATGTACTTTGTTGGCGTATTTCATGTAAATATTAACTTCAAAACTAGTCTGTAATTCTGTGATTTTCATTTACTTTTATAAGTATTTTGAGGTGCTATTTAAAGAGAATATGAATTTGTAATTTTTCTTACTATCAAATCGAATCAGTGGTATTGTAACTGAAGTTCCGAAATGAATTATTCATTAATACCTATTCTTTCTCATAAAAACAAAACCTAATTTGATGGGTAGAAAGGAGAGGGACTTTCACACTCCTCTGAATCTTGTTTAATTTATTTACTTGGAAAATAAAATAAGTGATGGAAGAAATTTTTTAAAAGACTAATAAGGTCAATCCCTAAAACCAACTTTAATTAAATGCTTTTTTTAGTTTTATTTTTGCAAACTTGTAATGTTTTAACCACAGTTTATAGAATTATCCAGTAAGTTTATCACAGATCATTTCTGGTCTTCGTTCTCGGTGCGAACAAAAAGCTCCTCCCACTTCTTTCTGCATTAGCGGGTTAGTCTGTTTCCGATTGTTTTCAACAAAGTGCATTATTCGTAATAGCGGGTTTCCACTTGTTTCCGATTAGATCACAGTCTGACTTGTCTACCCGTGAAAAGATCTGATGCCGCCTATGTTTATATCTGCAAAAACGTTCTCCGGAGCACTCGCACCCCGGTCCGGGTTTTTATAATGGGTGAGATAGAGAATGATCATACTGGATAATTCTATAAACTGTGGTTTTAACTGAGGAGCTGTCGGTTCAATGCCATTGATATAGTCAAATTGAATTTTTTTGCAATTTGTGTTTTCAGCTTTTTTTAACTTTATATTTGATTATTTTAGGAGTCAACAGAGACTGCTGAATTTTTATTTTTCTTCCTTTTCTGTCCCCTTATATTTCTTATGAACCAATTGACCTTACTTTCGACACGGAGAGCCTGCTTCAACTTACCCTTACAGTACCCAGTTTACTCATAACGCGTAACCTTACTTCAAACACGGAGAACCTGCTTCAGCTTACCCATTTACCAACAACGCGTTTAAACCGCTTACGAACGCGATTTTTCAACTTACCCTTTTGCCCTCATAGTATACCCATTGCTCATTTTACCTTTACATAACAATGAATACCTGACAGCAACATCTGACTAACTAATAGTGAACTCACTTACTGAATGAACTTACTCTGCTAATGACCTCAACTGGAAATGGAAATGAAGCCATGCTTAAAACCCAGAAGCTTGAAAATTATACAGAGATAACTCTGTGGAGGAACTAGTAATGGAGGTATAAAACTACTGGAGGCTTAGTGGAATCATCAGAGCTATTTTTGATGATGCTGTTTGAATCCCATGCTAGTGCAGTATTTGACGCCCATGCTAGTGCAGTATTTGACGCCCATGCTAGTGCAGTATTTGACGCCCATGCTAGTGCTGTTTGACGCCCATGCTAGTGCAGTAGTATGGTAGCATTTTCAGATGTACTGACGATAGTGGCTATGAACTGGTGCTTTGCTTTGCATGGTTTAGCTTGGAATAAGCATGTTCGCTTAAAAGCTTTGATTTAGTAAATCTTAACTAGTTAAAGTTCAAAACTGTTGCTTTGTTTAGTGTTTGAGCTTTATTTGTTTTCACCCCCATTGGGTCAAAATATTGCAACCCTCGTTTTAACGAGTATTGCCTTTCCTGGGAGACAACCATTTTGAAATGACTATTTGAAGGGTCAGTCCCCGTAGGCGTTGAGTAGTACTAAAAAATAGCAAAAACAAAGAACAAAAAACATCAGCCTAAAAAAGAAATCATAAAAAAATGTCTTCTTTTTTCTCAAACCATCAAAATCAATTTTTTTTTTCAAAAGAATCTAACTGAATTCCAGGTTTTAAAGATGTTTTTATATATAGAAGTTTTTTCTTTTGAAGATATTTCTAGTGTATTTTTTTCTTTTTTTAAGGTTTAAAACTAAAATAGTAGCCACATAATGATTAACAACAAAATTACCTTCAAACATGCTTCGAGGAAGGGGGATGGGGATGGGAAATGTGTAAAAAAATTCTAATGGAGCAGCAAGGGTTTCGAAAACAGTTTTGCCCTTTTTCCTCAAATATTTCTCCCGTCATTTTAAGGGGAATTGCCTGTCTAAGGAGACAGCTCTCTTAACGTAACTTCTTGAGAGTTCATCTTCTTGCAGCAGTTAGTAGAATTACCAATATTCTATTGGCAACTAATTGGTTTTGAAAATAGTTTTGTTGCAAAATTGTCATATTTTTTTTTCTACATTTCAGAGAATTTTTCGCTTTTTGTGAATTTTCAGTCTTACAGGGGGAGATAAAGTTCTTACTCCTCTTACTCCTTACTCCTTATTCCTCTTATTGTGCACCCATAAAAAGGGGCTTCAGATACACTCTAAATACAGGACTCTCATTATGCTAGGGGTTGACGGTGTTGGACAGTGGGAGTGGGAGGGATGAGAAGTGTGCACAACTGTGTTGCCCTTCGGTGCCTGGGTATTGTAATGAGTTGTCAGTAGTAGCATTGCCTTTGTTTCAGATTCTAGTGTAACTAGCATTGTTTTAAATTCAAATATTCTGGGGATTGGGATGGGGGATAAACAACACTTTTCAAAGCTAAATAAAGCCTAAATATCAGGGTATGAAGTTCATATTTTATACTTGGGTTAGTTTCAGGTGTTGGAACATTGAATATTGCTTAACTTCACAAATCTTGGGGGGAGGGGAGTTTGAAAAAGGAAAGTAAAAACTAAAGGGGGACATTCTGCAATTAGGAACTACTAAAACGTTCGGCAATGCGCAGCATTTTTTTGTTGTTGTTGAAAATTTCCTCATCTCCTCCTCTTTGAACTTTTCCTTTTTTGAACTTTTCCTCCTCACAACCTGCATATAATAAGTTAAAAGGTTTATTACAGGTAACATCAGGACTTAAAATAAGAGCTTTTTATGCGACTTTTTTGCGACTAATTTGACACTTACACCATGGCTTTGCTAACATGTTTGACTCTGGTTTCTTCGACTGTTTTCTCTCTCTTTTTTCTTACATTTCACTTTCTTATGTGTGTTTTTTCCTGGCTCTTTGTAACATCTTTTACTATTAGAATCGGTGCTTTTCTTTTTCTATTGTCTGTTTAAAACACAATTCACGTTTAACGTCTTTTTATCTCTTAAGCTAAGTTTTGACAGAAGACAGTCAATTTTTGCAAGCAATTAACGACCAATGGATGTCGCTATTTAAATTTCGGCTGCTAGGCCCATACAAATCATAATTTGCCGAAGTCTTCCTAGAAAAAAGACTTGGCAACAGTGTTTCATTCATGCCCTCTTTTCTTCTATTTTTTTTTTGACCTGGCAGTTTTTATCTTTATTAGGTTCTATTGAGCCAGCTAGTCAAAAATAACAGTAAATTTTGACCATTAAAGGGATCCTGGGATGTCGTTATGCAAAAATAACTCGAAAATATTTTTTTTTTTTATAAATATATACATATATATATATATATATATATATATATATATATATATATATATATATATATATATATATATATATATATATATATATATATATATATATATATATATATATATATATATATATATATATATATATATATATATATATATATATATTATATATATATATATATAAGAAATCATAGCTATAGTAAATATATAACTTGGCTGCATTTATTTCTTTTTGAAAAATATACCAGTTGGAAAAACAAATTCTTCCACTCAGATCGAAATAAAAGATAAGCCAAATATTTGCTTACCTGAAAGCTTTTTCTCCACTGGCGAAGAAATATCCACCTGCTGAAGCGAAATTGTCTTTTGTCATAACCTAGCTTTAAGAGAGAATTTCTTGTCACCGAACCAAAGATGTACAGACACGTTCCGTCTTTTTTTTTTTTTTTTTTTTTTTTTTTTTTTTTTTTTTTTTTTTTTTTTTTTTTTTTGCTGCTTATTCATCAAAAGCCAGGAATATCTCTTTATACCATAATTGAATCATACACAGCGTGGTCTGTACCTGTGAATCATAGACTTTTCATCATAGTCAGAAATATCTCTTTAATTATTCGTACATTTAAATATCAGCTGAATAGATAAACTGTGAGGAACACAAGGGATGGAGGGCCTATGGACAAGTCCCCTCACCGAATTTTTAAGTTTTTTACTATCTTTTTCATAGTTCCTTGTATTTTAGGTATGATTCCTCTGCTTTATATGCTTTTTTATATTTGAACTTGTTATTTATTAGAAAAATGACTGTCACAGAACAAATCATTTGAACAAAAAAAATCAGTATGTCCCACAAAAATTGTTTTAAATCGAATTTCTACTCTCCCGGTTTTCCCTTAGAATCAGAAATATTATAATCGGCTGTTGAAATATACATGTAGTAAAATTGGTTTGAAAAAACTTAACATGTCAAAAAATTAGGAATAATAAAAAATCACAAAATTTATGAAGGAACTAAACCAAATCCCGGTCTTCCCTTAGAATCAGAAATATTATAATCGGCTGTTGAAATATACATGTAGTAAAATTGGTTTGAAAAAACTTAACATGTCAAAAAAATTAGGAATAATAAAAAATCACAGAATTTATGAAGGAACTAAACCAAATCCCGGTCTCCCGGTCTTCCCTTAGAATCAGAAATATTATAATCGGCTGTTGAAATATACATGTAGTAAAATTGGTTTGAAAAAACTTAACATGTCAAAAAATTAGGAATAATAAAAAATCACAGAATTTATAAAGGAACTAAACCAAATAAAAACAAAAAAAACAGTTTATTCTTTTGACTAAAAAAAAAAAACACGATTTTGTAAAATAAAGTTACCTTTACTAAGATGTTTGGTCTTAAGTTAATAGAGTACTTCACTAATTTTTCTAGCTCACTCTTTAATATTTAACCAAATTCATATAGTAATCCAAAGAAAAAGAACGTCAATCATTTGTACATACCCTCACACCAATATCCTGGCATATTAACCGCACTTGATAAACAATTTAGCTCCCGCTTCGGAGTAAAGTGTCATCGCATGATTAAGATTACCCGAGGTGATATTTGCAATCGAGTGGGGTCGTAGTTGTGGCGATATTTAACCTCTGAAAACCGGCAATTAACCCTAGGTCATAATCCAGACTTTATTTTAATACAAAGCCCCATATTTATTAGTTAAATCGTAAGATTAATCATTGAAGTGTTTAAAAATCGAGCCAACTAAATAATTAAAAAATATACCAATTAAATTGAATTAGTAAATAGAACGTTATCTCAGTTTTGTTTTTCAGCTTCGTTTTTTTTTATTGTTCCTATTTTGTTTACTGTTATTATTTGCATTTATTATTTTGTTACCATCATACTTTGTATGTGATACCAATTGGGATGCCAATTACGGAAAACATGCTTAAAGATTTTATAGATAGTTAATTTAAAAAATGCAAAAAAAATGAAAATTTAACAGTTCATATTATTATTTAAAATCTATAGCTTTACATTTAAGGACCTTCACAAAAATATAATTGGTAGGAGCAGTAACTATTTCACGTGATTTTTAAAAGAAGGAAAAAAAAATAAATGAATTTTCCGTAAATGTAATTTCGATAAAGAAGTAATATATTTGAAAACAAAATAATGATAAATATAATTCTTAAGGCTCTCATATATTACATTTTATGCATGGTAGTAGTAAATATCGGCCAACCGAAATTTAGTCCTTTTTGGCCTACCGCCTAGGGCTAAAAGGAAAGCAGGTCGTCCGTGGTGGGGTGGGAGGATGACATAAAGAAAGATTCAAGGGAAATGGGAACTTCCTGGGAGGGTTTAAAGAGGGAGGCTTTGAATAGATTGGGACGGAGGAGGAGCGTGCGCAGTTGTGTTGGCCTCAAGAGGCTTGGTGCTGCGGTGAGTTGTTAGTAGTGGTAGTAGTACATATGATTTTATGCCATATACCCCGAAATCAAATATAATTTCATGCCATATACCCCGAAATCAGGCACGTTGTCAGATTTTGTTCCATTGAGGGGGGGGGGGGGGGGGGGGGAGATAATGAAAATTCAAATTTTATACGCTAATTTCAATACGAAATGCCTAGAATTCGTGACAATTTATGGTTTCTAGGGATCCAGGTCCCAAGGTCCCCTGTCCGTCCCTGACCGTAATATAACATATTATTGTACCAAAACACACAAGATATTCTGGTCCTCACACAAGATATTTTTGCTAGGAAAAGTAACAAGCTAGTTGAGAAAACAAAAAAGTCAACGGAAGAAATATAGAACAATTGTTCTATAATTTATTATAGGGAATTATTATAGAACATATTATAGAATATAGCACTTAATATTCAATTAAGTGTTCTTTTGATAAAGAAGCAGTAAAAAAGATATAAAAGTAATATCCAATGCTTTCGTTACCTTTGTTTTATACAGCAGAACAATGACTAGAATATTACACCCTAATTTGACATAATTACACCATTTGACACCATATACACCCCTAATTTGACATAATATTATGCCACAATATTCAAATATATCATGTATAATATATAAACTTATGCCAAAGGAGCTTAAAAAAGGTTTAAATGCACTACAATAATGAATATATTATTTCACCATATAGACCATAATAAGACGTAGTGACAGAATAGATGGAAAATATGTAAGTTGGGCTCTATATTTGCACATTAGGGGGGGGGGGAGACTGGTAAATTATTTGGACAGTGTGAATTTAGAAAAGAATTTTTACTGCATAGTATGCAGAATAATCGTGCCTAACACATAAGGCATGCAGACCCGCTATACTTTACCCCCACCCCCCTTAATGTGTAAATATATAGCCCTAAATTTGCTTCTAAAGTATTATACTTTTATCTTACTTTGGTATATTTTCATCGGGATTGAGCGTCAGAGAAACACATTAGAAGAACATTAGGTAGGGTGTTTATCATACAAGTACCCAAAACAGAAGAGTGGCAAAACGTACGGACAAAAATAAAAAATACGGACAAAGATCAAAATACGGAATCTTTACTCCAGTTTAAAAAACCTACAAGCAGATTTGAATAATGTGGGCACAGACTTCTTACATGATATGTCACAGGGAGTTCCACTGCTTAGTAGCTAGATAAACTGGGGAACGCTGGGAAAAAGCAATTCGAAACAGTGGAAGTTCGATGGATAAATGGGACTTATGGAGGGAAAGGGAAGGTTGAATCAATGTTGCGATGTGAATTTTTTAATTTATTTTAAGAGTTGATAACCAGGGGGTGAGACCTTGCATCTAATTAAATACCAAATAAACAAACGCATTTAGTATATTATATTTTCTTGCCAGGAACGATATAACCATTTTTTTCGTAATATGTAAAATGAGAGGCTTATTAGTATACCAACATAAGCACATAAATATCAGGAAATGTATTAATGCAAAGAATATGACAAAAATTAATTAAAAGAGAATTAGTTAAAAATAATAAATAATTTATGGTCAAACTACCCGAAGAAACCGTTTTATATCAACAGGTTACCTATATTAATTTTTTTTAGGGGTGGGGGGGGGGGGTAGGGTTTGGAATCTATATTTGACGCTGCTGCTGCTGCTGATATCTGAATGAAAAAAGACCCTTGGGTTTCTTTAAATACCAATGACAGTGAAAATGCAATCTGATTGTTTGTAGAAACTTACATAACTATATATATCATAAAAATTTGAAAAAATCGGGAAATCTAATTTCAGTGAAGAAGGACTCAATATGTAGCTAGGTATTTTTTGGTAGTAGTTGGTGTCACATCATAAAATAAAAAGAAACGATGGTGTTAAATCAGAAAAATGCGAGCTACAAATAAATGACATCAAACAACTTAAAACGTATGGCTTTCCTTTGATGGCGTAGTTGGCTTTGAGAATAAATATTTTGTTAATATTTGAGTTTTTTCTGACGAAAAGTGTTGTACATTTAAATAACTTATTATTATTTAAATATTTAAATTTGTATAATTTATTATACAAATTTAAATATTATTTAATTTTTATATATATATATATATATATATATATATATATATATATATATATATATATATAATATATATATATATATATATATATATATATATATATATATATATATATATATATATATATATATATATATATATATATATATATATATATATATATATATATATATATATATATATATATATATATATATATATATATATATATATATATTACAGACCACGTCAACACAAAAGTCTTGTGAATATCATTGTTAATAAGTTTGACATTCCGAAGAGACATTTCTGGCTATTTCTTTTGTTTGGCTGTATGCAACGAAAACCTATTAAAATGTAATGCGTAAACTAAAAAAAAAAACTAAATTTCTTAGGATTTAACTAATGAGAATCAAAAAATTTATCTGAAAAAATAGTTTTATAATTTTAAGAGATATTCATGGTTATTTGCAGTCATGTTTGACTGAAAATGAAATAGCACAGAATTCGAGAAAATCGTTATTAATTTCTAAGAACTAATATAAAGGTCTCAAAGATTTGTTTGTCAAAAAGTTGAAAAATTTCTAGAGATGTTTACGGCTATTTTCGTTACGTTTGATAAATTGTTCTATAAATCTGATCTAATAGTCACATTTTCTTGAGGCACTCCTTTGTACATTGAAAATTTACTATATCACTTCACTATTCTTCTCTAAATGCATGATTAAGTTTGGTTTAATTCTGCTTCTTGTTTTCGCACTAACTCTTGTTTTCACACTGCAGCACCAGCGTTGACTATTGTCACCTCAACTGAAAAAGCACCATCAGCAACAGCAAACGTCTTTTCATCTTCTGTTGAGCCACCATCAGAGGTCACAATTGTTACACCATCTGGTGCTATTTTTACTGAACCAATTATTAGTGAACATGAGGTTGACGAACGAGGGGACTCCCTTATGATAGACCAAACAACTACGACAAGAATACCCACTTTACCTCCTCAGCCTATAGTTCCTATAGGAATACCAGGAACATTACCTCCTTTGAAGCCTGGAATTTCACTGGTAGAAAACAACTGCAGAGCCAATTAATATAAATGTTGTACAAGGTAACACAACTTTTAGACCGTTGGGGCAGCAAACTGATATAATGACACCAACTTACATACCACTGGCAGTTGAAGAGGCTTCAGTATCTAATACGAATGCATTCGAATCTACCAAAATAGGTGCTGTTACAGAAGCGGTCGTTATCGAACATTCAACAAAACATGCAAGTATCGTCCCATTAGCAAATATTAGTGTTTATCCTACTATTAATAGTATATCAGCAACAGTCTCTGGAATACCAGCTATTAATGATACTACAACAGCGAAACCAACGCTCTTAACTCAGCCTGTGATTTTCGAAGCAAACCAAACGCCTGAGACTCTAAAACCGACTGCACAACCCGGCTTAGGTCCCCTTGTATCCACAGTATCAGGAATAATTGGTGTTCCTGGCACTCTTCAATCACTTATCTCTTCTACTACAATTGAAAGTATTGCAGAAAGTGAACCTGCTATAGTTCTTCTCGCTGATAAAGCTAGTACCCAGTTGCCACCCACTGCTGAACAAGAAGGTTTGACTCCTCCTGAGCAGGGTCTCATTGTTAGTGGTATACCAGGAACTTTGCCACCCTTGATTAATATCACTACTATTAAATCACCAATATCAACTGAAGCCATTTTTCTGGAAGTAAGCACAATAAACGGTGACACAAGACCTGTTACTGAAAAAGAGGTTGATACTTCCTTAAAGCCTGGAATTATCCAAGAGGTTCAGGAAACTCCTTCACCTTCTGTATTTGCCACTCCTTTAAAAACCGTTCCTACCGACCCAAGCAGTTATTGCAGAAATTGATAGGTTTGATGAAAATGTAAAACCTTTCACGGAGTCAAGTGGGAGTGCTAGTTTAAAACCATCTCAAGAAAGTCTCTCGGTTAGTAGTATTCCTGGTACATTAGTGCCAATAGACCAACCGGCTCCCTCTGAAAGACCAGGATTCATAACTGAATCTGTTGTTGCTGAAGTCACTCACATAGGTGAGACCACTGGCCCAATAGATAAGCCCTCACAACAGCCTTCAGGGGTCTGGGGTGTTCCAGGGACTGATCAGTCACCAGCCTTCACGTCTTCTCTTAGACCAACGATGACTACAGAAGGTGTATTCATGGAAGTCGATGAGTCTATTTCTGTTCCACCGCCTTTAGCAGAAAAAGACCTTTCGGGGACACAACTTCCTCCTCAACAAGGGCCCCAGTATCAGTGGTGTTCCTGGCACTTTGTCTCCAAACGAATTTTACTCATCACTTTCGACCACCTTTAGTGACAGAACCTGTAGTAGCGGAAGTAAGACCAATAGGCCAGGCTATTGAACCTGTAGCTCAGCCAGGACCACTGTCACCCTTACCACCACCAATTCAATTACCAGGTATAGCAGGTATTCCAAGCATATTAGAGCCAGTAACATCTCCCCCCTCATTTAGACCAGGTTTGTCAACGGAAGCCATCATTTCTCAATCAGGTGCTGAAAACCGTCCTTTACCACCTATCCCTGATCAAGGATATGTTACACCTTTACCTACTCCTCAGCAAATTCCTAGTGTTAATGGTATTCCAGGAACTTTACCACCCCTGGCAGTTGGAACATCACTTAAACCTCAGATTGCTACTGAACCTGTAGTTGCTGAAGGAAAACCATCGAATGAGGTCAACGAGCCCTTAGCTCAGCCAGAGACTGTGGCTACCTTACCCCCTCCTCAGGAAGTACAACCAGTAACAAGTTTTCCAAGTGCATTTGATCTAATAACTTTTTCCCCTTCGTTAATACCACAGCTACCAACAGAGGCTGTCGTTAGCCAAGCGGAACACGAAAATGTTCAGTTGCCACCAATTTCTGATCAAGGCCTCGTCGCGTCAACAACACGACCTCAAGCCACTGGTGCTGCCACTGTCCCCGGAACCTTACAACCTGTGATACTTACTACAACACCAGGACTATCAGCACTACTGACAGAATCTATTGTTTTAGAATCAGACCGTTTAGCTACGACTCTTCAGCCTATAGCTAAACCTTCCACTGTTGCTCCATTAACCCAGTATATACCATCTTCTGATATTTCTGCCATTCCAGGTACGCTACAGCCCGTTACATATCCTCCTGCTACTAGGCCACTTCTAGAAACTGAACCAGTTGTTGCCCAAGTTGAAGAAGCTGGTCCTGTTCCACCACCTCTTTCTGAAGGCCCGACTCCTGGAGCATTTCCTCCTCTACAACAAGCCCCAGGGGTAACAGGTATTCCAAGTATATATAAACCGTTGACATCTACTCCTTTTCTGAAGCCACAAATGCAAACAGAGAAAGTTGTTAGTCAAATAGACGGTGATAAACATCCCTTTGGAGCCAATTGCTGACAAGAATAGTGCTACACCTTTACAACCACCACAGCCAGCTCCTGGTGCTAGTGGAATTCCAGGAACACCTGTTGCGTTTGCCACAACCGTGAAACCATTACCCTTAGTAACCGAGCCGGTGGTCGTAGAAGCAGATAAATTAGGTCAAAGTGCAAATCCAATTGTTGAACTGTCTTCTATCCCGCCTTTGCAGTCACCTAATCGCCCTGGCATATCTGCTATTCCGGGCACACTTCAGCCAATTACATTCGAGCCCTCTGTTTCATCTTCAGTTGAAGAAAGCTCTGTTATAACTCAAGCTGAACAACCTGGATCTATTCAACGACCCTTCGCAGAAGAAGCTGCTCCTAAACCATTACCTTCTCCCGAGCAATTTCCAGCTGTTAGTAGTATTCCGGGAACTTTTGCACCAACTGCATTTGTAACATCTTTTAGACCACCATTGGTGACAGAGCCCGTTTTAGCGGAAGTAAGTCCGTTAGGAGAATTAGCTAACCCTGTAGCTCAACCAGGCTCATTGGCTCCTTTGCCTCCACCTCAGTTGTCTCCAGCAGTAACAGGTATTCCAGGTGCATTAGAACCACTGACATTTATTCCTTCTTTTGCTTCGCAGTATCCAACAGAGGCAGTTATAAACTCAACTGGAAAATGAAAATAATGATTCACCCCCAATTTCCGAACAAGGTTCTTTTACCTCTCAGCAAATTTCTGTCGCTACTGGTAAGCCTGGACCAGCTGAATCTAATGTTCAAACTTCTATAAAGCCTTTAGTTTCTACTGAAGCAGTCATTGCAGAAACAAATGAGCTAAATCAGCCAGCAAAACCTGTCGGAGAGCCAAGTTCACTGTCGCCTTTAGAGCCGCCTCAGCAAGCTCAAGATATAGTGACAGTTCTGGCACTCTTTCGCCTATTACTTTTACTCCCTCTCTAAGACCGACACTGGCGACCGAGGCAGTTTTAGCCGAAGCGGATGAACTAAACTCTAATGTACCTCCAGCCGCTGAACAGGAAGCGTTAAATCCTCTTCCTCCTCCTGAACAAGCTTCAGCCATAACTGGTATTCCAGGAAACACTGCCGCCTGCTACCATATTTACACCAACTAGACCAGCCCTAATGACAGAACCGGTTGTTGCTGAAGTAAGCCCAGCAAGTGATACTGCCGAACCTATAGTTCAGCCTGGAACAGTGGCTTCTTTAACAACTCCTCAGCAAGCACCATCTGTTACTGGAATCCCAGGGACTACTGAGCAGATTACATTTGTTTCTTCTTTGAGACCAGCAATTTCAACAGAAGCCATTCTTGCAGAAGCAAATAGCGAAAATTCTCCTTTGGGACCAGTAACTGAGCCAGTGCTTGCTGGAATCACATCTCCACCTCAGCAAGCTCCTACTATTGATAGCTTTCTAGAAACACTACCACCTGTTTCTTCTGGTACGTCTTTACGTCCTCCTCTGTCGACTGAGCCAATTATTGCTGAAGTAAATGAGTTGAGTGGAACAGTGGCTCCAGTAGGAGCTTCTCCTCCAAGTGCCCCCTTAGTGCCACCACAAGAAGCTCCTAATCTTGCAGGTATTCCAGGAACCCTACCGCCGGTTAGTTTCTTATCGTCCATTATACCTAATATAGTTACAGAAAGTCTTCTAGCTGAAGTAGGTGAAGCAGGTTCTCCATCGGCCCCTATTGTCGAAAATAATCTACTTTCCCCTCTTAATCCCCCAGAGCAGGCTCCTGTTGTTAATAGTATCCCAGGTACGTTGCCATCTCTTTCTTCTTTTACAACCCTGAAACCTATTCTATCAACAGAAAATATAGCTTTGGACGCAGTCAGCTCAATTGAGACGCTTGGACCAATTGGTAAACCAGGCTCTTCTATTCCCTTACAAAACCCTCAAACGATGCCTACAGTTTTTGCTATTCCAGGTACGCAAGAGCCAGTTGAATCATATCCTTCTGAAAGACCCGCCATAGCAACTGAACCTGTCTTAGCCGAAGTGAGTGGTGCAAGTGGAACTCTATCCCCCTTAGTTGAAAGGAGGGAAGTTGCCTGCATTCCCGAATGTGCAGGAAACGCCACCAACTATTGGAGTTCCTGGAACACTTCAGCCAATTGAGCTGAATAGTCCAATTAGACCATCTCTATCAACTGAAGCTATTGAAATTGTTTCTGATGCTGTAAATCAACAGTTCCGTCCTGTTACTAAACCAGGAGCTGTTCAACCCGTGTCTCCTCCCGTGGGGGCCCCAACAATAAATGGTGTGCCAGGAACCTTGCCAACAACATTGTCTGTTAGTTCACTGAGACCGGGGTTGCCCACTGAGCCTATAAATGTGGAAGCAGACGAAAAAACTAGGATCCATTCAACCCTCTTCAGCACCTCAATTACCAGCAGGAGTGACTCCTCCACAAATAGAGACAGGTGTTACCGGAATTCCTGGGACACTTCCTCCTCTTAGACCATTGGGAACGTCAATAAGGCCCCAAATTCCAGCAGAGCCTATTGTTTCTGAAGCAGAAAGCATCGATAATGTCATACAACCGGTAGTTGAAAATGGAATTCTGACTCCATTGCCTCCAGCAGGTCAGGCACCTGGTGTTGCTGGCATTCCTGGCACAGCTCAGCCAATTTTTTCCTGCAACTACGTTCAGACCTTTAGTTTCAACTGACACTGTGAATGCTGAAATAGAGGCAGTAAATAAGCCTCTTGAACCTTTAGTTAAGCCCGAGACTCCTGACACCTTACCTGCTCCTCAAGAAGGATCTTTCGTTACGGGACTTCCTGGAACTTTGGAACCGATCATTACCGTTTCAACACTGGTTCCGTCTCTACAGACAGAGCCTATTATCTCTGAAGCTCAACAAGCAAATACTCCTCTAGAGCCTGTTGGACAGCAAGGACAAGTTACTCCTGCAGCTCCACCTCAACAAGCTCCTTCTATTACTGGTATTCCTGGTACATTGGAGCCGATATCTCTTGCAACAACTTCAGCACCGCAATTGTCCACTGAACCAGTTATATCTGAAACAGACCAATCTGGTGCTTCCTTGAAGCCTATACCAGAACAAGGTCAAGCGAACCCTCCTTCTCCGCCTCAGGAAGCCCCTCCTGTTAGTTCAATTCCTGGAACATTGCCACCGATATCTTCTGTAACACCCACGATTCCACAATTACAGACAGAGCCGGTTATTTCTGAAGTAGATGAACCCGACCCTTTGTCAAATCCTATACCAGAGCAAGGGCAGGTCAACCTCCTCCCCCTCCTCAGCAAGCTCCACCCGTAAGCTCAATTCCTGGAACGCTCCCGCCGCTATCTCCTGTAACGCCTACGGTTCCGCAGTTGCAGACAGAACCAATTATTTCTCAAGTAGACGAGCCAGAGTCTTTGTCAAATCCTGTATCAGAGCAAGGGCAGGTCAGCCCTCCTCCTCCTCCTGAGCAAGCTCCACCTGTAAGTTCAATTCCTGGAACACTGCCACCTCTATCTCCTGTAACACCTACTGTTCCACAATTACAGACAGAGCCAATTGTTTCCGAAGTAGATGAACCAGATCCTTTGTCGAATCCCATACCAGAGCAAGGGCAGGCCAACCCTCCTTCTCCTCCTCCTCAACAAGCTCCACCTGTAAGCTCAATTCCGGGAACGCTCCCACCGCTATCTCCTGTAACGCCTACTGTTCCGCAGTTGCAGACAGAACCAATTATTTCCGAAGTAGATGAACCAGAGTCTTTGTCGAATCCTATACCAGAACAAGGACAGGTTAGTCCTCCTCCTCCACCTCAGCAAGCTCCACCTGTAAGTTCTATTCCTGGAACACTACCACCCCTGTTGTCTGTGACACCTACGGTTCCACAGTTGCAGACAGAACCCATCATTTCTGAAGTAGATGAACAAGAGCCTTTGTCAAATCCTATACCAGAACAAGGACAGGTTAGTCCTCTTCCTCCTCCTGAGCAAGCTCCACCTGTAAGTTCAATTCCTGGAACACTCCCACCTCTATCCCCTGTAACACCTACTGTTCCACAATTACAGACAGAATCAGTTGTTTCTGAAGTGGAAGAACCAGAGCCTTTGTCAAACCCTGTAGCAGAACAAGGACAGGTCAACCCCCCTCCTCCACCTCAGCAAGCTCCACCTGTAAGTGGTATTCCAGGTACAACTGAGCCAATTTTTCAAGTAACTACCTTCACGCCTTTAGTTTCTACTGAAGCGATTGCTGCTGAAACAGGAGGAATAAATGAGCCACCAGAACCTTTAGCCAAGCCCAACGAACCTGGTGCCTTACCGTCTCCTCAAGAAGGCTCTTTCGTTACCGGACTTCCAGGAACCTTGAGGCCGATTGCCACTGCTCCAACAGTGAGTCCTTCTCTACAAACGGAACCTGTTATTTCTGAAGCTGAACAAGCAAATGTTCCATTAGAGCCTGTTGCAGAACAAGGTCAAGTATCGCCTGTGGCTCCGCCTCAGCAGGCTCCTTCTATCACTGGCATCCCTGGGGTATTGTCATCGATATCACCTGTAACTCTTGCACCAACACAGTTACAAACACAACCAATTGTTTCTGAAACAGGAGGAGTAAATGAACCTCCAGAACCTTTAGCCAAGCCCAATGAGCCTGCTTCCTTACCTTCTCCTCAAGAAGGCTCTTTTGTTACCGGACTCCCAGGAACTTTGAATCCGGTTGCCACTGCTACAACAGTGGGTTCTTTTCTACAAACAGAACCTGTTATTGCTGAAGCTGAACAAGCAAATGGACCATTAGAGCCTGTTGCAGAACAAGGCCAAGCATCACCTGTTGCCCCGCCTCAGCAAGCTCCTTCTATCACTGGCATCCCTGGGGCATTGTCATCGATATCACCTGTAACTTTTACGCCACCCCAGTTACAAACAGAACCAATTGTTTCTGAAGCAGGAGGAATAAATGAGCCTCTTGAACCTTTAGGCAAGCCCAATGATCCTCCTGTCATATCTTCTCCTCAAGAAGACTCTTTTGTTACCGGACTTCCAGGAACTTTGAAGCCTATTACCACTGCTCCAACAGTTGGTCCTTCTCTAGAAACGGAACCAGTTATATCTGAGGCTGAACCAGCGAATGTTCCATTAGAACCTCTTGCAGAACAAGGTCAAGCACCACCTGTATCCCCACCTCAGCAGGTTCCTTCCGTCACTGGGATCCCTGGGACATTGTCACCAATATCACCTGTGACAGTTACACAACCACAGTTACAAACAGAACCGTTGCTTCTGAAGTAGATGAAGCAGAGGCTTTGTCAAACCCTATACCTGAACAAGGTCAGGTCAGTCCTCTTTTCCCACCGCAGCAAGCTCCATCTCTGTAACTGGAATTCCAGGAACATTACCACCTGTATCTTCTGTAACACCTTCATTACCGCAATTACAGACTGAACCCATAATTTCTGAAGCAGATGAATCAGAGGCCTTATCAAACCCTGTACCCGAGCAAGGGCAGGGCAACCTCACTCCCCCACCTCAAGAAGCTCCACCCGTAAGCGGAATTCCTGGAACAATGCCGCCAGCTTCTTTTGCAACGCCCACAATACCCCAATTGCAGACTGAACCTATTATTTCTGAAGTCGATGAATCAGGAGCTTCATTAGCTCCAATGCCTGAACAAGGACAGTTAAACCCCCTGCCTCCTCCTCAAGAAGCTCCTTCAGTAAGTGGTATTCCTGGAACTTTACAACCGTCACCTGTTGTAGCTACCACACGACCTTATTGCAACTGAACCAATTGTTACTGAGGCTAATGAAAACAATGGACCATTAGATGCTGTTGCAGAACAGGAGCCTCTTGGTCCCTTTCACCACCTCAACAGGCCCCAACAGCGAGTGGAATTCCTGGAACATTACCCCCACTGAATTTGGCCACATCTGTTCGCCCAGAACTACAGACAGAAGCAATCATTTCGGAGTTAGGTGATTCAGAGCCTTCTCTAGGGCCTATAGCTCAGACAGAGGGGTTAAATCCTGCTCCTTCTCCTCAGCCAGCACCTGTTGCCCAAGGAATTCCTGGGACGCAAATACCCAGCTCTATATCAACTACGCTGAGACCAGCCTTCCAAACAGAACCTGTTTTATCTGAAGCGAGTGAATCAAATCTGCCAATGCAGCCCGTAGTTGAACAGGAGCCTGTTGGTCCTCAACCTCCACCCCAGCAAGCACCACCTGTCACATCCGTCCCAGGGACTTTGCCTCCCCTTCCTACTACAATTTCTTTCAAGCCAGCATTACCAACAGAGGAAATTATTACAGAGTTAGAAAATGAAAGAAGTCCTTTGGAACCCATTGGAAAGCCACAATCTTTCACTCCTCTACCCCCACCACAACAAGTGCCAGCTATCAATGGAATACCAGACTTTCAGCCATCTTTATCTACTGTATTGACGACCCTTCCTACTTTTGCTACTGAGCCCATTTTTGCTGAAGCTGAACAGGTGTCAGTATCTCCCGCTTTGTCGGTGGACAAGGGAGTAACTCCCTCTCTTAATCCCCCGCAAGCAAAACCCCCTGTACTTGGTATTCCTGGCACCCTTCCACCTCAGAATCCATCAGTTTCGGAAAAGCAAGACATAGTAACTGAAAAAGTACAAACTGAAGCTGAACTATCAAATGAATCTCTAGAGCCTGTTGTCAAGCCCATAAATCCGGGTGCAAATGATGGACTTCCCGTTGCTACTCAAAGCACTCCTGGCTCTGGCCTACCACTTTCATCGCCTTCGCCATTATTTCCTACTCAGCCAGTAGAGGCTGAACCAGACATTTTACAATCGACAGTTAAACCGATTACTGAGCCAGTCAGACCTTTTAGTACTGTTTCTCCTATGGGAATTGTCCCACAAGGTACTGTATCTCAGCCAGCTTTTCCTGTCAGACCACAAGATATATCTACTGAGAGCGTCATAGCTGAATCATCTGATTCAGAAAAGCCATTTGTATCCCCCAAGTGAAACCAGGTGGTTTTAATACTAATCCTCCAACAGCTGTAGATCAGGAAACCATGTTAAGCACTAGACCTGGATTTTCGAATGTTCCCACTGCTGCAACTGAAAATATTGAATCTGCCTTTGAAACTTCAGCACCAAACTTAAAACCAATGACAGTTACACCTAATGTAATTCAGAGCAATCTATTCCCGATATTAGCTGAGTCGGTGACAGTCAATGAAGTGCCAACATCAAAAGAACCGCCTTTCATTTCGCAAGAAAAGGTTGAAGTTGAAACTGAACCTCCGAAGGCCAGGCCTCTTCCAATAGCAGAAACAAAGAAAACTCTGTTGGCTCTTTCCCTCTAGGAATTCTACAGAGTTCAACCACTTTGTCCAGTACAAAATCCCCACCCCAGTTGTCTCCAGCAACTGAGCCAATTGAATCAGAAACCGAGTCAGAACAGAGTTCACTATTCCCTGTTGATAAACCCGGTTCATTTTCTACCCAAGAACCAGCAATAGTAGTTACCGAAACAACGACAATCTTTCCTATAGCAACTTCTGTTTCTCCATCTCGTGATGAGCAGCAGGTGTGATTGCATGTTCTAGTGATTCTGATTGCCCGCTTCGTGAATCTTGCATCAATCAGGCCTGTTTGAATCCCTGCAACTTCAACGTGTGTGGCTCCAATACGGAGTGTTTTGTTCTAAATCACAAGGCCGTCTGCACCTGCTTGGCTAGTTTCACTGGATCTCCTACTTCTGGCTGCAAACCAAGTAAGTTGTTTTTTCTTTTTTTGAAACTCGACTATTTTTTAAAACACCAAAAGAGGGTTTTCGGTTTGCATTTAGATAGAAATGCACAAATCCACTCAGTACCTTCACCTCTATTATTTCTGTCTTTTTTTTTGTACTGTGGTGATTGTTGTACGCCTTTTTATTTTCTTATTGTTTGAAAGTGTTTGATTATAAATATTACCAGATTTTATTTTTTTCTCCTGTTTTTTTTTGCAAAAGATTGATTAAAAAAAGACGAGCAAGATTTCTAATTTTTCTAATGCGCTGTCCTTGTCATCTAAACTTTAGGAATTAAAAACCGCGTACTTTTGCAAAATAGTACTGTTTTTTTTTTTTGTTTTGTTTTGTACGCGTGAGTTTAGTTGGGTTACTTCAGGGGTTTCTTTTTTTCTGTGGTTATTAAATTGTTGAATCATGGGAGTTTGGGTATGACCAAAGCGAAAGATAAAAGTAGTTTATAATCTATATAATCATTAAAAGTTCGATTGTTTTAAGTGATCGAAATCCGATATTTGTCATGATAGAAATGTAAACAAGTTTCTTTTTTTTAAAGAAATTCTTGGTTGTCCAAAATGGTAAATACCGCCTGAACTATTTTTCTATAGTCTGATCTAGTGTTTTTAAGGTTTAGTAACTGCCTTGACGAATTAAAAAAATTATTTCAGTGAACTGTTTCTCTTTCTATCTTACGCATTGATAAAACAAAAAGGAAAAAGTGATCCAAGTCTGGAAGTGTTATTTTTCTTAGAAAGGTCTGCCAGTCTGATTAAAACCCCCCTAATAAAGATTCCTTCTCCAAAACACCAGCAGACTATTGAAGCTACGATCCCAAACACTGGTCAAGTATGGTCCTGAATCATGGGTGCTTTAGAAGACGGAGTAGTATTTGTTAGATGCTTTCCATAGCAATTTTCTATGGATAGTTTTGGGTCCCTTTGGGACCCCTTTTATACTAATCATATATCAACCAACAAGCTACATGAAAATGTGGCTTAGTGCCACTTTCTAGTGCTATAATGCGAGAAAGGTGAGATGGATAGGACACGTTTTGCGGATGAAAGGTGACAGATTTCCAAAGATCGTTCTTTTTGGCAATCCGTCTTGGACCAAACAAAAAGAAGGTTATGCCCTATTAGGGCGCAAAGATGTCATAAGGGAGGAGTTAAAAGAAATTTGAGCTTATTGGGACGGGGTAAAGAGTGAAGCTTTGATTGGGTAGGGATAGAGGAGGAGCATTTGCAGCTGGGATGGCGTCAGTTGGCCTGGTGCTCTAGTGAGTTGTTAGTAGTTGGAGTAGCAGTAGTAAAACAGATACATAGAAAAGGCATATAATTAACTTTTACCAAAAGCTTGAAATCTGTTTTTTGGCTGTAGGGTGTTCAAAAAAAAAAAAAGGATTAGTTACGAATTACCTAACCTAAACCTTTATACTAGAGTGGGTCCAGTCCGCTCAACATGTATATCACAAAAATTTCACAAGAAGTGGTTCGAATCCACTTACTATGGATATTGCGAAATGCCTGTTTTGATTGACTTTATTTAAAAAAGAGGTGGTGGAATTTAGCTAACAAGCTAAATTATGAATTTTTAGTTCGTATGGCTTATTCTTTGTGAAAGAAGAGGTTCGAGCCCATGCAGTTTGTTTATTACAAAATGGCCCCATAGATGTTTTTCTTATAAAAGAAGTGGTTCGAGTCCACTCAGTATATAAATATTGAAACAGTGGCTTAGATAGGCCTTTCCCTATGAAAGAAGTGGCTCGAGTACAGACAGTGGCTGTATTATAAAATAATGTCTCACGCTAGTGTTTCTTTATGGAAGAAGAGGCTCATGATAAGTTACCGTGGATTTTATGAAATGTCGGTATGGATGGCCCTTAATTACGAAAGAAATAATTCGAACCCACTTAGGGGTGTATTATAAAATATGCCTTAGATGGCCTTTTCTTTACGAAAGAAGTGATTTGATCCGGGATTGAACTCTTTAATAATCATTTCACTAACCAATCATTCTTGCGTTTCACGAACTAATTATCTTTTATAGTTCCAGTTATTGCTGAAAATACCCCGACAGTAATTGGAACGGCATGTGATCCTTCACCATGTGGGAAGAATGCTGAATGTAAAGAAGGGCCAGATAGCCTTGCTATCTGTGTGTGCAATGAAGGCTATGAAGACCGAGGGGAAGTGAGTAAATCATATTTTACCCTTGGTTCCCATTGATGCGATTTTCTAAGAGCAAAACGGTTCGTGAATGGCGGCGGAGGATGCAGGAAAATCAGGAAAATGTTCAGATAAAAACGGTTCAGTGCAGTCGGTGAAGTGCAAAAATATAACGAGAAATGTATACAGCATATGCAAAGGAATAGTCGAGTTCTAGAAGCTAAGAAAAACATACAAAGGGCTAACCTGGATTAGCCCAGGCTTAACGTCTATGTCTATTTCCCTGGATATATCCCCCCAGGCCTTGAGGACTAAAATCTTGGATTAAAAAAATACGAGTCTCATGCTCCTGTCAATATTAATGAAAAACTTCTGATAAACGCGGTTAGTTTTACAGCCTTTTGCAATTTATTATTCTAAAAAACTTTCAGTTCACAATAATGGATAAAACTTTCAATGGCTGAGTAGAAATATTTCAACAGAGCCGTTGAACAGTTTTGACGCGTGAACTTTCAGCAAAATATAGAGGAAATTTTATAGGTCACTAAAAAACGGTCATTTTTGCGTAGAATCGCATCAGTGGGAACCCAGGGTTAGCTTTAAAACTGACCAAAAGACACCAAAGCTGTTTTACGTAACCTCAGCTCTTCTTTCCTCATAAGACCAGAACTTATTACCAGAATGAATCATAATCTGATTCGTAACGACCAATAGAACAGAGAATTTGTGGGTTGATTAGGATTCGTGTCTCGAGTCAAAGAGTTTCCAACAGATTCGTCATTTCGGGTGGAGAGGGCAAAGGGTTGGCAATGACTCCCCCCCCCCCTCCTTTTTGGTTTTTGAAAAATGCCTTTTTTGGTATTTTTTCTTAAAAAAAAAAACAATAAAATTATATTGTTCACCTTGAATATTTATGATACATTCCCCCCCCCCCCCTCTATGCTTTCGTGAATTGATGCCATTAGTCTTGAGTTTCTTTATATAAATTCTCTAGCATTTTGAGTCTAGTTAAAGAATTGAGAGCCACCTAGTTCTCTACGGCAATATAGTGGCGAATTCTTCAACTTACGTCCAATAGACCGAAGTGCCATCTTCAGTGTGGCCGCCAATCTCAAAATACAAATTTCTATGCTTTTGAGTTTGATAAACCATTTGCGCCATTTGCCGAGCAATGTTTGGCCTGCTGTGTTTGCTTATGAATATCCGAGGAATAGATAGGTATTTCCTGCCTGTGTATTCAGTTCAAAACAAGATATATACTGCCATGTCTGCACAAAAGGGGGAGTTTTGGGGCAGCGTTCCTGGAAAAAATGGCCACGAGAAATGCCCTGTTTTGTTTCTTGGCCCCCATTCCTTTCCCTCCTAAAAGTTGAACGTGTGTCTTTTATTTATAACTTTACATACCCTTTTGTAGAATGAGAATTGATTTACCATATTTGATGGCTCTCAAGCCATATTTGATGGCTCTATATTGAGAGCCATATTTGATACTCTCAAGTCTCAATATGAGCCATATATTGAGAGCCATATTTGATGGCTCTCAAGTCAGGATTGACGAAAAACAAACTCAAAAGTCGTTGATTTTGCTATTAATTTCTGTAATTATACGTAATACTGTTTTCCTCTTTTTGTCTCATCATGCAGCAGCTAAATTAGACTCGGTCTCACTTTTCAATATTTTTGTTGCAGGGTTGTCGCCCTGAATGTGAAACCAACTCTGACTGCCCTAGTCAGTTAGCTTGTATCAATGCTAGATGCGCAGATCCATGCCCAGGTAGCTGTGGCCCTAATAGTGATTGCAAGGTGGCAAACCACAACCCGATGTGTGCCTGCAAAACTGGATTTACCGGTGATGCTTTTGAAGGATGTACCATTATTCCTGCAAGTAATACATTTTTTTCAGTATCATGGTCCACGTAGATAAATCTAAATTTGTCATCGGCTTTTAATCTAAATCTATGGCTAATAATAGTGGCTAATAAATCTAAAATCTAAGTGGCTTTTTTCTCTGAAATTGTCAATTTATTTCTCTTTTCGGTCAAGTTAAGACGGTTTCTAAGGAATTTTTTAAGCCTTATATGTATTTTTTTTTTGGGGGGGGGGGGCTTAATCTCACCTCATCTCCTCTCAATGGCACTAATAATTTAAAACAAAAACTATTTTTTAAACATTGAAACTAAATATTGACTACACTTTAAAATGAACAAAAAAATAAGTTGTTAAATGTCCTACTGAATGTTAACGTTTTTCTTTAGTTTTCGATCTGATTTTTATATTGTTTCTGTTTTTTTTTGTGCTTTGTTTAAAATAAGTTAGTTTGTTTTGTTCTTTTTTTTTATTTCCCTGTTAATAAAGGCTTCCGACTTCAAGCTGAAACATTTGAACTGGTATTATTATTAATGAAAAAGTTTTTTTTTTTTTTTGTCGTGGTCTTGTTGCAAAAATCATACCCATGCTGCTTTATTTTGTTTGGTCCTAATTGTAAATGGAAAAGCAATGTGATCTCAGAAATTACTTTTCTGAAATTATAGATCCTACTGTTTTTATTAAGAGTGGACAAGTGGTGGCTTTGAGATATCAGTCTCTTTGATGATAAAAAAAATCCTTAAAGTTGGGAAAAAAAAAAAAACGAAAATTTAGGGATTATTGTTATTCCTGCAAGTTTTAAGTTTGTGTTAAATATATTGGCCGACGTACTGCAGAAGAAGTACGGAATAAATTGATTAACTTTTTTCTGTTAAAAAGAGCTGTCAGTTTTATTTATAGTTTTTAATAAGAGAGAAGGCTTCTCGAAGTCGCCACTTGTCCTCCACCAATGAAACTGTCAGGGATGAATAAATGGATTTTTTGGGGAAGGTATTTTAAGTTTCTACTTCAACAGCCTCTTTACTCCCCTACTTCTTCTTTAAAACTTAAACGTTTTACTTAATGAGGTCTTGCTTACTGTGGCGCATAAGGCAGCAACCACCAATTCAGCCAATCTTGTGCCAGGCCGATCAGCCGATCTTGTGTTGCCTCTTTTTTTTGAGAGCGATGTTGTGTTGCCTCTTTTTTAGGGACCGAGCTAGCCTCTTTCTTCTAGTTTGTTGCGCTGTGCATTTAACGTTTTAAAACTGATTTTTGTTTTGAATCATTAGTGCGAGTGAGAGGAGGTAGTATTAAGAAAAACGAAATGCATAAAAAATGTGTTCTAAGAGTTGCGCTGTACTCTTTAAGTGTTTTCTCTACTACGGGGAATTCGTCGGTGAGACACAATTTTGAAATCAATTAAGCGATTATAGGAATTTTCTTCATTTGGGAAACGTTTAAGGTAATTATAGTTCGATCAAACTGTGGCGTAAAGACTAAAGCAACTCTATTTTGATTCTCTAACTGTAATGAAGGCTTGAAAGACCGTTTCTTTGAGACCGTCTTAACTTCGACTAAAACAGATTTTCCTGTATACCCTACTCCCCAAACAGTAGGCCTTGGTGAACCAGCTTCTAGGCCATAGGTAGGTTCTAAGCCCTTTTTGTAAGTTGTGACAAAATTAGACATACCTTCATGCACTCTTTAAGGCCTTGTGAATAGGGAAGGAGTGGAGCCGGAGACTTTAAAACGCTTTTAAGACCCACATGGGACTTAAATCTATTCATAAAAGTTTCATTGACCTAGGACAGTTAGAAATTACCATCTCGAGCAGTCATTCTCCCTTTCCAATTCATTCTTAAGATACTGAACTATCAGGAAATTTAATGACAAAAAAACCTAGTTTAATGACAGGACAGTTGAATTTTATGACAGTATTAGTAATTCAATGACAAATTATTGCAATATTGCAAAAATTTTACCAATGAGAATGAAATATAGGACATATTCTATTTACTTTTGTAAAGTCAGGCTCAATAAATAGGGAGGTTAAAATAAAAAGGTATGTAAATAAAAGAAAGCAATAATAGAAAAATTAAATTAAATAAAGAGGTAAGATGAGTAAAGTATGCTGAGTTGTGATTAATGTTTGTTTTTGAAGCATTATAGGTCGAAATCTGGAAAGTACTAAAATTTGATGGATTGGGGGCCGATTGTATTGCAGCATTAATAAAAATAAATTCAAAAATGTTTCCAAAATTTGTTTCCATAAAGTAAGACTTTCTCGGTTATCCATAATCCCAGGGCGTTCAGGATTCAGGATCTTTGTTCGCGTAGATCTTCCCCAAAAAAATTTTTGGGGGGGAGGTCGTAGAAAAGAGCTTTTGTTTGGGGAGGACTCTAAGACTCTTTTCCTTCGCATTTTACCAATTTACGAGGAGATCAAATATTTTTCGTCCTTTTAGGAGAAACGGTATCCTTTTACATATAGTCTCAACAATAGTCACTTTGCCTGCATTTTACAGCTAATTTACAAATCAGAGGAATATTTCGGGTGGGGGGATTTCGATCCCAATCCTCCTCCCCCTGGAGATGGCTCTGCTTAACCCCACACATTTCGTACTCTGATTGTCACCCTTTGAAAAAACTATGTATATTTTATTGAAAATACCATCTTGAATTATACAGTGGATCAAGATATTAGATTAAGAATCATTTTGAAATTTAAAATTGTGTTCTTTGAAACAAATTTTTCTCTTTTACCAAAGAGTCTCATTTGGGGGTAGTGGCGGGGTAAATTGTGCATAAAAGCAACACAATACTAAATCACATTCAATATTCATCTCCTTCCTCTAATCTGAATAAAATTAAATTGAATAATAAAATTACAAACAAAATTAGATAAAAAGTGAAAAAATAAATATAAAATTTAAACTAAAAGTTGAAATCTAAACAAAATTAAATTTCAATAAATATATATTGTTAAATAAAGTTAAGTTTTGTTATTTATTTAATTTAATTAAATTTTTAAATCTGAATAAAATTAAAAGATACGAAATGTCTACAGTCTTTCTATTATTTTTCAGTTGCTGCTTCTACAACGCCACGTGAGCTATCACCCTGTATCCCTTCCCCCTGTGGTACCAACGCCATCTGTAAATCACAAGGAACTGCTGCCTCATGTATTTGCCCAGAAGATTATACTGGAGATCCATTCGAGTCCTGCCGGCCTGAATGTGTCCTTAGTAGTGATTGTCCATCAGACAAGATTTGTGAAAACAGGCATTGTATTAATCCCTGTCCAGCTGCGTGTGGCAAAAAACGCGGAGTGTCGAGTTATAGGCCACTCTGTCACGTGCTCTTGTCAGCCAGGATCACTGGTGATCCCCTGTGTGATTGTAAAGCTATTCCAGGTAAGGCTTCTGCTAATGGGGTTTTATAATTTTTTTTTTGTGTATTTTATAGTTTTACTTTTGTTACCATCTCTGATTTTTCTTATTTGCTTTTATATTTTACTTGTGTTCATTTTACTTTTTTCGTATTATCAATTTTGGATTATAATTATTCCTACTACATATTTTACTTATCTCAAACTCTGCTCAATTTTGCTTTTGAATTTTAAAATAAAAAAATTCCTAATTGAATTTCACAAACTTGAAAGCCGATGAGTAAAGTAAAAACCTTTTGGATGTACATATGTGCTTAATTTTTCTTTTTCATTTTTTGTTTTTTACCAACAATGTGATATCAATTTTGATTTCAATCACTGTTAAAATAGAACATTGGAAATGTGCTAATGGTTCCAAATGAAAAAAATCTTAACTTTTTAAATTCATCTTCTTTTGGGTTCAGTCCTCTGGTAGACTCTCCGAATTTTACCAGACAAAAAGTCAAAAGTGACAAAAAAAAGAAAAAAGAATTTTAGTTATCAAAAACTTTTTTGTTAATAACTTCACTAAATTGTTCTAAATTCGAACAATATGTGTCCCCAGGCGTAGGAGGATCTAAGTAAGTTAGTAAATTAGAACCAAAATTTTGGGCTCTAAGCCGAACCCAAACTTATCAACGAATCTTGTCTTTTAACTTTCTTCTCCGTTTGTTCTGTGGACTTGATCAAATTTGCCTTTGAAAGGTTCGTGTTTTTTTTTTTAAGGCGTGGCTTCCCTGGATATGAAGCAGACTCTTAAATCTTTGTGTAGACTCAACGAAACTTGTGTTTTAACTCTCTGCTCAGTTTGTTTTGTGGACTTGATCAAATTTGCCTTTGAAAGATTCGTGTCTTTTAAGGTTTGGGCTTAGCAAGGATGGTCAGGTAGAACATATGGGCTTCTTTCCTAGAGCGTACAAATCTATAAAGCCTATGTTAAAAATCGGTAGAATTTCTCTGAGATCGGTTATGAAATGTATTTTCTTCAGTATTTTCTATATGAGGAAAGCCTTTCCCGCTCTCCTCTGCGCCAGAATATGTTCTTAGCTGCGCCCATATCCTCAAGTGGTGTCATGTCAGCTTAAAGATTGGGTTATATGAACTATAAGAAATAATGTTTTGCAGTCCAGGTCTCTGGAAGAAAAATTTACAATACAGTCTCTTAAATAGATGAGTTGGGGGTGGGGGAGGAATGGATTGGAAACCATCTGAGGCCCTCTAAAGTTAAGAAAAATAAAAAAAATTAGGTAAAATAGGTTCACTATTGGGTGAAGATAAGTTTGATATTGATCAGTAATGATAATTCATGGTAATTTCACGCTCATTTATTAACTAATGTTGCTTTTGTACAAATCTTCAGAGCGTCCAAAGACGTATCTCTGGAATAGTTTAACAAACAACTACAAAAGGGAAAAGAGAAAGATCGGGTTAGATCTAGTTCAGTTCAGTGGCACTCAATTACGAAAATGTGGGGGAAGCAACGATTTTTTAAAGAAAAGTACAAAAATAAAGGTACATTTCAAAATCTATTGGGAGGGGGGTATTTTAGTCTTTTTCGCTTTTTTTTTAATGAAAATACCAGAAAAAATTATTTTTCAAATCCAGAAAAGGACACTTGCACTCACCCCCTCAATTGGTGCCCCTGATTCAGTTGGAATAATTATAAAGAGTCTCTCAATGTCTTAGATGTATTTTTGAAGAAACTAAATTTCAGCTGGGGGGGAGGTAAACTGGGGTCTAGGGGGGGGGGGGGGGCAGAATATCAGATTTACAAGCCTTACTTTGGAGGGGACTCAGTTCTTAGGCTCTTAGAGTTGGACTCTAAGCCCGAATGATCCCAGGGCAAATAAGAATGTGTGATTAACGTAAAAGTCTAAACAAGAGGTGGTTGAAGAGTGGTTGTGACTTTTGGCTACTGGCTTACTAACCTCGAAACGAGTTTTAGTACCACAATAATCAACATTATTCCTCAGTTTCAGTTGAGCCAATCGTAGAGGAGAAAAGTGAGGTATGCGAACCTTCACCTTGCGGAATTCGAGCTGATTGCAGAAGCAGTGAAGGAGCAGCAGTGTGTTCCTGCCCAACAGGTTTAACTGGAGATCCTATGGATGAGTGTAGAACCTGAGTGTGTGACTAACTCGGACTGTCCTCAGGTTGGTATAGTAATTTAGCTTAATGATAATGACGCCATTTAGGGCACGACCAGTGTGAGCCCCCCTCCTCCTTTTGTTGATGAAAGGCTATGAAATAGGGAAATCTATCTTAAAGAGTGTTTTTAAGCCCCCTACTACTAAAATAGAGACTCATGCTTGTGTCTTTAGTTGTACAAACTTAAACAAGTTGACAACGCTGTCATTATTTGTTTAAATATCTGAAAGAAAATAACTTTTTGTTTAATTTATTCACTAATGCATTGTTCACCAGTTCCAGTGGTGGTTCTAGCCTCTCTTGCGCCCGGGGAACCATTTTTCTCAGCGCCCCCCTTCCTTCCAAGAAATTTTCAGGCCACATTTTAGCAAAATATGCATTTACTAAAAAATTATTTTCAGTTTATTAATTAATTAATAATTTATGGTTTAACTTGTTATTTAAACTATGAAATTATTATTAATTATTTTAATAATTATTATTTAATTAATTCGTTTTAATTTATTTTATAAATTAATTAGTAATTTATTATTTATTTTCATTTATTAACTTCACCCTCTACTTTATTAATAAAATTTCAAAAATTATAAAATGATTACAACAGTTAGATTATTTGTTTTAAATTTTGCGCCTCTAAGATGTTTGCACCAGGGCCAAGAGTTCAAATTATCAATTATCAAAATTGAACTCTGACTAGTTCTTATGATAACTCTGTTATTGATTCTTTTAATTTTTGCTCTTTTTAACCAAAAACAAACAACAGTCCTTTATCTTTTTTTTTCCTTATTTGCATCAAATCAAGTTTTTAGACTCATATAGTGGTTTAATCTATATTATTTGAAAAAAAAACTACGTTTTCTAAAGAGTTAAAGAGGCTGAGTTACAAGGTCGAACCTTAAAACGTACAGGGATTAGGAGGCACAGTTGGGGGCTGCCGCCCCCCAAACCCCCCGCTTTCGCAGCCTTTAAATAAAAAAAAAAGTTTTTTTAAACTGAAAGTAAGGAGCGACATTAAATCTTAAAACGAACAGAAATTATTCCGTATATGAAAGAGGCTGTGTCCTCCTCAACGCCTCGCTCTTTACGCTAAAGTTTTTATTGTTTAAAAAAAGAGTTGTGAGAAAGTCAAACTTTAGCGTAAAGAGCGAGGCGTTGAGGAGGGCACAGCCTCTTTCATATACGGAATAATTTCTGTTCGTTTTAAGATTTAATGTCGCTCCTTACTTCAGTTTAAAAAACTTTTTTTTTTATTTAAAGGCTGCGAAAGCGGGGGGTTTGGGGGGCGGCAGCCCCCCAACTGTGCCTCCTAATCCCTGTACGTTTTAAGGTTCGACCTTGTAACTCAGCCTCTTTAACTCTTTAGAAAACGTAGTTTTTTTCAAATAATTTCTGCACGTTTTTGTACAGTTTATTACTTATTATTGCTCCTTGTAACTCAGCCTCTTTAACTCTTTAGAAAAACGTAATTTTTTTCAAATAATTTAAAAAAGAAAACTGGGTTTCTTTTTAAAGTTTGAATTCAGTATTAAAAAAATTGCTCTGATGGTGAATCGAACCCGGGTTAGACGCCTGAAAGTCTGGAGTGTAACCGCTAGACTATACAGACACAACAGTAATTGTTTTTTAGTATATGGAAGCTATTTTCGACGCAAGCAAATTCCCAAAAAACTTGATATTTGGTTTTTGGAAAACAGGGAAGAAGTGATCAGATTGAGCTGAAATTTCGAGGATAAGCTTCCAGGCCCTAGGAAAGATTATCCTCCAAATTTCAGCCCGATCAGACAACGTTAAAGGGGGGTTGTGGTCGGAAAAATTAACATGGGCTAATATAGGAAAACAAGGTTTTTCGTAAATG
This sequence comes from Artemia sinica, assembly GCA_027921565.1. Lineage (NCBI taxonomy): Eukaryota > Metazoa > Arthropoda > Branchiopoda > Anostraca > Artemiidae > Artemia > Artemia sinica. The sequence continues at coordinate 2,821,816 of CM051275.1, forward strand.
TAAATTCGGGGGATAATTTTTTCGGTCTGAAAATATCAAAAGGCCCTAACAGGTCGAATTCTGCTTCGAATGAGTCCTCATTCAACCGGATCCGTTGCCAACTGTGGCCTGTAGGCGTGGCTAAGAAAAAAAAAAGAAATGAATTTTAAGTGGCTATATTTGGTTTTTTGAAAACAGGGAAGGAGTGATCGGATTGAGCTGAAATTTCGAGGATAAGCTCCCGGGCCCTAGGAAAGCTTAACTTCTAAATTTCAGCCCAATCGGACAACGTTAAAGGGGGCTGTGGTGGGAGGGTCCAAACTTCCGGCCCAGTTTACCCCATGAAGATAAAGTCGGAGGAGGATGAAATTTTGCAAGTTTCTTAGTTTGAGCTTGGGCTACAAAATGCGATTACCGCCGTCTCTCTGCGACCTCTAGGACCTGAAATCGCTTAACATTGTGGTGGGTCGCCTCTTTATAGAGGCACAACTGTGCCTCCTTGATGCGCTATTCTCAAAAGGCTAAGACTTGAATAAATCCGTGATTAGCTTCAGGCTGTTCAAAATTTAATTAAAATAAAAATTAAGCAAGCAAAAACTAATTAAATTAAATCGAATTATTTAAAAATCAGTCAGTAAAAACTAAAAATATCAGTAAGAACCAGCATCAGATTATCTTCGTGTTTCTTATACATCCTTTGCTAACTGATTTTACAAAAGCATAAAAAGACAAGAACCTACTGCATATTTTACATATAACTAAATTATCTTTAATCTAATATGGTTAAATTATCATTACACATAATTATCTTTACAGACAAAACGCATGCCGAAACCAGAAGTGTGTTGATCCATGCAGCATTGCCACATGTGGCCGAAATTCGGTTTGTCAAGTTGTCAGACACAACCCGTTTGCACGTGCCCTCCGGGTTTCATCGGTGATCCGTTCACCCAGTGTGTTGTTGTAGCAGAAGAAGGTACGCTGTTTACCTATAATTTACTGTCACATTATACCCCTCCTTAAAAAACTGGATTGAAATATAATTTTTGCGTATTTGCGGTAATATGCTAGAAAAAATTAGAAAATATCAACATCTGGGTTTTATCACGATATTGGATTATTTTTTTTTTTATCAGAAAATAAGACATATATTTGAAGTCTATTTTTTCTTCTTTCAATGATTATTCCTCCGAAACTTTGTTCTTATTTTTTGCTTTCATACCATTTCAACTACAAATCTTATAAATTTTCCTACTTATTTTCGTAAGTTCATCTTTTTGATACGTCTATTTTCTTATTTTACTTTTTCCTAATTTCACGTTTGTTATCTTTTCGTTTGCGCTTTAAATGTTCTAGGCTAAGTGTGTGTGTTGCATTAGCATACTGACCTTGTTGCTTAACTAATTTATGTAACGGTTTGTGTGGATCCTTTGCGATAAAAATAAATAGACAATAATGAAAAGGACATATCAAAGCTACCCGTGCAAAAGGGATTTTCCTTGTTGTTCAAGGCGGGGGCTATAAGTTTACAATATGGGATTTTTGGCAATGGCGATTCCAATGGTGCAGTTCTGTCAGACACTATTTTCAAGTTCTTTGAAGCTGTTTTTTCGAAATTCACATAGTTTTTTTTTTGAAAAAATAATATTTTATTATTAAGATTGATTGAAATAATAGTTACCATTCCTGATTCAGCCACAAATCACAATTCTTTCTCACTAGATTAGTTTATTTAAAACGTGTTTTTAAATTTTTGGTTAATACGGGCCATGTTTTGTTCTTTCGTTCTTCGTTCGTGTTTCGTTCGTGTTTCGCGTTTCGTCCCCGGAGTTTTCGTTACATGATCTTTGAACTATTTTTAATAAAATAGCTATTTCAAAACTTGTATCGGAAATGCTATGGCTTTGGCTTCAACCATGATATGTATCAGAATGACCATTTGTTTCTTGATATCGATTCTTTAAATTCGTTTCACTTAGTTTAGATCAGTAAATTTAGCCATTTTAAAAAATAGTTCAATTTAGACCTTTTATCTATAATTACTGATTTATTATTCCCTTCCTTGAGAACTGTATTGAAATATCAATTTAGTTTGGCGACACTTGGCATTTTTCAGTGTAATAATAAGAATCATTGATTTAATTAGTTTAACTGGTTGTTAAAATAGTGAATATTTAAATTTTTGGCAACTGATTAGTAAACACTAAACCAGATTACTGGTACTTTTCTCGTTACTGTTGATTATTTTGAATTTATTGTGAAACAATTTCTAATTAGTGTTCGAATTTGTGAGTTTGAATAGCTCAAATGTTTGGAAAAAAGGAGCCTCCAAAACAACCTCCTGATAGGGATATGAGTAAGTCACCATTTCAACCATCTTCAAAAGCCCTTGCTAGAACCCCCCCTAAAGCTGCGAATGTACCAGCGACCTCTCTGAAGAGTATTCATACCCTAAACATGGATACCACCCAATGTCCATCCCCCTCAACAACTGATACTGAAAAAGATGAAGAAGGCTTTAAGATAGTAAACTCGGCTAAGCGTAGAAGACAGAGAACAAAAAGTCCACCAGATTCAGCAATAATACATCTAACCGATACCACGAACAACTCTTCAAGAAATCCAGCTGATTCCCCGGTAATTATTCAACTAGTTCCCCAATCTGATAATTGCTTGTTTACCAACCGTGATCTACCAAAGTTGCGAGTTTCCCTCTTCAAGACCATTCGTTGCAACTTTAATATGAATATAAACAGATCAGGATCCCTAGATATCCTTTTGAACGATCCCACATCAGTGAAAAAGGTAATGGAGCTAAAAAGTGTTGAAAATGTTGTTGTCACAGCCCACCTGTGGTCCCCAAGCCCAATAAAAACAAAGATAGTGCTCTACAATATCCCTAAATCATTTCTAAACTCGGACCTGATGGAAGCATTGATGAATGGAAAAGGTGAATGCATTCCGGTCTCTAGTGTTCATACCCTTGGTCGCGAAAACCACTGAAACCTCAAACTTTAAAACTGTGTTGTTTGAGCTTCAAGGACAATTTAATATTGACAAAGTGTTCCTCTTTGGCCAACAAAAATCTTTCAAGCCTTACAAAGAAAAGCCATTACAGTGTATTAAATGTCTAAAGCTTGGTCACTCAGATAAATACTGTAGAGAGGATTCCAACATTTGTAAGATTTGCCTTGGCAAGGACCATAATGAGTCAAACTGTCAATTTGACCCAATATGTACTAATTGTAAGGGCAAACACCAGTCCCTAGATAAAGGAAGCTGTCCCAAATATAAACAAAGGGCAGAGATACTAAGAATAGCAAAAGAGCAACAACTTCCAATCTCTTTTGTAGCAATGCAAGTCCCAAGGACACCAAGAGTCCCCCGTCCCCCAACAGGCCTCAGGCAACCAACAGCCCCTGAACCACCAACAGGCCCCAGGCAACCAGCAGCCCCCAGGACACCAAGAGTTCCCAATGCTTCCCCTAGTGTTGAAAGTTTTCAGAATAATCTCATCCGAGACAAAACTAATGCATGGTTCCCCTTGATAGCAAGTGCCCCCCAAAAAAACCTGAAGAACCCCCTTTCGGAAAATCCTACGCAAGGAAAGATATCAAGACCGACAAAGCTACCTGGAATTACTCCCCACAGATTTCACACAGTTTCTCCAAATGCTTTGGAAGATGAATCAAACGTGTACTTTAAATTGGCCAGCTTTACAGTTACCTCTATGCTCATCTCCCAATTAGAGTTACCCAATCAGTTGAAATGCATTATTCTGAAGAATTTGGCAAAAACTCACTTTGGCGAGACCATAGTGTCCGAAGCAGAAATTCAAATTGAGGGTGTTTTAAGCCAACATAGGCTGATTGAGTCACAATCAGAACGCCTGACGACTATTTAATGTGTGACTTCTCGTTTTTAACTAATTTATCCCTTTCCAATAACATTGTTTTTAATTATCCCGATATAGATGATAATCAGCATGCCAACCCTATAAGCAGCCCCCCTGGTACCTTAACAAATGCTAGTTGTAAATACCTTGATATTTTCGATTTTGCTACTAATGTGAAGCCAAAACTAGTAAATAATAATTCCCTTAATGTTTTGTGTTTCAACATCAGAAGCATCCGGGATAAGTGGCTCAAGTTTAAAGATTTAATTTCAATTAATGGTGTCTGCCCTTTCGATGTAATAGGATTAACAGAGACATGGCTTTCCGATAATGATGACACTAGTGATTTTTTACTCCCTGGTTACCAAATAATCCATATGCCCAGGAGATTGACTAAGCGTTCTGGTGGTATCTCACTTTACATCCGTTCGAATGTAAATTTTACCAGGCTATCAGAGTGCGAATCTATTTTCTCTACACAACTAAATCTCAGATGTATTTATTCAATAATTGTAAACATTGTTATCGGCCAAAATTCCTATATACTCTCCTTATTTTATAAACCTCCTCCATTTCCGACCTCATGTTTTTGTAATCTGTTTGATGATTTTTCTAATTTTATTAACCTACCCCATAAAAAGGCAATAGTTCTTGGGACTTTAATTGCAACCTACTCAATGTTGGTAAAAATATTGTATCTGACACTTTTTTTGAATCGGTAACCGCGAGTGGTCTTCTACCCACAATTTTTTTCCCAGTAGAGTCGATCCTGTGAGATCAACTTCAACATTAATTGACAACATTTTTGTATCCACTTCCCTGGGAAATGACCTGTCCTCAAATATAGTATTTTCGGATCTGTCAGACCATTTTTCCTATTTACTTGTCTCTACCTTCGCAACCACTACCTCTACGGTCTAGAATTAATATCCCAACACCTACTCGAAACTACAGTTCTGCAAATATAAACCATTTCATCGATTGCCTAAGAACCACTGACTGGTCCGATGTCTTAAATTGTCACGAGGTAAATTCTGCCACAAATGGTTTTGCGCAAAGGCTAAGTGAGATTATCCATTCAACTTTTCCTATTCGTAAAACCTAACCGGAAAAATATCCCTATTTGCCCCTGGATGTCACATAGCCTCATTGTCTCCTCATATCGTAAAAACAAATTATATAAGTTAGCCTGTAAGACCCGTAGTGATATTGACCTGTCTAATTATAAACATTATAAAAACTTATACACTAAACTCATCCGTGAAGCGAAGAAAAATTATTATTATACAAAAATTCTCAATTGCAATGGAAATCTGAAAAAGATATGGTCCACCATTAATGATATACTTTCAAAAAATAGAAAATCAAAGTCTATACCTATTCGCCTTAAAGACACAAATGGTAGATTAATTGACCCTTTACATGCACCTGATGCATTTAATAATTATTTTTTGAATGTTCCTCATACTGACTCCCGCTCCTCCTCACAGGCTGTATTCCCTTGCTTCAATTTTAGATCCATGTTTTTCTGCCCAACTGATAGCAATGAGGTACTTCAAATCATCGGTTCTCTCCCTAATAGTTTTACTCCTGACTGTCTTGGATTAAGTAATAAGCTCCTGAAGACCATATCTCCTTTTGTCTATGAGCCCATCAAGCATATTGCCAACCTATCTTTAACCCACGGAGTTTTCCCTGATTTACTAAAGTCAGCCATTGTTATTCCAGTTCTTAAAAAGGGCGATCCAACTGAGATAGGTAATTATCGTCCAATCTCAATTCTTTCTGTTATATCCAAAGTGCTCGAGAGAATCATCTTCAGACGTCTGTCTCCCTTTCTGTTTGACAGTCAGCATTCCGTATCCTTGATTTCTCCTCACCAATATGGCTTTAGGCCGAAATTCTCAACTTCTCATGCTCTAATTGACGCCACACAGTTCATACGCTCACAACTCGACCTTAAAAAAACTGTATTGGGCTTATTTTTGGATTTTTCTAAGGCCTTGACATGGTCGATCATAGTATTTTAATAAGTAAATTAAATAGTTACGGTATTCGTGGTGTTCCCCTCTCTTGGTTTGATTCTTATCTATCTGGAAGGGTACAGAGTGTGAGCCTGGGTGGAGTATCCTCTCAGCCCTTACCTGTTCGGAGGGGTGTCCCGCAAGGCTCCGTTCTGGGCCCTATTTTATTTCTCCTGTATATCAATGATCTTGTTTTAGACCTGGGCCCTTCAGTGTATCCTGTATTATTTGCTGATGACAGCAACTTCTTCATCACTGGCACCAATCTACCATTGGCAGTAACCTCTGCCCAAGTTCTTCTGAACAGAGTCCAGGCGTGGTGCCTTACGAATAACATGACCATTAATAGCAAAAAAAGTCAAATAGTGTTATTCAGAACCCCCTACAACAAAGACGTTATTCAACCTGCTCTTGGTCTCAGGTACTCCTCCGACATCATCCCACAAGTGGAGGTTGCCAAGTTTCTTGGTGTATTTATTGACTCATGCTTGTCATTCTCTAATCATATTTCTTACATAACAGCAATAATTTTGAGACAAGTAGCTATGATTAACCGTGTGAATTATTTTCTTCCTCCTGACATCCTAGTTACCCTCTATTATTCCTTTATTTTTCCTTACCTTTCTTATTGCGGATCAGTTTGGGGAAATACAAAACGGTCCTTCATTAAAAAACTCAAATTTGCCCAAAACCGCGCCATTAAAGCAGTTTTTTCGGCTTCCCCGTCTATATCCAACTCGTGATTTGTATTCAGATTTTGGCATAGCTCCACTTGATCAAATCATACAAAAACTAAATTTATCGCTTGCTTACTCTGCTTTCCACAATAATCTTCCACCTCAACTCCTAACCTATTATAATATTAATAATTCGGAAGCCCATTGTCTCCGTCATCCAATAGAGCCTTTAAAATTCCTAAATGCGTTTCTAGTGCTGCCCAGCAATCTCCCATTTACAAATCTATTATTCAATGGAACAAAATTCCCTCCAGTGTTGAACTAGCCACAAGTTTCTGCAAGTTGTATAAAAATGTAACAAGACTTGATGGTATAATTTAATATTTCCATTTTTAACAAATTTGCTCTAATTAGCCATGTTTTATTCTTCTATTTTTTTTTTTTTTTTTTTTTTTTTTTTTTTTTTTTTTTTTTTTTTTTCTCTTTCAGTGTTACTTTAATTTTTTTTCTCTTGGTCCTTAACAAGTTATCTTCTAGGATCTTTATTGTTATTAATGTTTGCGTTATGTTTTTATTCGAATAAATTGAATTGAATTGAATTGGTGAAATTAAGCTAGTATTAAGTGTTTAATCTCAGTTCCTTACAAAAAAAAAAAAAAAAAAAAAAACAACGATTAAGAGCTTGATAAAATGCCAAGTGTCAAAAGACGCTAGATTGGGTCGATAGTTATTTTTGTAGACAGCTTCCACTCTTATAAGTTAAGCCCTGTCTTCATTACGGCTTTTTCAGTCGAAGTTGGCCGAGTAAAAAACTGTTTTGTTCATCGAAAAACAAAATTTTCTGAAAAAAAAAACATTCAATTGCGCCTGATTTGCCTTTTTGATCCGTAAAAAAGTATCAATGGAGGTTGGGGGCTGCCTGAAGAAGTAAAAAAGCACGGGCGACTTTGCCTAATGAAGTCATAATGACGGCCGTGCGGCGGAGTGCTAAAATTTCGGTGAACCGTCGCAAGCATGAAACCTCATAACATCGAACCGTCATAACGTCTAATTTTTTTTTTTATAAGTTTATATAATAGTAATAAGTATATAATAGTTTAAAAACATATTTCGGCTATATATTTGCACATCAGGGGGGTGAGGGTCAACCATAGCATATATTAAATACGTAACCTAACCTAACCTAGGTGCCTTTTTCCCTCCCTAAACCCCAAAAAACTCGATGTTATGATGGTTCGAGATTGTGACGGATTTTTTTTGTCGATGTTATGACGGATTTTGTACTGCTCCTGACGTTCGTGCTCCTGACGGTTCGGTGTTATGACGCCTTCCCCCGTACGGCCACACGGCCTTACCCATACTCTTTGGTTGAATCTCATGTAATTTCACTTAATGATGAATTTAATTGACGATTGGCCATACGAAATAATAGAAATTACATTAAAATAAGGCAAGAAGTATGATGAAAAACGAAAGAAAAAATTTAAAAAGGGGAAAATCTAAGGCGAGTAAAAAGACAAAAAAAAAGAGAAAAGTGAGCTGAATATTTGCATTTATCAAACACTGCAGAGAGGAACCAGTAAAAATATAAATGAAAAAAGAATAAACAAACTAAAAAGAGAAACGGAAAGGATAAAACAAGGAGAGAAGAATGAGAAAACAGGTATAAATGATAATCCCGAAAATGATGGGAAACGCTTTTTGGTGATTATCTCTCAGAAGTCTGAAAAACTTTTAGGCTTGTTCAAAGAGTGTGGTTTGGTTATAAGAGTGGGAACTGGTGCTAATTTGGACAAAAATAACTATCAACGCTATCTAGCGTTTTGCGACACTTGGCATTTTTCAGTGTAATAATAAGAATAATTAATTTAGTTAGTATAATTAGTAAAATTAGGGTAGTAATAAATATCTGATCTCAGTCACTGACAGAAAAATGACTGCAAAGCTTGAAAAATGCCAAATTTCGCCAGACGCCATATGGCGTTTCACACTTTTTTTTGTCGACACTGGTGTCAGTTTTCACTCTTATAAGTTATACATACTCTTTGGGGTTGACAGCGAAGGTGTGTGTCTGATTATCAGATCGTTATTGCTAGTAATTGTCTTTTTTTTTTTTTTGGGTCTAATTGAGTTTCTGTATTCTGAGTTTCTATCCTTCTGTTAAATTTCCTTTTTTTTATGAAAAATTTCCTGTCAAAATTGGTTGCAGCTTTAAAAAACAGAACTCTTTGAGTACTAAGAAATTGTGTAGCAAAGGATCCATATCAAAGTTATTGTCTAACAATATGACTATTATACTTTAACAACTTACATGCTAAAAATAATATTTTAACCCAATAATGCCTTGCTTGGGCTAATTCAAAGCTTGAAATAACCTAATTCTTAAAGTTATTGAATCATTTGAGAAAAAATACCGACAAAAGGGGTTGAAAATAAGGTCAGTATGTGCACAGAGACATCTCTGTCACTTTAGAAGGTGGAGAACTACCAGAAGAAGAAGAATGTAAAGAGAATGGCGATTGTAGAGGTGAAAGAGCTTGTATCGGACAACGCTGTCAAGATCCCTGCTCCAAGAAAGTGTGTGCAGAAAGTGCACAGTGCATGGTCATTGCACACCATCCAGTTTGTGCGTGCCAAGAAGGGCTCTCTGGAAATCCACGTGATGAATGTGTAGCAAGTGAGTTCATTATTATTACTTTTGTTTGAAATAGTTTGTAATTTTTAATTTAATCTGCATGCCTGTCACTGCCTTGAATAAAGATGAACGGAGACCAACAAGGTTTGAAACTGTGCTTGGTCTCAGCAAAACAAAAGAAAAAAAAAAGAAGAAAATTACGCTATTTTACTATTTACTATTGAAGTTATAAAGCAATCTCCATATTCTGTTCATTTTTTTACTTTTTCGAAAAAAAGTTTCTCACTTTATTACGTTTTTGTTTTTTATGAATTTTTTTATTGTGGTGCTACATGGCACATTTTTGTGGTGCCATATGGCTACATGGCACCTTTATTGTGGTGCTTATGGCACCTAAAGCGACGAAAATCATTATTGTAATTCAACTTGGTAACGCTAAACTATCTTATTTGTTAAATTTATTATCTAATATAACCATTTTATTGGTTTTTAATTTCCATTTTATTTATTTGGTATTGCAATGTTTTTTAGTTTACTTTCTATAACTCCGTTCTTTTTTTTTACTCAAAAATCTTAATTGTCTTATTTCTTTTTTTTTTGTCATATCTAGTGTTAGTTTCCTAGAGTTGTCACATTTTAATGAGCTGTTCTTAAATGGATAAGATCCAAATCTAAGGACTGTCATGTTACTGTGCTAGCGATGAAAGAATATCACTTTTAGATTGAACAGAGCAAGGCTGTACCTTTATATTAGTTACGGCATATTTTATGCCTGTTTCTTTCTATTTTATCTCTTTCTTTTCTTTATGGGGCTTGTAGTTTTTAATTGTTTAAGAATAATTTGCACCAAATTTTGACGTGATGGAAACTAATTTAAAATAGTAAAGATTCATTCAAAGAGAAGCATAACGTTTATTTGCAAACAATCTTGTGACTCAAAAACTTTTCGATCTTTGTATTGGTTTAAAAATATCATGTTGGCGAGCCAATCAGATCGAACTTGCCTTTTTGTTCTTTTCATCGGCTTAAAAGTCGTCATAGGATATTTTACAACGAATCAGCTGCTAAAAGTTTGAGGTTTATTGTCTAAAGAAATAAGAAACAATAGATTGGCTGCAAAAATAAGTCAAAGCCGTAAACCAATAAGATCAAAGTACATTCGTGTTTTTTTACCAAGAAATTATAGTAAAAAATATCTCTTTTTCTCTTCGATCCAATCCTCTTTACTTACCTGTTATCATTGACTCTGACTGTCTAGGGGGTTAATCCTTGATATGCAAACTGTTTTCTTGTTTCGGCAGTTCATCGAAAACTTTCACAAAAAAACCATCGCTTAACTTATTGAGTAATTATTCGTTAATTGGCATCAATTGTTGGCGCTAAGTTTGCTGGTGTGGCGTAATATGAGCAACAGTTTTCTGAGACGCTGAAGTGATGCTCACGTTAACAAATGCCAAAATTCATGAAAGTAATAACAGTAATAATGAGGAACTAGTTGAAAAGGAAATCTATAAAAAGTTGTGAAAAAGTTTATTTATTTTTATATTTATTTATCTGATCTCATGTGTTATATTTTCTTGTTGTTTGACGTCCGCTGCTAGATATAAGCTATTATGGAAATAAAGAGTTATTATTATTATTATTATTATTATTATGTGTGAAGTTATTTTATGAAGTTTATGATGACTTGGAACTTACCTGCCTGCTGTGCTAGCTTATCCAGGTTTTATCTAAACCCAGAGAAAACAAAATTCATCAAATTCCAAAACTGTTATGAGACAGGGGGTGCCAATTGCGGAAGAAGGGGGGATTGCTCCCCTAAAATTTTTTGCAATCCCCCCTAAATTTTGAAAGATGCCTTTTTTGTTATTTTTATTGAAAAAAATAAAGACCCCCCAACCTAGATTTTGAAAAATACTATTTTGCATCTTCATTTAAAAAATAAAAAACTTGCCCCCCCCCCTTCCTTTAAAATTCGATGAATTGGCTCTCTTGTCCTGAGAGCATGAATCCATTAAGTCGAATTGGCAAATAGCCATGTAATACAAACCGATACTTGTAGTTATTATCAATCAAATAGAACAAACATGCAGTGTGTTGGCCTATTGAATTATATGCTGGTGACTGAAATTGGTATCGTTAATAATAAGAAAAGGAAGGGAGGCCAATTATTATTTTTTTTAATAATTTGAAGAAGCACCCAGAAATTCAAGAAAATTTAGGATTTCGAAGGGGGGGGGTTCCAAGGTCTCCCATTTAGATGTGTCCGTGGTTTGTAGTACTTGCAGCTCTTCTGATAATGTTTTTAATAAGTGGCATTGGAAATTCCTACATAAGACTTTGCTAGTGTATAAGATTAAGCAATTAGCCTATTGCAATTTATTCATTTCGTCTTAAAGCCAATAAGCTTATACTAAAAAATTGGTAGCGATTTTTTTTTTACTTTTTTAATTTATTTTTATTTTTTTAATAGTATTTACTACTGTAGAATCAATGCCATGGGCTGAATAAATGAAATGAACATGCCTCTTCAAAATAGCATAGCTTTCGTATGTACCCTAGTCGCGAAGTATAATTGTGTGTTGATCCATTTCTTCCTTGCCTTTTCCAGGTGAAATTGGCCTAGTGCTTTCATTATTGATGGTCAACCCATATACACCTTGATGGGTTGGGCCAGAATCACTCTAATTGAGTGAATCGGATTGGTTGCCAATTTTGACGTTACACGGGCAAAATCTGTCTGGAAAAGACAAAACTTACTTTAGAAATCAACAAATTTGCTAAGAAAAAAATAAATAAAACGTACTCCCAGCAACATCCTAATATATTTCGTTTCTTCAGTTGATTGTTCGACAGACGCAGACTGTCTATCAAATGAAGCATGTATGTCAAATGTCTGTAAAAATCCTTGCGAGTTACTCAACTGTGGCCGAAATGCGAAATGCAAAACCATTGGGCATAAACCAATGTGTGAGTGTCTTGAAGGTTTCACCGGCGACGAATATAGTTCTTGTGAATCAACAGAGCCAGAGTGTACCATAGACAAGGATTGTGGCGAGGACTTAGCATGCTTGAAGGGGCGTTGCTTAAATCCTTGCGCATGCGGGAAAGAAGCCCTGTGTCGGGTTTCTGCACATAAAACCTGTTTGCTCATGCCCGATAGGAACTGAAGGAAATCCGGGAATCGCCTGCTTACCTCAAGGTAATTTTTTAACCTTTGCTATATATGTAGATGCAATTCTTTTTTCTCGAAATTTTATATGTGATATAAACGTATTTAATTTGTTGGTTGGGGCGAGCCCTTTACATAACGCTATTATTCCTTATTATTAGATTAATAATTTAATTTTTTTGTTACTATGCGTAGTGAGTTTAAGGATACTGAATCGAAATTGTTCATTTTTGTACTCACTATATGCTCAACCGTTTGGTCTGGAGCTGACCCTAAGTTTTTAATTTGTTCATTTGTAGACATTTTTTTCAACAAGCTCGATTCTTGAAAGTATTTTTTGCATAAAATGTAATATTTTTTTGTTTTTTCTTTCTACTTTCAGAAAATCTCTTGGGTCACAGACAAAACTGTTCAAAACAGACTTTAAAATCACTCAAAATAACTGTTCAGATAAAAAAAAAAGTATTTTTGACTAAAAAAGAAAATGTAAAAATTTTGTTTTCATATGCAAAAAGATTCCAGAATAATTCTAAAAAAAAAAAAAAAAAAAAAAAAAAATCATTTTCAGCCAAATAGCACATAACCCCTTTGAATTATATTCAATAACTGTACAGATTAAAAAAACTTTTCTGGAAAAAAAATTCTTTTTCAGGTAAATATTGGCTTAGGTAACATAAAATTCAGTTTAAAAAAATTACTAAATATTCAGAATAACTATTATTAAGTATCAGAATAACTACTTAGATTTAAAAAAAAAGGTTTTTATTTTCGGACAGAAAAATGGAGAAAAAATACTTCATCTCTAGTCTATTGAAGCTAGTGTTAAAATCGTAGGACATATACTGGTAAAAAAGAAGTAATCCCAATTATTATAACGATTTTATGAACAAGAACAGTTTTTTTGTACACTATTTTGAGGCTGTTCCACAGTTTTTAACGTTTACTTTAACGGTAAAGTTAAGGTAACGTTAAATTTGACGTTATCTTAACAGCTTTACGTTTCTTACTAGTTTGTCTAAGAAATTGAGGTTGCATTCTTCATTCTTATTTCCTTGTAAATTCTTAATTTATTTCTTTTCCAGTTTCTAGTGATGCTGAGAAAGCTAGTGAAGCTGTGCATCCATGTTCCAAGGATGCACAATGTGCAACCAAAGAGGCGTGTATTGCTGGAAGATGTGTCGATGCCTGCATGGTTATCACACCTTGTTCAGCAAATGCCACTTGCACCGTTGTTGACACGCTTCCGTTGAGAACTTTATCTTGCCAGTGTCAACAAGGTTTTGTTGGGAATCCTTATAAGGAGTGTGTTTTTAGGTAAGAAACATTATTTATTTGCGTAGAGCGTTGTGACCTCCCCCCCACCCCCAACTATCACCCTTCTTACGATATTTCTTTGATTTGGAAATATGAAGCCCGCAACATTTTTTACAAATAGGGAAAGTCTAAAGCCTACTAAAGATTTCTGTTGTTTGTTGTGTTTTTGTTTGTTTTTTTTTTTGGGGGGGGGGGGATGTCCAATTTTCAATAGATATTACAAAACTGGACAATATTTTTAGCCTCAAAGAGGGGCAAATCAGTGGCTTTAGTTCACGGAAATCAGCTGTTCAATGAAAATTCGAAGCAAGGCCTTTTTAATGAAAATACGCCAAAAATGCATTAAAAAAAAATAAAATCTAAGGGTGGGATCTAGGATGAAGGGTACAGACTCCTGCCCTCTCTCACGCCAATTGACACCACTTGGAGAAATGCACAGTATACCCCTTGCAGGCACCCGTAGTAGCCTATGGAATTAGGTTCATGTACTTACAAATTCAGTCGCGTTATCCTTACCTAACCTTTTCGAAAGTATGAACTGTACTGATAAACTATAGGTTTAATCAGTGGATAGTCAAAATTTTGAAAAAATAAATCTATTAATAAAAAACTAATTTCCTATATTCACAGTCATTAGGAAGGGGGGAAATAATATTTTAAATAATCAAATGTTTATGTGCTTGGGAATGAAGCAGTTCTTCTCCCGCCCGCAGTTCTTTTCCCACATAGTCTTCGGTTGTGTTTACTTGCCTAAGCCCCTCCCCCCCCCCCCTAAAAAGACAAAATATATGAAAAATTAAACCAAAATATAATTTTGAAAGACGCACGAACCATTCAAAGTTTATTTTTTCAAACTTTAGCAACCTCCCCCTCCCCTACTAAACAGTCTGTGGAGTGCCCTTCATACTGTCTTCCTTAGTAAATAGCCAAAATTGGATTTGTTCCAGAAGTCCATGATCATTAATGGTGATTAATTCTTATTAGTATTATCATGTCAACAGCAAATTCAGGCATTTTTTATGGGCATAATTAGTAAAAGGGGCTGACACTGTAGCCTCCTCTGTTCTAACAAACAATATTGAAAATAGATCAAATTATTTATTACCTTATGTTTTGGCACAAAGATAAGTGCATTGTCAATATTGTCATCAAATATAATGTATCATTATTCGTCCCATGTTCCACTAGCTGTAACAATTACAATTTCGATTTGAGTTTCAGCCAATTAGAGCATTGATACATTGTTAAGTAGTTTGACCTAAGCCCTGTCTTCATTATGGCTTTCTCAGGCGAAGTTGGCCGAGTAAAACCTGTTTTGTTCATCGAAAAACAGACTTTTCTGAATAAGTCAATTCAATTGCGCCTGATTTGCCTTTTGAGCCTTAAAAAAGTATTAATGGAGGTTAGGGCTGCCTGAAAAAGTAAAAAAGCACGGGCGACTTTGCCTAATGAAGCTATTATGACGGCCGTACGGCCTTGCTCTACTTATATTTTAAACATGAATTCGAGCCGTATTGGGGGCAGTCGTCTTAGCACGATCATGAATTAGCTCCCTTTTAATTTCTGGTTGCCTGATTGCTTCAAAGGGCACAAAAGTCAATTACAAAGCTATCACTTCCAAGGTCAACCCATGGACCCTTCCTTTGAAGATGAATTTCAACTGGTGGGTATCCCCAATCGATGTATGTGACCCATTACAAAGTTACACGCCTTTAAAAACCGGGTCTTTGACTGATTGGTTGGGATTTAGTCAGGGGTTGAAAAATAACATATTAATAATAATAAAAACACTGTTTCATCATTTTAGTGTCTTCTTTTGACTCCGAGTGTCGCAAAGACTCAGATTGTATGAACACAGAGTCATGCCGGGAAAAGAAGTGCATTTCACCCTGTGTCACATCCAACCCTTGTGCTGTTACAGCTGAATGCAGTGTTGTCAATCACAAAGCCAGTTGTACTTGTCCAGACGGCACTGTTGGCAATCCTTTTTTCGATTGTATTGGAAGTAAGTATCTAATTTTTTTGTATTTACTCTAGGACAACAATTGTAAACTGTAAAAGAACTAAAGCCGAACTGACCAGCCATAACAAAACAAAGAAATGAATATAATGATGACAAACGGGCCTATGGCGTAGTAAATGAAAACGAAGAGAACAAAAAATCAAACTAATATTTCTCCCGTACACAACAAGGCGTGTAGAGAAAAAAAAAAGAAAAAAAAGAAAAAAACTAGAAACTAAAACTAAAAAAATGTAACTAAAAAAATACATATAAAACTAAAATTTGTTCTCTTCGTTTTCATTTACTGGTGTGCCGCAGTCAAGTCTTGTGGGTGTTTTAAGTTAGATAAATGCTTCCATAAAAGCACCAAAGCTCGATTTTCTTGGAAACCCTAAAATAGTTGGGGCGAGGGGTTCAGGTTTATGATTTATTTTTGGTTCAAAAGTCGATATCACAGGGGACTGAAAAATTATTATTCAATGCATCCATCGTATTTTGGAATAAAAGAAACTGATCAGGCATGTACGCAGAATTTCGCTATTTTTGGAGGAGGGGGGGGGGGGGGTGAGGGGGGTTGAAAGTAAATTTTTTTTCTATAACTTAAATAAGAACTGTCAAGAAATTCTGAAAAATTTTCCACTCCCAGCGTACGTCGTTGGAAACTGACTTTTTGACTTGAGGCTCTTGCCACTTTGACAGTGGCACAGAGAGCGTCGGAAGTCTGCTCTTCTAGGCCGTCTGAAAAATAGGGTGTTTTGACAGGATCGGAGCACAGGCTTAGGTAAAAGGTGGCTATAAAGAAATAAAGATATCCTAAAATTGATAAAAAATACTCAGAATGTTGAGGTTCTGAAATTTGTTCAAAGCGCCCCTTTTTTGCAGAACCTATAAAAACTGTTTCTGGGTATTATGTTCCCATATTTATGATTTTTTTCCTAAATTGTGTTCTTTTCCTAATTTTGCCTAATTTCCTTTTCCTAATTTTCCTTTTCCTAATTTTCCTAGTTTGATTCTTTTCCTAAATTTTGTTGTTCTGATTAAAGAATTAAGAATAAGGATGAACTTCTAAACAATTTAGAATCAAACAATAAAGAAATTGAGTTTAGATAATGCATCGATATTTAAAATCAAATACTAAAAAAAAATGTATAGTGTATTACGGTAATTACCTGGCTTACAAAAAAAAAAAAAAAAAAAAAAAAAAAAAAAAAAAAAAAAAAAAAAAAAAAAAAAAAAAAAAAAAAAAAAAAAAAAAAAAAAAAAAAAACTGTCTTCCTACTTTAGTAACTGAAATAAATGAGCACTTGAACAAGGTCTAGACCCTACTCATCCATCCAGTTCCCTAGGACAAAACAGTATACCCAATCCGACAATCCGAAAATCAAGTCCAAAATAAAGCAAAATCAGCATCAATAAGCATACGTCAATGTTCCAAAACCAAGCTATAGCACCTTAAATCTACAAAAAACATTATAAGTAATATAATGAAGGTGAAAAAAAAAATTAAGAGATGAGGAGAATACAAAGTTTTTTTTTGAAGATCTAGTTTTTGTTTTACTTTTATAAAGTCAACTCATTTTTACAGAAGGATGGCTTCAAAGTATAAAATCTTTTTTTTAAAGTGTTATTATATTTTTTTTTTTTTTTTCATGGTAATCCTGATGTCACTGGTAAATCCTAGGTATGATAAGTACCTCTTCTGGAGTACATATTATTTACAAAAGAATGTATCCATCAGTATTTGTCGCTCCATCATTTGTTCCTGGGACTCATAATTATATGGCAAATTCGCAGCTCAAAACTTAAAAAGGGATAATAAGTCATATTTTGGTCAGACTCAGAGGTCACCTTCGGTCTTATGTTTAACATAGGCTGGGTCCAATTTTCTTTTGGTATGGGGCTCCATCTAAAGAAAAATCGTTTTTTAAGCTCTATAAATGGAGTTAGCACATACTGAATACTTTTCCACGCTCAGGAAGAGCATCTGTAACCCTCCTCCCAACCCTCCTCCTGTCGAGTAATTGGCTTGTTATATTGCATTAAATAACGTAGCTAGTAAATATACTTTATTATTCAGCTCTTCCACGTCCTTCTCGGCTATGTGAAGGCGATGGTGATTGTAACTCGATTAATTCCTGTTTGGGACACTCAATGTCAAAATCCATGCACAGTTGCCAATCCGTGTCCATCGTCAGCTGTTTGTAAGCCCTTCAAGCATTTTCCCTATTGTGTCTGTCCAACGGGTACGACGGAAATCCCCCTCGTTGGATGTGATCCAGGTTTGTGTGTTACTACTGCATGTCCCTGATCCAGTTTTTGGCCTGGGTGTGGTGTTTTTTCTTTATTCAGCATGTTCAAGGCACTTATAAATAATTTTTTATTCAGTTTACTACGTGCTTGCCCCCTCCTAGAAAGTAGAAAATTGCACGAATTACAAGGATAGAGTGATGAAAATAATAATAATAAAAATCTGTATCCGCCCCTCTTTTAATCGAAATAAAATAAAAAATCTAATAAAAGTAGGCTCAAAGAGTATGAGAAACTTATAAAAGTGGAAACTGGCGCTAGCGTCGCCCAAAAATACTATCAACGCCATCTAGCGCTGGTGACACTTGTCATTTTTCATCAGAAGCTTATTACTATCCTAATTTTACCAATTACGCTAATTAAATTAACTATTCTTATTATTGGACTGAAAAAAAAAGCCAAGTGTCGCCAATGCTAGATGGTGTTTGATTTTTTTCTCTGCATTAGCGCAATCCGCACTCTTATCAGTTACCCCTTCTCTTTGCGTAGGATGAGACATATGTTTGATTTTACTTAATATATAACTAAGCTCTAAACCTTTCTTCGCCCATGACGACGTCCTTTATGCTAAATTCCCATTCTGGCTCCGAACTTGAGATGAAATTAGGTCTATCGTGTTGAATCTCTCAAGTACACAGCCTTTTCAATTAACCATCTTCTAGTAACTTTTCCCATCGTTAAGCCATCGAAGTCTGACATAGTGGTTATTACTCAATTCCCATCCCGCCATAAACGAGTTTCTTTGGCCAACTCCCAACAAAGTGTTTATTTTTTAAGTAGAATCTTGTAGTCCCATTCTTTAACTTCTTTTTGCTTATTTTCCCTTGTCGACTATCTGATAAAAATATTTTATCTATATCATCATGGGCATTCTGAGAACATTTCCGAGCCACTAAAGTAACTCTTTCTCAATCTTCATATTGAATAGGGTCTAACACTCATTGTGCATCCTGAGGTTATACCCAAGCCACTGAAGCCACTTTTTCTGAATCACGCACTGAGTAGGCTCTAACCAGCTAAAAATCTCAATGGGTATGCTGAACACATGTCTAAGCCACTGAAGGCAATCTTTCTCAATCACTTACTAATTAGGCCTTAACCCCAGCTAGAAATCTCAGTGGGCATCCTGAAGACATGCCCAAGCCACTGAAGCTGAATCGACATACTGAGTGGACTCTAACCTCTTCGAATACTCATCAAGCATACTGAGATTATGCCTAGGCCACTGAGGCCGCTCTTTCTCAATCATTTAATGAGTAGGCCTTAACCACCTAAAAAACTCACTGAGCATTCTTACAACAAGCCTAAGCCACTTAAGCTGAATTTTCTATTGACATACTGAGTGGACTCTAACCTTTTCTAATCCTCATCAAACATCCTGAGATTCTACCTAAGCAACTGAGACCACTCTGTCTCAATCATTCAATGAGTAGACCCTAACCACCTAAAACTCGCTGGACATTCGTACGACAAGCCTAAGCCAATGAAGTTGATCTCTCTACTGAGTAGACTCTAGAGCAGGCACTCAGTGGGTATCTCAAGGACATACCCGAGCCAATTAATTTCACCTAATCCTCATTTGAGTGAGCTTTAACTGCTCAGATTATAAAGAGAATCTGAAGTTACTTAAAAGTGGTTTTACGCCGCGAAAAGTGATGTTACTTAAAAATGGTTTTACGTTGGTGCAATTATACAATGCTAGACACTCGAAATTATTTATATCTATTCCATTTACTTTAGGCTGAAGATTTGTTGTTACTTGAATTTTCAGTTTTTTATCTCAAGTTATCTAGATGTTGCATGAGGTGTCATTAGCTTTATTTTTGCATGTCCATTTCTCAACGTGCTTTCTTTCAGAAATAAAATACGTGGTATTTCATTTTTTGGTGCATGTCTTGTATTTAATCTTTGTGCTTTTTTTTGTATTGCAATTTAATCTCTTCTCAAAATTTTGAAATCATCTATAATATACAGCAATTTCTTCTATTGAATTTTAAAAACCAATAATTTCTAAAATAATAAACCCCTGTCTGTTACTAATGTACTGTAAGGCCAAATTAGTTTTCCCTCTAATATATCTTCTCTGTGATCCGCTGTCCGTTCTCTCTAACAGATTTTATCTATGAGCCATTGAGCAGTCCCTCCAACCAATCTGGCTTATGAACCCTTTTTTTTACTTGATATCATGTCCAGGGTACTTGTTTTGAAAGCTTTCTTTAGTCCGGAACAAAGTTCAAAAAGTTAAAGGTCAAAATAAGGCTCTTAATAGGTATATTATGTTTGACTCTATAAATGTTTCTATCTTTTTCATGTTTGTGAGGCCTATCTATCATTATGTTTAGGCCTATCTTTTTAAGATTTTGAAAAACAATCTTATTAAGAAAACAGGGTGTTATGAAATGAAAAGATTCTTTGTAAAGTTATACCGAAAAAAATTCTTAATAAAATTTGGATAAAGATTTGACGGCTTACCCATGACGTCTGAGAGTGAATGGTTTTTGTTATCTCAACATAGAATAATCGAATATATATCACAATAAAAAACTACGCCATTTTTAATTTTTTATGTAAAAAATTGGTTTTCAAAATATTAATTTTGAAAAATCTAAGTGGGCCCGCTGCCCCTCCAGCTGCCCCTCTCTGCGTCAGCTTTTTAGCTAAAAGGTAGACGTATTTCAATCTATTTGAAAAAAATTAAGCAGGAATTTATTTTTCTGCTTACCACCTTTGTGCAGAAAATAGTCGTGGTACACCTTATTTGAACCAAAATCAAGCAAGGAATTGTGATCTGATTAACTGGAGAACCAAAGGTGGCAGTGCCAAAACACCCCCCCCCCCCCCCCCCCCCCCCCCCCCCCCAAAAAAAAAAAATCGTAAAAAAAAATTCTGTACTTTTTGAACATTAACACACTACTGTAACTTAAAAGGCGAAAGGAAAAATAACAATAATGGAATATAATTAAAAACAGTCAAAATGTTCAAATAAATAAGAGTACATATTATTAGTTTTCCATTAAAATCTTTGAGAGTTACAAGACAGTGAGAATGTAAATAGATCCTCTAATACGAATATAACTGGTTCGTAGATCCTAAGATAAGATCTATCTATGATTAAATATACATGCAATACCATGCTATAGTGTTCCCCCAAAGGCTCTTTTTGGCCTGTAAAATCGGGACCACGTACGAGTCACTAGTCAAAGAAAAGTCGCCGACTAACTTACGTAGGGAAGAGAAAAAAAAACATTGAATACAAAACTTAAATGAATTAGATAGGTTATATAAACTCGAATGAATCCTGTGCCAAAAAAAAATAAATTAGAAATAAAATAGCTTCTAAGAAGCCAACAAATTTTCGACATATTTTTTGAAGAGCATGAATCAGCACCATCGAGTTGATTCAGGCAACTTGTTCCACAAAACATGACTCGCTATTAAAGGATTGCAGTTTGACCTTACAGAAGGAGTAAAAGGAATTTGAATATGGTTTTTTGTATTGCAAAAGATGATAATTGTTTTGATCAGAGGTGAAAAACGGTGGAATACTTAGGGGCTGAGGTTGCCAGCCTCTAATTTAAACCTATACGGTTTCCAAGGGGACAGTAACTCCCATGCTAATAAACGGTTCAACGTGTCATCTACTACCTTGCTCAAATACCAATATAGGATATACCAGTTACCAACAGCTAAAACCACGGTGACCTTAAGGATGTATAGTGTGACTTATCGTATACTAAATTTCAAGAAAAATAAAGGTAAAGATCAAGAAAGATAAAAGAACAGAAAAATATAGAAAGATGAAGAAATAGAATCAAGGAAGATACAGAAAGATATTAGAAACAGCTAACATTATAAAGTGAACGCACTAGAAATTCAGATAATTAATGATTTGCCACATGAACAGTATTGCCAAATACTTTGAATTTCCCCAAAATAGTTAACATGATGTTATTTTGATTGGACTATCACTAGTTTTAATAGAGCTAATTTTCACTTGCTAAAGCGAAAAGCAGGCCCAAACTTACCAAAATAAACTTCATACAATTAGTGATAAAAAAAAAGAAGAAAGATTGAGAGGGATGAAAATTCCAACTATATAGAAAAGAAAATTTGTCCTGTATCTTTCTATCACGATAAATAAAAGTTCAAATAGGGATAAATCCTTTTAATAGACTGTGATGATAACAAAAAAATATAAATTCACAAAAATACCAGATATTTTGGTCACACATGCAGTGACCGTCATCAGTAGTAAAATGCAAGCATTCTATCGAATGCTTTATTGGGGTTAAAATGGGTATTTTTTTAAAACAAAACGAGGGAAGGGAGGGTCTTAGGGGTAAAATGACCTGGGAGAGATGTATCTGTTTTGGGTTATGAAGAAGACTATAGGCAAAACGTAAGCTAATTTTTGTTCTCAGTTCCTCAAGGGTTTTTTCTCATTGAACTGCTTACTGACTACCCCTACTTCTCCCAATAAAACTGTCAATAACTTATAATAATGTATCGATAACTAGCTTCAGCCAGAGGCCAAATAAGCTGTGCATACCAGTGTTGCCAACACTTTAAAATAAACTGTACCGGTTTTTCAACTAAAATTGTACCACAAGAGATTAATTTGTACCATCTGAAGAGTACGTTAAACTTTTGCAACAAGAAGAAAATTTTTGACTAACTAAAACTTGAATAGATACACGAATCGGAAAGGAGCAAGTAAATCCCAAAATGTATTAGAAAATTTGATTGTACCAAAAAAATTTCCAAATGTACCGTATTGTTTCAGGACCTCCAAATTGTACTAAAAACGGTACAAATTGTACCGTGTTACCAACACTGGTGCATACTCCTCTTTCACCCTAATCTATTCAAAGCTCCACCCTTCATCCTTTCCCATGAAGTTCCAATTTCTTTGAAAACCTTCCTTATTACCTCTTTCCACCCCATTCGCGGACGAGGGATAACTGATGATAAAAAGGCCAATAGGCTAGTGCCAATAAAGCCGGTAACTTGTAGCTGGTATATTATTTATTATTAATTCTCCATTAAAATCTTGTAGTGTCACGTGACCAGCCGGAATGTAGTGTAGATGAAGAGTGTCAAGATGATAAAGCATGTGTTGATGGAATATGTACTGAGCCATGTTTGACCGAAAAATCCATGTGGCTTGAGAAGCATTTGCCGTACTATTGAACATCGTCCAGTGTGCACTTGTCCTAATGGTTGGGGTGGAGATCCAAGCGACCAGTGTTTTACGCGTAAGTTCTTTTTTTTATTTAGCCCTGCTGCATTTACGTATTTATTTCTTAATTTATTTATGTGTTGTTTTTTATTTTTAACTCATTTTCCTCAACTCACTGACCATTATGTGCCTTTTTTGTTTGTTTCTTACATAAATTTGTTTAAATTTGTGAGCTGTTTTTTACCACCTTTGAATCTTTACTCACTTCTGAATTTTGTCACTATGCACTTTTGATGACAGCGCAAAAATATAACCTCAAAATCCCTCTTTCTTGGATGCTCTTCGTTGTACTAAAAAAAAAAATAAATAAATTAAACGGGTGTTTGGACACAGTAAAAAGTATAAAAGAAACACTATTATAGTGTTTTAGATATCCGACTGACAGACCATATCTCAGATAGTAAGCTGTACGAAAAATGGGATTCAGTCCCGCTCTTTCTAGGGCTATAGAGAGAGAGAGAGGATGAGATGGCTTGGTTCTGTGGATGAAGGATGACAGGTTGCCAAAGATTGTCCTTGTAGGCCAACCGTCTAGTTCCAAACCAAAACCGGGTCGTCTGTGAATGAGGTGAAAGGTTGTCGTAAGGAAAGATTTAAGGGAAATGGGAACTTCTTGAGAGGGTGTAAATAGGGAGGCATTGAATAAATTTTGAATAGAGGAGGAGCGTTCGTAGCTGTGTTGGCCTCAGGCGGTTTGGTGCTGTGGTGAGTTTTAGTAGTAGTAGTATACAAGACTTGATAGTGCAGTGGTAAGAACACTTACCTTTGCCTGTGGTAAGTTAGGTTTATATCTTAGATAAGACAAAGTTTTACATTAAAGAAGACCATGGACTTTTTAGTTTTAGAGAAGGATAAAAAGTCGATTGTAATAGATAGATATATATTAATAGACATAATAGATATGTACGTTTTACTCACTCGTTTTCAAAATCGACTAAAAAGTAAAAATAATTTCATTGGAAATGCTTGTATTTGGTATTTTTATTGAAGAAAATCCCTCTCCCACTATATTTTGAAATATATATTTTGCCCCCCCCCCCTTAATTTTCATGAATTGACCCCACTGAACTAAATATATTTTGTTCAATTATTTATTATTATTTTCAGCCGAATGTGTCAACGATTTAGATTGTCCTTCTGATCGCGCATGTGTAACAAAAACCACTGCTTAACTCCATGCTCATCTGAGACGTGCGGATTGAATGCATTGTGTCGCGTTGTAGCCCACAAAGCTCAGTGCTACTGTCCATCTGGTATGCAAGGCGACCCATCTACATCATGTATTACCGTCAGCTGTCAGACACATGACGATTGCGGCACTGAGGAAATTTGTGACAGACTGAGCCGCGTTTGCGCAAAAGCCTGTACAGATACTAGTTGCGGCAGGGGCTGCAGAGTGTATAGCTAAGGATCATGTTCCAGAATGCGCTTGCCCAGAAGACATGGAGGGCAACCCTTATATTCAGTGTATAAAAGGAGTGGTTGAGAAGGATTCATCTCAGTTGACCAATAAAACGTGTACAGTTGATTTTGAATGTGCTGCTGGGAGTGTTTGCTCCAAAAGTGTTTGTGTTGATCCTTGTGTTGAAGGAAGGTGTGGTGGTGGACAAGAATGTCAGGTTGTTAATGGTAATCCACTGAGGACAGTTGTTTGTAAGTGTCCCGTTGACAGCTTCTTGGATAAGGAAGGAATCTGCACAGAAGCAGGTAAGATTTTAACGAATTGTAAATAGATACTCCATGTTTAACATTTTGATCGAGGGGGGGGGGGACCATATACTGACGGATCTCCTAAGATCCTATGGTATTTTTAATTCATTTTTGTGATTGGTACTTTATTTATCTTCAATTTAAACAAGCTATTGAATTGAATTTATTTTTTAAACCCATCATAAATACAGAAATTAATGGAAAAAAAAAAAAACAGAAAAGAGAGAGAGAAAAAAAAGACATACACTTAATGGTACAGACAAAGCAAATACACATACACATCAATCAAAGTGACGACAGTAGAGGTAGCCAAGGATGGCTGCTACCCTCCAACTTAGCACAATACTTATCAAGCAACTGCTTAACTGCAGAAAATGGATCAGTTACTGCATATCGCCGGATCAGGTACGAATTACTCGTTCTCAATGGAACTTGCAGCAAAAACTTCAAATATCTGAAGAAAATTCTACGGATTTTAAATTTATCTTCTTTAGGCAGAAGTTTCCAAAATGGTGTATATATAATATATATGTGGCTGCGCGACAGCATTGTAAATTCTAGCCAGTGAAAACCTATTAAGATTTCTCTTCGAAGAAATTGTGGCCCCATACGCAGTTCTAATTTTACGCTCTATATGTGTGATGATTAGCGAACGGGTAGATGACAGTGTGTCTCCGATGGGCAGTCCCAAGTATACTAGTGACTTTACAGGCTCAATAGACAGGGATCCTAGTTGAATGTGAGATAGAACAGATTTATTCCAATTAAACAGCATTACTTCCGATTTTGATACATTAAAACTAAGGCCAATATCACCATACTGAGATGACAGGATATTAAAATTACTTTCTAGGGAAGTTATTTGCCAAGAAAAATTCAAGATGTCATCCGCAAAACCAACTAAGGTCACATCTATTCCTCTTAGAATACAGCTTGTAGTGACTTTGGACTGCGCCTCGGAAATACTATTATTAAACAAATCTGGTGAAGAAATCGCACCCTGTTTTATACCTTTTTTTTACAGGGATTTTCCTAGTGGGTTCTGCATTAGGAATGCGTACACACACATTTAATTGGCGATACAGATCATAAAGAGGTCTAACAATAGCTGGGTCGACACCATTTTTTTCCGCAATTATAGCATTATCTGCGCATGTATGCCCGAGTCAAAAGTGCGGCGTACGTCGTATTCACCAATAGCCAGCGATTCATTAGAAATGTGCGCATCTAACAGAACATTTGCTACAACATTTAATGCGTGAGCGCATCCCATTCCTGACTGGAAACCAAACTGGTGGGGAGGGGCCTTCTTTCCTGCAACACTTCCTAATGTCACCTATTATTAACAATTCAAAAAGCTTGCAAAAAAACAGAGGAAATAGTTATCGGTCTATAAGAAGAAGGTTCTGTTGCGGGTTTTTTTCCTTTTTTCAGTACAGGCGTTATGGATCCTAAGCAAAATAAATCTGGTACAACACCATGCGTCATAATAATCTGGTAAGCAATTACAAGATGTTCAAATAAAAGGGGACTACTATTCAATAGATGATGTGCACATATATTCTCGTGTTTGATGTTATATGACAGATATCAGAATCAGCATCAGAATCATTTATTAATATAAAAGCTTTCGTAGTCAGGGTTTAAATCCCGACTAAATCGCGCTATTATTTACAAAGTAAACAAAGACAAAAAAAAAAAAAAAAAAAAATTAATACACATGTCACTTATTGTAGACAGAAACATAAAAAGGCACAAACGAATTGCTGAAGCGATTAGTGCGACAACTTGGGCTGGGCTAGCTTTGTTGCTTTTGATCTTGTATATCGAAATGATTATACCTTGCTACCTGCGAAGGCTGAACAACATTAGGGGTATTTTGTACTTTCACTGCTGCCACCTGTCATGTAGACTAAAATAGGGGTATGTAGCCCGTAGGTCGTAAGTTAGTCTGAGGAGTCTCTTGAAAAGGCTTTGGGGCTTCAAAACCTTATAAAACTTTCTAAAGTTTTGGATAATGGATTTTTTTTTTTTTTTTTTGTACGGTTCATTAGAGGTAAAAAAAAAAAAACAATGAAATTTATTTAAAAAGAAGACGATATGAGCTTTTTAAACTTGATTTGATTTCTATATTATGCAGATTGGTTTTAGCTCTTGAATTCCTATTCTTCTAATATTTTAAAGAAAGATGTAATTAGTCGATTTATGTCTATAAAGTGTATTTTTGCCTGTAGTTCTCATTTTAAAGCTATATGCAGTAGCATATAGCTAATGAACCATAATTTATACTTGATACCAATGGAAAATGAATTTCTCTTCTCCCCACGAAAACATAACTAAAGTGCCGTCAAACGAGAAAACTGTGAGAAAACACCCTGAATTGTATAAAAAACTCAGATATTTGGATATGTATATGATAATAAATATTATATAATTATATAGTAAGTATATAATATATAAAATAATAATAATCTGTTAGTGTAATTGGGCTATATCTCCAATGCAACAGAGGAGAGAAAACTCGTTAAAACGTATACAAACTGACTACAAAAACCTTATATGGTGTATTCAGCTAGTATTTCACAATTTATGCTTTAACAACAGTGGAAATATAATAAGGGGATTATGGGCTCCCCTGCAAAAAAAAAAAAAAAAATTGTTCAAATTTCAAATTGCCAAAATTCCAAATAGCCAAAAGCCCAAAATAGCAATAAAGTATCCCCTCAAATAAAAAAGTTTAAGAACTTTTCTACAAATATATAAAACTTTCGCTCGAAGAACTTTGGTCAAGAGCACAAGAGAGATGGTCATGAAGAGGCACCGTTGTCGCCTTAAGCGCCAGCCGACGTGGGAAGACCTATTTCTAAGTAAGTAATATAAAACTTAAACACCTTTGCAAAACAATAAAACATTATTTTTCTTATTTTCACAGTGTCCCCCCTCCAGAACATATGTTCTAACCTCCCTTAAAAATATTGAACTTTTGCACCCATGCAGCCAAGACATCGTATCGGTTTTCTAGTGCCTTTATTAAAGTTTATTTATTCAGGTGTCAGCTGCGTTTGTTTTACTTCAAATGTAAGCTCTGAGCTTTCCTTGGAAGACAAAATATTTTTTATAGTTAAAAAAAGAGGATGCGACACTAGACCCTTAAGGTCCGAACCAACGGTGCTGATCTCCGTCTCAAGGCCCTTCAGCCAGGAAGTGGAATGGGGAGATGGGGGCCAGCCATCCTGTGCTTCCGCGCACCCTTCCCGTTTACCTTACCCAGGTACCCATTTAGAGCTGAGTCGACTCTGGCTGAGCTTACAGAGTCACGCCACTGACCACCGGCCCAAACCAAATAATTGGGTACACTAGGATTTGAACCATGGCCCTCTAGGACAAAGGATCCTAAATCCAGTGCACCAGTCCACTCGGCTAGGACGGCTCGACAGGGTCCTCCTTTATAGGGTCCCCTAATAAGTCCTCTAGCGAGACTATCCGGGATTTTAAGTAATTATTCTTCGTGTACACGATAGAAAAATAACAAAATACTTTGGTTCACTTCATGGATGAAACTTCATAATACTCTTAGTCTCTACTTAACCTTATGTGTTTTTTTATTTTTTTTTTTTTTTAATCTCATATACATTCCATGAAACTGTGGTACAATATACACATAAAATTAATATTAAAAATGGAATAATAGTTAAATAAAATAATTAAATAGTTGATAGTTTATTAATAATATAATAAAAATAACAAATAACTAAAGTAATTTTAGGTAATTATTAAAACTAATATAATTATTACTAATAAAACTGATTAATTTTAAAGTCTCCTCTTGTTCTTGTCTAATGTCCGCAAATGTAGTTTTTATAAATGCTCGTAAGCCAAGGATTCTATCACTTATACTTTAACAGAAGATATGCATGTTTTTTTTTCTGGAAGGGTTGGGGAGGGGTCAAAATTTGTAATCTTAAGTGCGAAATATCCGACAATTTATTTTTCCCTGTAAGTTGTCTTGCCAAATTGAAAATAGTTCATTCCCAGTGTGGTGGTATTGATGCAGATATGGTAACTATCATTGGCGTAGGGAGGGGGGCAGCTGCCCCCCCCTAAACCTTCAAATTTACATTAGATATGGCTGAAAAAGTAGAGGGTTTGGAAAAAGCAGTTGATAAAAGTCCATAACACTATCGACTGCCCCCCCTAGACAATA
Source organism: Artemia sinica (assembly GCA_027921565.1). Taxonomy (NCBI): domain Eukaryota; kingdom Metazoa; phylum Arthropoda; class Branchiopoda; order Anostraca; family Artemiidae; genus Artemia; species Artemia sinica. The sequence continues at coordinate 2,850,974 of CM051275.1, forward strand.
TGATGCCTAATGCTGCCTACGCCCATGGTAACTATATAAATATATAGGTAACTTTACTGTAACTATATAAATATATAGGCAACTATATGGTAACTATATAAATACCCCGCCGCAACAATTTTGGTCGACAAGCTTGCTACTTGTCCCTGTAAAAACACCCAGCAATTGAAACGCCGGTTCGACGCCCTGTGCGCCAGAAATGGCTCCGGAGGTTCTTTAGCCTTTTTTAACTGTATAAACAAAATGATTCAAATATCATCTAAAATCCTACCGGTACAAAACCTGTGTTTGTTCAGGTTATCCATAACAAACTCTTTACATATTCAAGTATAAAACCATTGATTTAAGCATAATTTTTTTTTCTACATTTCAGGTATAAAAGTATTGATATATGTATTTTTTTATTTCATTTTATATTTCATAATATCTCTTTTTGGATTTTTGAATTATATATTGTTGTATTTTATTAAACATCATTAATAATTATTACTATACAAAGTGTAAAATTTTTCTTATGTCTTATGTCTTTCTTATGTACATTTTTCATTTTTCTTAGATATACCTCCCTTCCAAAAAGAATTGAGCACCACATTGTATATATTGTCTTATTATAGTTATAGTTAAAAAATATTCCTTTTTTTTCTCTACAGAATTGCCTGAGCCTCATTGTCGCTTAGATTCGCAATGTGGAGACGGTGAAAGATGTAACCTTGGAATGTGTAAACCAATTTGTAGTGGCGACAGATGTGGCAAAAATGCCATCTGCCAAGCTGCAAACCACCGTGGCATCTGTTTATGCCCCCAAGGGATTCAGAGGAGACCCTCTTAAAGAATGCACTCTGGCTAGTAAGAATACAACGTCTATATAGAGTGAAAGAACATGGTAGCCACAGTGGGCAGTACCACCCATATTTTAAAAACAATCGAATATGTTCGTTTAGAATATTATTGAAAACTAAGATAAGATATCAAATTAATGAACGAAAATTTCAAGACAGTGATTCACTGATACTTTATTCACTGTTTTGATATATATATATATATATATATATATATATATATATATATATATATATATATATATATATATATATATATATATATATATATATATATATATATATATATATATATAGATATATGTATATATATATATATATATATATATATATATATATATATATATATATATATATATATATATATATATATATATATATATATATATATATATATATATATATATATATTTATATATATATATATATATAGATATATATATATATATATATATATATATATGTATATATATATAGTTTGCTGAAGCTTGCTGAAGTAAACTTTCCAAAAGAAATTTCACCTAGGGGAAATTTGTTGGAATTCCTATGCAAAATTCTTTTTATTGGTCTTTTTTCTCTATGGCGACTCAGTTTTACATGTGAAGATGTTCCGAGGGAATTGTCCAAAGATATTTTCAGCGGGGTTGGTATTATTTGGTGGATTTTTCCGTAAGGGAGAGGGGGGCTCAGCAGGAGAAAACTCTCCTTGGATGAATTTTACAAGGGAGAGAAATTCTCCATGGGGGAATTTTCACCTTGAGAAATTTTCCAGTGGGGGGGGGGGGAAGAAATTTCCCCAGAAGGTGGATCTCCGGAATGATCTGAGAAAAGATAAGAAATTACACTAAAAACAAGTCTTTTTTCAAATGAAAGTAGGCTAAGGAGAAATTTAAAGGCAGAAATGTCCACAGAAAATTTCCGGCGGAATTTTTACTGAGGATGACCGTCATGCCGACCATACCTGTCGAGAGGAACTCTCGTAGGAAGATGAGCCTTAAGCTCCCACAAGTAGTTTTTTTTTTTTTACTGTTAACATGTTTGTTTTTTTATGAGTTTTGTACTTTCATACTAGTTCATTCTTTATGGATGTAGTAAATGAATTGTTTTTCCTTTTCATTATATTTGATGTTAACTGAAACGAGCCATTTTTTGGTTATATCTAAGCATTGAGGAGGGGGGTGGGTTAGTTGAGCCGGAATTTTTGATTTTATGCTAAACTTTTCCCAAATATCATGGTCACTTTTTTTTACATTATATACCCCCCCCCTCCCCATGTGCGGTCCCATATATAACTGTATAAAACACATTTCATCGTTGTGGCGAATCTTGTGATGACATTCTTTCATGTTACATTCTTTCGTGTTCTTTCATATTGTAAAGTAAGAATTTTATTAGTCGATTTTTTTTTAAATTTATTCCTAGGGCTATATCCCGGACCATCAGGGGGGTGGGTGTATTTTCAGAATAGAGGCCATGATATTTGGAAATAGTATAAAATAAATAATTTAATGGTACTGCTTGTGTGTTGTTGAGATGTTTTCTTCAGAAAAGGACAATCACTAGAAATTTGGCTTTAGAAAACGACAACTAGAGTAATGCCCATTTTTATGAAGAAGATAATAGTCTTTTATCTGTATAGGGTAGGTGTACAGTTTACCTAAAAACTAATTCACAGGGACCACGCAGGCTGGACTGGGGCCCCAACCCCCTGAAAACGTAAATTTCTCGGTATTTCTTTATTAAATTATAGGTTTTTTAATATCCCCCTTAATTTTCTTAATTAAATCAATTCCAGTTCATTTTTCAACTCACTGTTCTTTTTGTTCCATCTACCTTTTATTTCTTTGTCACACAATTTTTTTTTTAATTTGTGAACTATTTTTCAACCGCTTTCGAATGTTCAGTTACTTCCCACTTTTATCAGTATAACACAACGGTAAGAACACATCCCGAGGCTGTGTTAACTTAGGTTGTAATCTTGGATGAGACATTATATTTTTTAATTGGAAAATTTAAAATTTAAGAATATTAAATATAAGTGAAAATTCGGGGCAAAAAATCGATTCGTTTTTGCATAATTTGATCTTTTTTATTTGTATTCCTCACCTCATCGAGTTTTTCCGTTTATGCATTTAAAACCTAGATAAATTTGGTGTTTATGTTATGTAGAATCCAATGCTTTTTGTTTCGTGTTCACTTATATTCATATATTCTTGAGAAAAATAAATTCTCTACTTTGTAGTTCATTTTGAAAATGAGTTTAATTTTTTTTATTGTTTGACCCCCTCCCCTAAATATTCTTTGTACGTGCCTGGACTTGTGAGACCCATCAAAACAGCTTTAGGCTAACATTCTTGTGGTTGAATTGTGTGAACTCTTCTTTTATTTCTGACTTTCTTTTGGTTGGGAGTTACGAATCAAATTACAATGCATATTATGAAAATGCATATTATGCAAAATAAACTGTTGTTTCGTATAGGAACTGCAGACAATGATTAAAGTATGTTTTGTTCGATAAAATAAAAACAAAACAAAAACTCTGTCACTCGGAATTGCTTAAATCTTCATGCTCGAACGATGCAAATTTGAAGCTAGAGGAGGTGAGACTGAGAATGAGCCAATCTAAAATATTTGACGGGAAGGGAGCGATTAAAATGATTTTTTTTGGGTGTTTTTAGCTGGATTTATTAAGATCGTTTTTATTGTAATTTAACAGTAAAATAATCTAGTTGGTTTTCTTCTTTTCTTCAAAACTGTAAAGTGTTCTGTGTTTATTGATTTGCCTTTTATTTTGTAAGTATTACTCATCAACTTTTGGTTTTAAAACACGAATAATGGCAATTTAAAACAACAAGATATGCAAAATAGTAGCCTGGGGTTTTATACACGCATCATTGGGGGGGGGGGTCTTTCTGTTGTGCAGGTAAACTGGAAGCAGCACTTGCAGTTGAATAAATAGGAATTTCCTGAAGGTAAAGAAGCATGAATTGTTATTATTGTATACTTTTTAGGCACCTTTTAAAAGTTGGAGGGAAGATTTTTAATGAGATTATGTAAAAAATATATTTTTTCAAATTATACAGGCAATAAATGTCCCATCCCCCCTTTAAGTACCGCTCTTGATTGTGAAATTAAGGCACCCTGCCTTGAAAAGAGACTTTCCTATCAAAAGTTACGAAAAAGTTACGTTTTTAAAAGTGGGACGTTACGAAATTTTTTGGTCTGGTGGCAACCTTGACTACATCCCAAATAATTTGCCGTGTGTTGCCCTTGCAGAACACCCACTTAAGGAGCACATCTTAGTTACTCTTTGACATTATCATATAAGTCAGAGTTAATTTTTTATTTCTCTATGGTTAGTTATCTTCAACTGACTACTAACATGATAGAAAATAGTAACTTAAATGGGATGCAACTATATGTAAGAATGTCGCATCTCTGGATGTTCAATTTCAGCCGCCCTTAGTGTTGTAATAATACCGCTTTCAGGCTAACAATTCTCTTGAAAAATGGGACGGAAAACTGGAACCAGTAAAAGCACTATATTCTACCCTCCTCCCCCCCCCCAATATTTTAGGTATATAGCCCAAATTATATATTTCCCATGTATTTTTTTTCCATTTACTGATTTAGTCAGTGTCGATTCAATTCACGGATAACCAGGTTAAAAAAAATAAGAGAATGCATGGGAAATATTTAATTCTGGCTATATATTGGTGTATTAGAGAGTTTTGGAGGTAAAATACAGTGGAAAACCAAATGTATTTAGTGCAAATTTTGCATATTATGAAGTAATAATTGTTTTGTAACGTTTTTCCTTCCGAATATTCCTAATTTTATTCTTTTTATCCAAAAATTTGTTATCTATTGATTTTCTAAGTCACCTCCAGTTAAATTAACACTTAGACCGGCTCTAGATTAACTGGTACTTATCTGTTAGCCAGTACACACTCCACAATTTGGATGTACTGGTACGAGGTTGAAACAACTGAGACACTTGGGAGAAAGATAGGATACATATAGTTTGGTCTGTATATTTGCACATTAGGGGGGAGGTTGGGGTTTAACGTCGAGAAGAACATTTCCTGAATATAGGGCATTAATAATTTTATCAAACGTATTTGGCTAAATAATATTCAAAATATTTTGTAAAACATTCATCAACAGAACAGAGGTATCCTATATAGCTGCTGGTTTTAAAATCTTTGATTTAACAGGGTCTTTTTAGTCTAAGATTTCAGGAAGAGGGTGGGCACCGAAGCCCCTACCCCTAACACTTTAATAATGGAGTGCCTATATTTATAATGTTTTATTTTGAATAACTTCTTATAATCTTTACCAGCTAACCTTTTCAAAATAAATATTTACCTATATTCAGTCTATCTATGTATAATTCTTCTTTCTAGATGTTTATCTAATGTGTGAATGAACAAAAACCCAAAAGCTGTCTGTCTGTAGCCTGTAATATGATGTAGCGTCTTTTTGTTAGCATAACAAGAAAACAAGCTAATGAACATGTTGATTTCTTGAAATTTAAATTTTAAAAATGCACTAATTTTAGGAAAAAAGTACTTCTTTTAACAAAAAAAGTATAAAAAAAGTACTACTTACACAGAAAGTATTCAAAAAGTACTCCTTTGATTTAAAAGTATTAAAATAGTACTTTGGTGCTCCCCGTGGCAACCCTGATGCCAACAGTGGTACAATTGTACCATTTTGGTATATTTCACCTCTACTGGTACAATTTAGTACAATCACACAAAAATTTGGTACATTTTACAAAATTATGGTACAATTTAGTACAATTCAATATTTTTGCACTAATATTTGTATTCTTTCATCTATAAATAATTTTATTCATCCTGATCTTGTTCGGTTCAGTCAAGATAAGAGACAGACAAGCAGTCACCTTTTTTTTCCGTTTCTCGTAAGTTTGTATTGGTTGTTTGGATTTTGTTAATTGGTTGTTTGGATTTTGTGTGTTGTTTGTTTATGAAGTTTTTAAAGCAATGTAACATTTTCGTCAGTGTTGGCATGTCCAAGCTTGATATTCAATGACCAAAACTAATTTGTTAAATTCAATAAAGTTTTTCGTTGTGAAAATTTAGACGTAAGGAAATTTTTAATTCGCAAGGCCAAGTACACCTTCAAAAGCAATTTACGCCTTCTTCAGCTGTCTGGTACCATGCCTAAGTTCTTAACCTATTGATTTTATCTGTTTCTCACTAAATTTTCTCTTTTTTTTAAATTTTATACCCGCTAGAAACAGTAACAGATTTTTCTTATCGACACACTTTATTTTGATTTTAGTTTTTTGTTTACTCTTTACCGACAGCATCAATTGGTGGTAAAGATACTGTTTTTTGTCATACTCAATGGTTTGTCATACCATATGGTCTCCAATGCTGGCCTCCATAATGCCAATAGCACCATGTCGATAAAATACGGTCTCCAACACAGATCTACTCAATTATGTTTTTAAAGTTCATGAGAAAAATATCGATAAAGATGACTTTTAAAAAAGAGTGATTAGCCTTATATACTTAGTCATTGCTATAAACAAAACATAACCCAATATTTTGTGTTTTCGTGTAACCTATGAAATTGTATTTTTTTTTCTTTTGAAGAGCAGGATGCAGGATTTTATTTTTTATGTTTCATTTAATTAGCAGGAATTCAAGATTCTGTCAATCTTTTAAGTAATATGTTAGATTTTGTGTTTCTTTGAAGTATTATGCATATATTTGTGTTTTAAATGCCTATTGTGCCATATTTGTGTCTTTAGCATAATGCGTATATTTTTTTTTAAACGCCTTTGATAAATGCAACTTTTATCATGCATTCCAAACTGATCTCTTTTTCTTTTTTCAGGCCTCTTCAATTCCAAAATTCAGTCAAGCAAATTCTCGTTCACCTTGTATATATTCTAATAGTTATCTATCACTAACAAGCAAATGTTTTAACCGCTTTATAGCTAGCATTAAATAATATAACTAAAAATATATAAGCAAATATAAGCAGTGACAACCTGAATTAGGATAATTATACATTTAACACTGTTTCATTCACAACATTTTTCATTATCTTTGTTTATTTTATCTTTTTATCTAATATGCTTCTAACACTAACATGCGAAATTTTTTACCGCTTTTTAACAATTATTTGATAAAATAACTAGAATAATTATAAAATTACTCTATATTAGAGGAATGATAACGTGAATTCTGTTTAAATACGCACTTGTGTATTTTTGTTTCATTGACCCATTTCCTCTTTCTCTTTCTTTATTTTATCTTTTTATCAAATATTTTGATGAGTTTTTCTTTCTTTTTTTTTTGTAAATAAAATATTGATCACAATTATAACTATTTTATTTCAACTATTGTCATTCTTTGTGCTATATATCTCTGATCATTCTTTAGCATTAGCTGCTTGTTTAGAATATTCAGTTTTTTTTTATCGGGGAAATTATTTTTTAGTAACAAAATGCAAAAAAAAAAAAAAACTGACACCACCCACCAACCCCCCCCAGTCACCCCTAAAAAAAAGTTTAATTAATAACCTGTAAAATTATAATGTATCCCTGTTCTTGTATTATGAAATAACAATACCATCTTTGTGAAATACATACATGGCGTAGGCATTGATATTTCCACCTTAAATTGAGGAGATTATTGATAGTTTGATATTTACTGAATTATTGTAGTCTCTGTGTAGTTCAATTTATGCATGTAATTACACCAATTAAGGCGGGACCTAAAAGTGAAGGAAAAATATTTTTTTAAATCGATGTTGTCCTTGCAACAATTCAAAAATGAACAAAAGTATTTACTTGCAAGCAGTATTGTTCCCCTTTTTGACTGAATTTTCCTCTCTGTAGCCATGGCCCTGAAGCCATGGCTTCAGGTCCTGGTCCCGAAATTTCATTGATTTTTTTTTTCTGATTATAACTTATAATAATTTTATATTAAACCTTTATTTTGCCATCTTGATTGCACGGAGACAGAAAATTTACCAATCCATTTAGCGTTTGCTAGGTTACGTATTATTTACGTAAATAATGCAATATTTTTTTTTTTAAGACAGTGGATTGTAGAAGAGAAATAATTGAGTATTTTGACTATATTTTTTAAAAGACATAAAAAATAGCTGAATTTTTTTTTTTTTTTTTTTACAATTCACTGTCTGTAGAATTTCGTCACTAAATTATCCCCTTTATTGTTTGTAATCCATTGAAAATCCTAAAAAGAAATAAACTTATTCAGTTTTCAGTAAATTTTTGGTCTTCCATGAATCAAGCGGCAGATTAAAGATAAAATATATTATAAGAACTATAATAATAATTTATTTTTGACCCACCAACATTATAAAAAAGTGGAGTACAAAAGAAAATAAAAGGAAAAGACATACAAAACAAAACACATGCAAAAACAATATCAATATAAAGAACTACAAATGCAAATCAAAACAATCGCACAAGAGGAATAAAAGGACCCAACCGCTTGCAGGCCTCATCTTTTAACTTAGAGTCCAACTTGTTATATGACGTCAATATATCAGTTGCATTAAACATTCGAATAATCTTACGGTATGATATTACGGGATAATTATTTTTTGGGGATCAGGCCCTGAAGCATTGGATACATGTATGTAGAGGAAGAACTCATGGGATTAAGGGGCAAAGATTATGGGTAATTTATAAGAGTAGAAACTGGCAATCGTAAGGAAAAAAACTATCAACGTCATCGAGTGTCTGGTGACTCATAGAATTTTTTTCAAGCTTTTTATCATTTCTCTGTCAGGAAACTGAGATCAGACGCTTATTACTATCCTTTTTTTACCAGTGCCACAAATTAAATTAACTATTCTTATTATGACACTGAAAAAAATGTTGCCAAAAACTAGATGGCGTTGATGGCTTTTTCGACACTTCTACCAGTTCCGACTTTTGTAAGTTACCCATAATCTTTGAATGTACTACTGAAGAATATACTACTGGAAGCTTCTGGGTCTTTGTTAGGGCAAAAAAAAATCGTAAGTAACCGCTTTCTTAACTTTTACAGAAATTTAATTTTCGAACCAAATTCTATGAGTCTTTTGGGTTATTCAGTACGAAGTATTTATCTTAAAATCTTGCATTTATTTATACATTACATTTTTTTTTTTGCCATCTTGATTGAGTGAGAACCAAAAACTTACCAATCCATGGGAAGTCCTAAAAGGGTAAAATTTGTAATTTTTTGATTTCCGTGAGTCTAGTGACAAAGTAAAGGTGAAATGTATAAGATTTTATGGCTGAAGATATCACGAGAAAGCGTCACCATAACAATCCAAACAACAAGAAAAATAAGATATTACGAAATAAATCTTTAGTTTTTTTTTAATGGGGCCTGACACTGAAGCCGTGGCCATATTCACATAGAGGGGAACCAGGGAAAAGGGAACACTTCGTAGTATGTATCATTGTCTTTTTTTAAATATTCGAAGGCAAAATTGATCATAGATAATCTTTTCCTTTATCTTTACAGAAATATAATTTTCCAACTAAAAATTAAATATTTTGAGTTATTTAATTATTGAATTATTTAGTCTTTTAAATATAAAATCTTACAGTTCTTATGTATTTCGATTTTTTCATCTTGATTGAATGGATACCAAACAAATACCAATCCTGTGGAGGAAATATAAAGTTTTATAATATTGAGAAAAAAAAACCGCTAATCTTTAGAAAATCAAACCACTCTTTAATCAAATTTTTATAATCAATTAATTCTTTAATTAAACAAACAAAAAATTAGAAAAATAAAAGCAAACTCTATTTTGTCTCACCGTTAGTCTCCCCTTTATAGCATATATTTTGTCAATTATTGAGCCTGAGAGGGCAATAGCCCTCTAACTCGCAATTATATGCCTTCTTTGAAGTTTCTACTACACCCGAAATCTGCTTATGTATTTGCTTATCAAAAAATAAGATATTAAAATAAAAAATTATTGTTATAGCCCCTCAAGTCTTGGAACAACCAGAATGTATTGCTGACGATGAATGTCCACTTAGCAAGTCCTGTGTGAGGCAAATATGCGTAGATCCATGCGCGGAAGAGCCTTGCGCTGAGAATGCCATCTGTACTGTGCAAAATCATAGAGCCCAATGTAGATGTGCTTTTGGATTTGTTGGTGATCCTAGAAATGGCTGTACAAGAGGTACAGCAAAATTCTTTCTTTACACTACGCCCCTCTCCCTCAATTCAAAGTTAAATGACGGCAAAGGCTTGAAATAGACAAATAGGGTGTTAATTTTGAGGTAAAAGTTAGCCTCAAATTGCAGAGCAAATGTTATTGCCCTTACGTAGCTTTTACGTCGTCGTAGCCCCTGCTCCAAAAAATATGGAAGCCCTTGTAAAAATAGGTATGTATATGTAACGGGTATTGTAATATAACACAAAAGTGAAAAATAACTTTCGAAAAGGTAATAAACGTTTCTTTTGTGCTACTTTCTATGGTTAGCATCCGTGTAATTTCAAATTTCTTTTTTTAAATTCTATTTTAACAATTATCTGGGGAATTATTACTGAATCTCTTTCTGCTTTTATTTTTTTCAGATTTTTTGTTTTATTTGGCTTGTTTTTAAACTTTTTTTTTCTTATATTCTTTTATTTTAACCAATATTAAGGCATAATAATGCCACCTCGTTAGGCTCCCTCTTTTTCTAGGTATATATTAAGGCTTTGTTTTTGAAGGTAAGAGGATGAAGGGGTGCAGCATTTGAATTTTAAATAAAAGAATATGGCGCTTTTTAAAAATAATATTAAGTCCATTTTATTGTGCTAATATTCAGCTAATATTTTGTTGGATTCTCTTATGGAAATTAATGGAGTTCTTTTAGAATATTTTCTATCTTTTATTCTTGATTAAAACGACCTAAATGGGAAGATGCAGAAAAACGCGCCCTATCTCCACCTCTATGCTCCCTCTCTTTCTAAATGGAAATTGGGCAGTGAAAATGCACAACGCACAATCACATGCACAACTTGGATCTTTAAAACTTCTTGTAGGGTGCAGAAACAGTAATATTTGAGTTAGTTATGTAAATGAATATTGAAAGAAAAAAAAACGGAGTTTTAAATAAACCCCATAAGAACTGGACACTGGACATAAATACTCCATAAGAAACAACCATAAAGAACTGGTAATCAAAAATAGATATGTGACAGGGTAGTTACAAACCTATCTTATTTGGAGACGTGCAGAACATGCACAACCAGGATGGTTAAAACTTCTTTGTAGGGATTAAAAATAGCTAACATTTCAGTTGGTCACGTAGATGAATAATGCATGAAATCGGAATCATTTATAAACATCCCATATTGACGTTAAAATAATAAACTAACGATTAAAAGTAGATGTTGGACAGGGCACATAAAACCCTGTCTTGAATTTCCGGGTATATTAGCCTATTTTATTGATATTTATGCCATTTTAGTAAATTTAACAGGAAATTTGACCCTCCCCCACTCTCAGGAAACTGCAGTTAAGCCGTAGAAACTTTTTTTTTTCTTAGCAAAAAGGAGCTGTTATAGGACATCATGCATGCTTTGTCTTTTGTTCAGTAGTATATTTTGAATTAATATATTAGAAGAGTAAATTTATAGCTCCGTGCTAATCCGCGCAGTGGCTTGACTTAATTGGCGAATAACAGGAATAAATATTCTTCATTTTTAGCAATAAAAAAATAGGGGTAATGGCTCTAAAGTAGAATTCTATTATATTTTCCTTATTCGCCCCTAGTATTGAAGCAGTCCCGGGTTACTTTCTCGGAACAAACTAGTGGCTCGGAAGGAGAGGAAGGCATGGTCTCTTCTTATCACCTAGTAAAATTTTGTAAAAGCTGTTTGAGCTCCCTATTGTGTAGAATCTTTGCTCCTTATCAGACCACTTAAGGCGGCCTTAATCTAATTCTGCTTTCATAATAGTTGACGGTGTGATCGGCTGCACCAATGATGACTGTCCTTCGAGTGAAGCCTGTATTAATGGTGTATGTCAAAATCCGTGTGACTGTGGCCCCAACTCCGATTGTAAGGTAGTTGATCACCGACCAATTTGTCTCTGTAAAGATGGCTACGCTGGAGACCCTAATGTTGGATGCTATCAAGGTATAGTCCCTTTTTCGTCCAAGTTTACTATATTATTGATTATTATTGAACAATAATAATAACTTGTTTTATATACTATCTTTAGCATTATTATAATAAGTGGACTCACTAAACTTAGTCGAGGCTCAGACCACAAAGGCCCTGGGAGGGTGTAAAGAGGGAAGCGTTGAATAGATTATGATGGAGAAGGGGCGTGCATAGCTTTGTTGGCCTCAGGTGGCTTGTGCTGCATTGAGTTCTTAGTAGTAGTAGTATCAGTAGAAACTGTCTGTAGAAACTGTTTGGAAAAAAATAATAAAAAAAAATTCTTAAAAAATGGTGAGAAGTCCTAAGATTTTGGGGACAGGGGTTCAAACTCATTTTTGTCAACTTTATATTAGGCTTTTTTTCTGTCTGATTTACTCCTGGAAAGTATATTCTCGTAAGCATAGTGTTTTAGCTAGATGAATTGTTCTACAGAATCAAACCCGACTGAGTTTGTACAGAATCAAATACCCGACTGAGTTCCGAACGTTTCTGAAAGACCATTGTTTTAGGACTTACGAAAAGGATGGGGTGACGAATTTTCCGGTTTCTTTTATTTATTAAATGAATAAAATTGTTTTTTTTTTGTCAACTTTCATAAGTTGATTTATATTTAGGTCGTGTTTGGTGATTATTTACCTAAACGAGATATGCTTCAGGTTTTATTATATAACCTTTATATTATAACCTTTATATTATAGTATTGCTTAGCTATGTCAACTAAAGCAAAGCCTCCTAAGAATTCAACGACAGAGAAACAAAGGAGGTACCTGTAAACGAAAAGATCGTTTGACTCAACGACTTTCCGTTATTTTTACTGGCTTAAAATTCACAAAGAAGAACCAATCAGGTTTTTTAAAAGGCAGAGTTACTTGTCTTTCCAGCAATAAGAAATAAATGTCACAGATATAAATTAAAGCTCAGAAAATACGTCACAGATACAAACCAAGGAAATTGAAGCTCCGAAATCCCCCCCATGGAATCCCCAATTCTGGTAAATTTCGGGTAAAAACTATCCCTCTACTCATGTTCTATCGTTCGAACTTTCACATTCTCATATTCTCGTATTCTCTTCTCTTACTCTCTTATTCCCATTCTCTTATTCTATCAGTACTGACGTTAATTAATAAATGAATCTATTTTAGTTGGATGTCGAGCTGACGATGAATGTCCGTCAGATACAGCTTGCCACAACGGACGGTGTATCAACCCTTGTGTCATTGATGACCCGTGTGCGATAAATGCACAATGCTACCCAGCAAATCACCAGGCTAATTGTCGATGCCCACCTGGTACGGAAGGAGACCCCCGCGTGCGATGTACTGCCGTTGGTTGTCGAGTCCATGGGGATTGTCCTCAAGATAAAGCCTGTGTTGAGAAGAATTGTGTCGATCCTTGTCTTGCTGATAACCCCTGTGCACCTACTGCAGAGTGTTTTGCTGAGGTAAATTCTATCTCTCTCTCTATCTCTCTCTCTCTCTCTCTCTCTCTCTCTCTTCTCTCTCTCTCTCTCTCTCTCTCTCTCTCTCTCTCTCTCTCTCTCTCTCTCTCTCTCTCTCTCTCTCTCTCTCTCTCTCTCTCTCTCTCTCTCTCTCTCTCTCTCTCTCTCTCTCTCTCTCTCTCTCTCTCTCTCTCTCTCTCTCTCTCTCTCTCTCTCTCTCTCTCTCTCTCTCTCTCATCTCTCTGCTGTCATCTCTCTCTCTCTCTCTCTCTCTCTCTCTCTCTCTCTCTCTCTCTCTCTCTCTCTCTCTCTCTCTCTCTCTCTCTCTCTCTCTCTCTCTCTCTCTCTCTCTCTCTCTCTCTCTCTCTCTCTCTCTCTCTCTCTCTCTCTCTCTCTCTCTCTCTCTCTCTCTCTCTCTCTCTCTCTCTCTCTCTCTCTCTCTCTCTCTCTCTCTCTCTCTCTCTCTCCTCTCTCTCTCTCTCTCTCTCTCTCTCTCTCTCTCTCTCTCTCTCTCTCTCTCTCTCTCTCTCTCTCTCTCTCTCTCTCTCTCTCTCTCTCTCTCTCTCTCTCTCTCTCTCTCTCTCTCTCTCTCTCTCTCTCTCTCTCTCTCTCTCTCTCTCTCTCTCTCTCTCTCTCTCTCTCTCTCTCTTCTCCTTTCTTTTAATTACAATGCTTTATATAGAATCAGCTAGGCATATATTCGAAGCACTCCCAAGGACAAAGACAATCCCTTCAGAAAACAATATCTCTTCAATAAAAATATGACCCCTTAAATAAAAATAAAGTCACCCGAAATTGCCAATTTCTCAATTTGCAGGTGGGTTTAAACTACCCAAAGAATTTTGAACACCTCTGGCTAGTCAATCTTAGTCAATGACTGAGATCTAATAGATAAATTTAATTATTTAGTGGTGTAAAGAATGGGATTTAGAATACCCTTTGTTTAGTTGGAGGGATGGGAATCTCTGTTTGGTCTAGCTGATTTCTTGTGATGACAACCACTTTTTATTCATTTCTACATCTTTTTCTTATAGAAACATTCTGCTGGATGTCGTTGCCCCGACGAACTTCCAAGCGGAGATCCAGCTATTGGCTGCGAGGCAAACTAGTAGGGTTGACGAAATCCCGGTTGTTGCTGAGCCAGAGTGTAGAGCAGATGACGATTGTCCGTCTCAATTTGCTTGTATGGATGGCAGATGCAAACAATTATGTTTGGAGACTAAACCTTGTCATGAGACTGCTCTTTGCGTGGTTATTGACAGTTCACCGTTTAAATCGATGGCGTGCAAGTGCAAGGATGGCATGGTGCCAGATGAGAATGGTGTTTGTACTCCAGGTTTGTCATCTTCTTTGGCTGATTTATAGAGGTTATTTGGGTTGGTTAGATGAACTAGGGAATTCCCCAAAAAGTATTTATTCAACCGTAAACGGCCAAACAACAAGGACTCTATACGTCAAACGTCCCAAAGCGTCAAACAATATAAGCATTTTTAAGCCAAGTTAGGATTTGGAGATGACATTTAGCAAACTTAAAAATTTGGTTTGCACAATGACCGCTTTTCAAACATCTGACAAAACATCCGAAAATGGGGTTTGGTATAAGATTTTGAGTAGGGCCACTCTATTGAAAAAAACAATGGACAAACGATGGGCTTGCATATATAAAGATGGCATGATACCAGATGGAATAGTGTTAGTGTTCTTTATATTTTTATATTTTTTATATTGTATATTTATATTTTTTATATTTTTATGTTTTTTTTTTTTTATATTTCATATTTTATATTTCTTATATTTATTTTTTTATATATGTCATATAAAACTATATATTTTTTATATTTTTTATTGGGTTTTATATCGCTTTTTTATGTTTTTTTATTGGGTTGGAGCAGAATTCTGGGTCGGGTTGATGAACTAGGCTATTAGTACAAAATAGACACGATGGACGAAAGATGGGAACCACTTGCAGATGTAAAGATGGCATGGTACCAGAATTTTATATATATATATATATATATATATATATATATATATATATATATATATATATATATATATATATATATATATATATATATATATATATATATATATATATATATATATATATATATATATATATATATATATATATATATATATATAATATATGTATATATATATATATATATATATATATATATATATATATATATATATATATATATATATATATATATATATATATATATGTAAAGTGGAGAAAGCATTAAAATATGAACTAAGAAGGTGTGAAGTGGAGGCCATGGATAAAATTGCCGAGAATCTGGAAGATGGAATTAGACGGTATAATAGTAAAATATTGTACTGGCATGTTAATAAATTGAGAGGGAGTAGTTAATCCGGACTTGGCCCAGTTAAAGATAGGAAAGGGGCCACAATTTAGGAAAGAATTAAAGAGAGATGGGCAGAACATTTTGAAAATTTTCTAAACCGAGACAGAGCTGTAGGAAAAGATATAGAGGAAAATGAAAGAGTTTGTGATTTGTTTTTTCGAGGAAGAACTAGCGACAGTACTAAAAAGATTAAAAAATGATAAGGCTCCATGTGCTGATTGGGTGGTAAATGAGTTTCTTAAATAGGGTGGCTCTGAGAACATGATTTTAAAAAAAAGGGGAAGTACCTAAAGATTTTAGGAAACTGTAATTAAGCTACTTTATAAGAAAGGTGATAAAAGTGAGTGTGGTAATTATCGAGGCATTAGTCTGGTCTCTGTAGGTAGTAAATTACTTAGTAATATGATACTTTTTAGACTGATAGATGCCGTAGATAAAGTTTTAAGAGAAGAACAGTGCGGTTTTAGAAAAATTAGAGGATGTGTCGACCAAATTTTCACTCTTAGGTTAATAATAGAAGTGCCTGAGTTGTCAAACGCCTTTGGTCCTCAGTTTTACAGATTATGAGCAAGCGTTCAATTCTGTTGATAGAAGAGCTTTAGTAAAGGTTTATCCTTGTATGATATACCAGACAAATACATTAAGTGATTAGTGATATGTATGAGAATAACACTGCTGCGGTTAAGGTAGGAAATGAGGTTAGCAGCTGGTTTTGCATTAAATCAGGAGTTAAGCAGGGTGTTTTCTATCCCCCTTTGTAGTGGTTTATTTTGATGGACTTTGTCTTAAGGAGCACAGGAAAGGCAATGGGAGACCACGAAATCAAATGGGGAGGAAAAGGTCTCCTGGACTTAGATTATGCTGACAATTTAAGCATCCTAGATGAAAGTGTGAGCAAAATGAATGAACTTTTAGAGGTTTTGCGAGTTCGGGGTTTCCTGAATCGAAAGACCTATTTTCCAGAACTTTCAACTACGTGAACAAAATGGCTATCTTAAAATTTCGATTGGATGTGTTTGGGGAAAAGGTGGGCGTGAGAGGGGGTTATTTGCCCTCCAATCACTTTCGACTATTAAAAAGGGCGCTAGTCCTTTGAAATTTCAATCGAATGAGCCTTTTTTGAAGTTTCTACGACAACGCTTTCTATAAAAAATCTTATATGCCCCCAGGGCATAACTTACAGCCCTTGCCCTGAGGGCTGTGTGGAAGTGTCCTCCTCAAAAACATAATTTCCATCTGGAAATCAACTACGCTGAACAAAATGGCCATTTCAAAGTTTTGATTGGATGTGTTTGGGGAAATGGTTGGCGTGATAGGGGTGTTAGTTGCATTCCAATCACTTTCGACTATTGAAAAGGGCACTAGCCATTCCAATTTCGAATCAAATGAGCCCTTTTTGAAGTTTCTTCGACAACTCCTTCGATACGAAGGGCCCTGGTATGAAAAAAATGACGCATTTTGCCAACATCGTTCTTTACTTAGGCAGCACGATTGCGCTGCCTATGATTCCTTTTTCAAAGGCAGTTTCAACTATCGATGTTTTTATATATAATATCGGATTTTTATTTAGCAAAGACAAAATAAAGTCTTTTCCCGGGTATTTATATCAATTGACACCTCTAAATTTGTTCTTTTAGTTCAAATACCATATAATGTTGGCTGTACTGTTGATTCTGATTGTCCAGATACTGAAGCGTGCATTAATAACCAGTGCAGATCTCCGTGCAGCTGCGGTAGGAACGCTGTGTGCCTTGTGCAGAACCATCACCCAATTTGCTTGTGTCAAGAAGGCTTTGCAGGCAATCCGCAAACTGGATGTTATGCTGGTAAGTTTAACTGATCTTAAATTTTGTATACGTGCCATCTATTTGGTGACAAATGAAAAGCAGGTTGTCCATGAATGGGGTCAGTAGAGGTCATAAGAAAGGATTTAAAGGGAATTGGAGCTTCATGGGAGGAGGTAAAGAGTGAAGCCTCGAATAGGTTGAGATGGCGGAGGATTGGTCCTGCAGTTAGCCGCAGGTGGTTTGGTCCTGTAGTGGGCGGTTAGTAGTAGTAGTAGTAGTAGTAGTCTCAATTTCTATATTTTCCTCAATCTCAGGAATAATTTCCCTGGTGAAATTACAAGCGTAACGACAATAATATACTATTTTAAATATTTCAAAGTCTGGTATAATTTTGAAACTATAAAAAGTTGTTTCATTTTTTAGATCGAAGCGAATCCTGATTCAGTCGATGAAAGATTAACCTTTTAGGTTTTTTTTTTTTACAAAAAAAATAATGTAGTGCGAGGGTAAACAATTCGTTTTTTGGGGTAAATATCTATTGTTTTTATATAGATTCATGGGAATGTTTCTAGGTATTATAACCCGGTATAAATCCCTGGGTATAGATGTTTCCGGGTACTGTAAAGAAAATAAGAGAGAGATGTAAATGAAATTTGTAATCCCGAATTTAAATTTAAAATTAAATTCCCCTAATTATCAGAAAAAGTTGCATTGTTGAAATTACAAGCTCACCAAAAATAATATCTTATTTTAATCCTTTCAGCAAGTTTAATCCTATTTTGGTCTAATCTAATTTAGAAATCTGTTCCTATTTTAATCCTAATCGAAATTCAAATTTGGAATTATATAAGAGTTGTATTCATTTTAAGATTGAAGCAAATCTGTTTCAGTTGATGAACGAATAACCCTTTTTCTTTTTTCTGTATAAGGGTCGTGACTGTTTTATCATGCCGAAAACTGTAAACATCATATGTCACCGTAACACCGTATGTCGCCATGGCCGAGTCAAAAAGGGGCATTTCAGCCTTTTTCTAAAATAAGCTAGGATAAACGATCACTTTCCTTACGAAATTTCCTTGATATTTATTGGCTTTACCTAATGACCTCGACAAGAGGATTTATCAAGCGTGATTTTCGCTTAATTTTTTTTTTTGTCTGTGTAACGTTTTTAGTTTTAGTGTTTTGCATTCGTTTTCTTTTGTTAGGCGAGAAAAAGGCTATTCAGTCAAGACTATTTAGCCCTAAATGTATTAATTTTACATACAGTGCTTTAGTTGTTCTTCTTCTATATCAAGCCGCTTTCGCACTACATAGTCAATTTCATATGCTAAAGGGTTAAGCTACGATCCATAGAGTATAACTCTTCATAATTGAAAAAGTCCTTCCGCACTAGGCTAACGTTAAGTTTTTCCCTAAAAACATTAGGAGCATCGTCTAAAGTCGTTATAATCATCATAAACACACTATTTAAAATTGAAAATATTGAATGGAGATGGAAATTTAAGCTATGATGATGATCTTACGTGATGAAAAAACGGCGTGAAAGGCGTTTTAGGTAGAGTTTATATTTTTTTCTAAAATTTACTAATTGCTCCTCCAGAACCCCCACCCTCTCGAATTTTCCATAACGTTGCATAAGCTTGCATAACATAAAATTATGTGGAGATCTTAAGTCTGTAGTGCCTACGGTATGGACCAAATGTACTCCGTAAGGCTGCATAATGTAACGTTAAGTCTTAAATTACGCTAGTGTGCACGGTATAGTATGAAAGCCACCACTATTAAGGCCCTACCCACGGGGGGGGGGGGGGTAGTGGTTCTGAACATCCCCTCCCGAAATGTTTGTCTGACTCGTAAAAACGTAAAAAAAAATGAATATACAAACAAATTATGCGTTTTTTGTGTAAAACCCCCCGAAAAAATCCTCGATACGGCCTTTACCATTATGCTCCACTATTTCATTATTTTAAGTTGATGACACATGAGTATCATGCTATATGAAATACTATTTCAGTCGGTTGCCGTGGTGATGGGGATTGTGACTTTGACAAGGCTTGTCACAATGGCAACTGCGTAAACCCGTGTTTGGTATCTGACCCTTGTGCCCCAACTGCAGAGTGTTTTGGAATGAATCACGAAGCTGAGTGTCGATGCCCTCTTGGGATGGAAGGGAACCCACGAGAAGGATGTTTTGTAGTTGGATGCAGGTGAGATTTGATCCCTTTTATTTATTCTAACCTTTAGTACCCTCTTTTAAACCCTTTAGAAATGAATATAAAGATGACAAACGCGTCTATGGCTAGTAAATGAAAACGAAGAGAACAAAAAAAAAAATCGAACGAATATTTTGCACGTATACGACAAGGCGTCTTCAGCGTAGAAAAAAAAAAAACTAAAACTAAAAATATATATAAAACTAAAATCGACTAACATAAAATATATAGTAATTGTGTATTATATATTTTATGTTAGTCTATTTTAGTTTTATATATATTTTCTAGTTATAATTTTTAGTTTTAGTTCCTAGTTTTTTTTTTCTACGCAGAAGACGCCTTGTTTGTATACGAGCGAAATATTAGTTGGATTGTTTTTTTTTGTCACTTTTTTTTGTTCTCTTCGTTTTCATTTACTGGCCATAGGCCCGTTTGTTGTCTTTATAGTCATTTCTTTGTTTTTGTCATGGCTGGCCAGTTCGGCTTAAATCTTTTAATATTAATATTATGTTTAATTGATTGATTTGATTGGTTAATAGTAATATTAATCTAGTCCGCACTATAGCCAGACTTTAATCCAACTTGTAGATAATTATAAAATTACGCACGATTGTGATTCCAATAGTTTTTACTTGTTTATTAATATTTTATACTGTAATATTTTTCAAATTTCTCAAGTTTGTTTTCAAAATAGCAGTTTTACTTTCAAGACTAATCGAATCGTAGTTACTATTCCTGAATCAATTTTGAATCAATACAAATGACAATTTTTTCTCACCGGACATTATCTTGTACCAAGGGCATGTCCAGGATTTTTGTTTGGGAGGTTGCAAAAAAAAAACCGTACATAACGCATCAAAATTTGTTTCTATGCATTTTATTCCTTTTTTGGAGTCGGAAGGATATTTCGGGGGGGGAGGGGGAGGGTGCTTGAACCCGGTACACCCCCCCCCCCCCCCCCCCTTACCCCCTATTTGCGGTCTTGTCTACAACCCTTATATGTTGGGGATGGGATGTGTCTTTTATTGCGTATTCTGATAATATTATTTTGTTGAGTCATTCTAAAGCTAGTCTAATTAAGAATTTTAATTCCTTTTTCTAGTAAGCATACTGCTGTAAAAGTTAATATCCCAGCTGAATGAATTTGCGACAGGATTATCTCATTTTCGAATTTTGATACTGTTGTTTTTTCTGGGGTTATTTTATATTCTGGCTCAGTAAATAAAAAGTTCAAATAGGGATAAAACATTTTATATGACAGTGATAAATTTCACCAAAAAAATAATAGATATTTCAATCAGATATGCAGTTACTGTCATCATTAGTCATACTGATGTAATTAATACTGATGACGGTCACTGCATATGTGACCGAAATATCTAGTATTTTTGTGAAGTTTATCACTATCTATTAAAAGGATTTATCCCTATTTCAACTTTTTATTTATCGTCATGGAAAGGTAGTGTGGTCTCCGAAATTGTATAATTCTGCTTCAGCTCGGGATTCGAAGTGGATGCTAATTTTAAATATTCAACAACAAAAAAAAATAGGAAGGCATTTGGTTTAATAATATGGCTTTGTGGTAGTACTAAATTTTTATTTGGTTTTCCGAATTGTTTAGTCACAGTGAATTAGTTTCGAGGTCTAAATTAAACTGCAGTTGGAATTACCTAACATTAAGATAGATAACTTTTACCATAAGCCTGAGAATATTCTCTCTATGCGTAACCTTTCCCCCTTTTTTCAGAATTAGAAAATGCTTGAGGAATGAATGAATTATTTTGTTTTTATACCATTGGTTTTATTCAGTTATGTTTTAAGCCTATTGTAAATCACTCCTTTGTTCTATTTTAAATACTTTTCCAATTTGAGGGAAATTAATAAATAATAAGTAAATATATAAGCGTGTTTTTTGATTCTTTTCCGTTAGTCATAGGGAAAATTAACAGTAATTTGGATAAAAAAAAAATTGTCATGCTTACAAAGGATTACGAATAAAGTATCTGAAAAGTAAATAACAGTTAAACGATGTTTTTGGATTTAAAGTATACACTTTTTTTTAACTTAAAATGAAAAAGAAAACGCAGATAAGAAACTAAGGTTCAAAAAAGTCTTGTGTAACTAAGGAACTTTTGAAGTAGGTTCTTTTTATTCGATTTTCCAGCAGCTGATAATGGCTTTAAAGTCGATAAGTTTTTTTCTCTTTCTTTTTCTTAATCTTAGTTCTGTCGGCTGCTTGAAAATATGAACATAAATTGGGTTTAATTGCGATAAATAATCATGTTTCAGGCATAATTGGATTTGGATGTTAATTTTTTCCCTCTCATTCATACTGAAAATACCCATTCTTCGGTCGCCTAGTTGCTTTTTTCATCCTCTTCACAGGTTGTTAGTCTCCATGAATTTGGAGACTTAGGCATGATTTTGTAATTTTTACAGGTCTGATCAAGACTGTCCAGAAGAAGCGGCGTGCCGCAATGGCAAGTGTGTTAATCCATGTCTTTACGACGAATGTGGACCCAGAGCTGAGTGCTTCCCTGCAGTGCACCGTGCGAACTGTCGCTGCCCGCCCGGATTTACTGGCAATGCGAAGATTAGCTGTGATCGCGTCCCAGTCCCCGAATGCACAGTGGACTCCGATTGCCCGTTCAAAGAGGCGTGTGTTAACACCCTTTGCGTGGAACCGTGTGCCACTCTCGATCCTTGTCATAATACAGCTGTGTGTCGAGCTGTCAATACAGTACCAATGAGGACACTTATATGCGCATGTCCGGATGGATTTATTGCAGGTGAAGAAGGTAGTTGCAGAGTATTGGTGCCAGTTGTGGATGGATGCACCTACGATGAAGAGTGTCCATCTGATAAAGCTTGCATTAATTCACAATGTAAAGATCCGTGCAACTGTGGACCTCACACTGTCTGCCGTGTGGAGGAACATCAGCCTATTTGTCAGTGTGCGCCCGGCTACGATGGAGACCCCTTAATTGGATGCTATTTAGGTACCGCTTTTTTCTTTCTTTTTTTTTAACCATAGAATTTGGTGTGTTTTTAGGCACCGGGTTTGAAGCGTGTTTTGAGTGGGTTCGACAAAAATCGTTTTCAGGTTCTCCCTGTTTAACCCAGGCAAACTTTAAAATGTTTTTTATCCAAGTGTGTTGGACACGGCTTATTCAATATTGTAACGCGCCAGAATAGCATGGTTGATCACGGGTTCTGAGAAGAGCCAAACCCGTATTGATACACTTCACTCAAACGATAATCTGCACAACCCGTGTCGAACTCCGTGTTGAATGTGGATGGCCTGAAAACAGAGCTCTAGAGAAAAGACTCCATTTTTTACACATTTCTGTCAGTTTATTCGGGATGGAACTCAAAGTCAATTTGAATTTGGTCTATTTCCTCCAGTAGCAATTATTGTCATCTATAGATACATTAGATACCCGTTGGAGTGAGTGTATATCAAACAACATTGTTTTATCCCAGTTTCTTGGGCTATAATGAGAAAAAGGTTGACATGGCTAAAGCACGTTTCGCACATGAAGGATGATATATTGCCAAATATCGTCCTTTTTGACCGTCCATTTGGGGTCAAGCAAAAAACTCTTAGGAGGGAACTTCAGGGGAATTCTTGGGAAGGGACTTCTTGGAAATGGAGCTTCTTGGGAGGGTTTAAAGAGTAAATTTATGAATAAGTCGGGGTGGAGGAGGAGCCTCTGTAGCTGCGTTTACCTCAGATGGCTTAGTGATGCGTGCAGTAGTAGTTACTAATCATAACCAGGGTTAGCAATTAATTTCGGGGTAAAAAATCCGTTTTGTTGAAGTGTATTTCAATCAGTAATTGCTAGGAGCTATTACTAATTATTATTGGCAATAACTGCCAGGAATCAGTAATTATGGGTGGAGTCACAATTCTGCTCAGTGGATTTGATTTTCCTCAATAAATGACAGGATTCATTGTTAGTTGTTTTGCCAATAATACCCAGGAATTAATGCTAAGGGTTGGAATGGGTCAAAACTAAATTTGGGTGGGGCCCTGTTCTCCTCAATAATTCCCAGGGACTACTATTAATTATTATTGCCAGTAATAACCAGAAATTAGTGAATTTGGACGGGGTCAAACATCAATTTAGAGGGTCTATTCTATACGCTAATTCCAAAAATTGCCATTATTTTTATTATGCCCGAGATTTACCGTATTTTTATTACGATCTTTCGGGGCAAGAACTCTAGGGTTTGGAGAAATGAGGCATAAAGTGGAATTTTTAACAATCTAGTTGTTTAGGAGGATAAGACATAAGAACAATATACTACCTAATGCTTTTGCATTCGGAAAGATAAAAATTGCCTAATATAATATTTTATATGGATATATTCTAGTGTTTTTTTTTTTTTTTTGTTTTTTTTTGTCAGGCCTTTTCTTTTTTACCGATAACAGTTAAAATATTTCTTTCAATTTAATTAGACTATAGTATTTTAATAAGTTCTAAAAATTATTATATACTTCTTGGCCTTCTAATCTTCTAATTTTATACTTCTTGGCCTTGGCTGTGACTATGATCTATTACTGTTGACGTATTCCTTTAAAAGTAATTTATTATCTTTTGTATTTTTTTTCTGATTTTTATTTTTCTCGACCATTAATGTTGATTGTTCACCTTGCCTACCACTCTTAAGCATGTTGTCTTAGTATCTGTATTTTCTTCTTGTTCTTTATTCTTTGATCAGTTCTTTGTTCTGTCATTCTTTGACTGTTCATGACAAGATTATCGGCTTCAATGGTTGTTTTTTTTTATTCTTTTTTATTGTAAAATACCTTGTGACACAAGGCATATCGTTTGCCCAATACTCCAGTAATCTTTTGCCCAGTTTAATACGTGTTTCACAAATATGTGAAAGCTTCGCTTGAAGGAATCAACACATGTTTTTGGTGGCAACCAAAAACATGTGTAGATTTTACACTCTCCGTAAGTTCTTTCAGATGCGACAGCGCTAAAGAAAAAATTCTGCTGGTTATAAATTTATTTATGGATAGACATTATTTATTAATTCATAATAGTTCTCTCCTGTCCTCAGCTTCAAGTAATCTTTCATATTTACTTACAGGATGTTGCTTTTGATATTTCTATCTTTAGTTTTATTGTTCACTTTTCTTCGTTTTCCACATTTTCTATTTGCTGACTTGCTTCTGTTTTTTTTTTCATTTCATGTTTTGTTTTTCGTTATAATTGTTTATTCATGCAAAATTTTTCTATTTCTTTCAGTTATGTGCACTAGTCACTCCATTACAATTATAAGTAGCAAGTTACGTTTCTTATTTCTTCCTTTTGTTGTTTTTCTTCTTTTTTCTCATTTTTATTTGTTATCTTACTTGTTTTTATTGTTTCACTTTATTCAGATTATTATTTTTTCGCTCTTTCAAATTTTCTACTGTCTTTCAGTTGGATGCACTAGTAGTTCAGACTGTCCTGAAACACACGCTTGTCAAAATGAAGTTTGCACTCCTGTATGTGGACCTGCCAATGAGCCATGTGGACCCTCATCTGAGTGTGAAGGGATGGACCATAAACCATTCTGCGTTTGCCCGCCTGGTACATCTGGCAACCCGTACTCAAGTAAGTTATTTTGCCTAATTTATTTCAACTGTTCGCAGTGAATGGTTATGACAGAGCATATAAGTTTGCTGTTCCCATCTTATTGATTTGATGTTGGATCAAAACCTGCGGTCCCCGCCTCATTGGTTGTGCCGCTGCCCCCCGTTTATAACCATTGCTTACAGTTAATAAGCTTCTATAATATATTCAAATGCTTTGAAGTAAACTCTAAGACACTGTTGCCAACTAGTGGATAAGACGAATTATGGCTTCGCCCTAAGTTGATGTTCGCCCTATCTTGTTGATTTGATGTTGGATCAAAATCTACCAACCTTTAGAGGTATAATCAGAATCCTGATTAGGAGGGAGCGCAACTAAGTCAGAGAAAATGTAATTAAGGAAAATGAGAGAATTCACAGCCGGTGAAAACCTTAATGGGCTTTTTATGTTTTTTTTTTTTCTTCGTTGCGTTTTCTCTGGCTTCAGGAATCATTAACTGAGCGAGATGTCTTTGGTTAGGCTTTGTCAGTTGAAAATCGTACCTACAATTTTTTTCTTCTTGGATATAAAGAACATTGTCTGGGTTCACAGGTCCCCGCCTCTCTGATTTTGCCGCACCCCCCGTTTATCACTACTGCTTACAGTTAAAAAGCCTTTATAAGATATTCAAATGCTTTGAAGTAAACTCTAAGGCCCCGTTGCCAACTAGAGGACAAGACGGGCTTATGGCTTCGCCCCAAGTTCCACAAGGTCTTAGTGGCCGTAAAAAAATCCTTTGTATTTGCAAATTTGAAGATGCTAGTGGGGGTGTGTCATCTTCAAAATGTTAATAGGCCAAAAAGGGGAAAATTTCTATAAAGGTTTTTTTAAGAATATAAATCAGTATCTACTCATGGCCTCTTACTCCTCACTCAAGGAAATTTTTGGCTCATCTTTTCTATGTGAAAGGAATAAAAAAAAAAAAAAAAAAAAAAAAAAGCCAACTGAAACAAAAAATGCTATAAGGAAGACTAGAATAGTGTCTTTGTATATGAGTTTAGTAGCCTTAATAGCTACTTTAGTAGTATCATAACAGTAAGATACCTTAAAAAAAAAAATATAATATCATCGCAACTAGTCAATCCAGTTTTTAGTCTTTGTGTCCATTTAAAAAAGATAAATCCTCCCCCCAAGAAAAAAAGAATAAGAAAACGCACAATTAGTAAAAAATCTAGCAGAAAAATAATGTCCTTTCGGAACACAACGGAGAGACAGAAAAAAAAATTAAGAAGAAAGATGAAAAAATTAGGCCAACTGCAAGAACCAGTACTACTAATAACAAATCATTGCAGAACCAAGACGCCTGGTCCCAACAAAGCTGTGCAAGCTCCTTCCTCCATCCCCGATCTATTAAAAGCCTCACCTTTTACCCCCTCATAAGAAGTTCCAATTTACTATAAGTCCTTTCCTATAGCCTATTCTCATCCATTCAGGGACGACCTGGTTTTCGCTTGGCCCCAGATGCCAAAAAAGAGCTATCTTTTTCAATATGTCATCCTTCATAAACTGTTTTCAGTCAGCTTGGAGGGGAGCAGCCAGCCAACTCGTAAGGGGGAGAGCCTCAACGTCTTCTTTGACAACCTTGTTTTCCACTTGCTTTGCTATCAGATTCATGGCCTCTGATATATTACTTCCATAGGCAGCTCTGTCACCACCCTACTTAATTTATTGGTATTTATACTAATTCACGTATCTGTTTTTAAGCAACGGGTTGCACTGCGATTGGTTGCGAGTCAAATGAAGACTGTCCATCTGATCATGCGTGTATCAACGGTCTTTGCGTTTCTCCATGTACGCAAGATGTTTGTTTAGAACCGGCGATGTGCAAAGCGGATAATCATACAGTGAATTGCATCTGTCCTGTGGGATATGAAGGAGATGGAAAAGATGGCTGTACGAGGGGTATGTATATCTTATAATTTTCATACAACTATGTTGCATAATTTTTCAGTTTATACCAAAATACCCCAAATTATCTCAGTGCTAAAGTTTTCACCTACACAGATTTTATATTATATACCCTAAATAAAATCACAATTTTGCATGTCATGGAAGTTTATCTGCTGAAGACGGCCATATGTGGCCAAATATTCACAGATTGTTTTTCTGTTTCACTGGCAAATGAAAGGATTTGTCGTTATTGAAGTGTTATTTGTAAGAATATATTTTCGTTAATGAATTTTTTATACCCCTGTGCAAGCTATTGCAGGGAGAGTTTAAACTTTTTAATACATTTTTTGGTATCCCTAAGCATCCAAAAATTAAGATTTTCGAACAAAATTTGTTTCTCAGTAACTAATTAATGTAGATATGTTTTATTCTATTTTTCTATTAAATAAAAAATAAAAATTGTCCAATGTGAGCAAAGAGCTGTGTTAAACCGTTATATAAACTGGTTGGGTAAATACAATCTATTTTGAATAGCTGTTTAATATATATATATATATATATATATATATATATATTTTATTTTGAATAAAAAAAAAAATGTTTTCTGGGCAAAGAGCTGTGCTAAAACTATTAAATAGAAAAATTGACCCTCAGTGGAAATTCAGCCTGTCGCCCACCTCAGGACTATTTTGTGACCTTTATTAAATTAAGTAAGCAAAATTAATAAAAAAAGTACTAATCTTTAAACTATAAATTATGGGATACTACCCCGTATATAAGATGACGCTAAACCCTTTTCATCTTTTCATCTTATATATCCTTCACTTAAATCATGTAGGATTCAGAATAAAAATAATAAATTCGAACCGTTAACCGGAAATAAATTTTGTGTTTCTATTTGCTTAGTGTTTAAATGAAAAAAACATTGTTTATTACAGATGCTAACTGATAAATTTAACGTCCAGATGATTTGTGTGAGGGAGGAGGGGGCAATAAATTTTTGGTGTATAAAAATATTTGAATGTTTCAACCTGATATTTTAGTCTAAAAGCTCCTTTTATTTTTATTATTAGCATTTTATTTTTGTCCTATATTCGACTTATTTCTACTTCTATTTTCATTTAGAATTGCTACATTCTTAAATCTATTCTTATTTAAAATACATTATGAAATCCAGCTTTTGATTTGCTTCATTCTATACCAGTACTGACAGTTTTTCACATAATTATGCTAAACTCTCATATTTGCTAATGGGGGGGGGGAGGGGTCCTTCTAGATTTTGAAAAAAAATGCCCTTTTTCCATTTTCTTTAAAAAATCAAAAATGACCCTGCTATTTAGATTTTGAATTATAAATTCCTTTGAATCTTTATTTGATTTAAATCAAAGAAAAGTCCTTGCCCCCCCCCCCTTCTCCTACATTTTAGCACATTGATGTCACTATAAACTGTCAACAGCTCACTTGGGCATTTTATAGCTGTTATTTTTGCCCTATGTCGGTTATTCCTGCGACAAACTCCTGTCCAAAACTTTCAAAGTGATTTGGGGGTACGGGGTGAGGGGCAATACGCTATTCAATCTGAAAAGTTTTTATGATTACTTTTATTTTCTTTTAGGTCTATATTCGACTTATTTCTATTTTTTTTAAAGAAAACTGTCGGGAAGCCAAAGGCTTGGTGCAAAAAGCCAAAACATGAAGTCAAAGGCTTTTTTCTACTTTCAGTCAGAGTTCCTTATGGTTTAGGAGCACATATGAAGAATGAAAACAAAATCATTAATGAAAAGTTGAAATAAATCGAGGGTAATTTTCAGTCAGGAAATAGAACGAAAAGACGAAAAAAGTTTTTTTTTTAACTGGCGGAAAATCAACCTCGTTTTCTTTTTTCTTTTCTTAATTTTCTTTTTTCATTCCTTGTTTTTGTAGTATGTACAGTCAGTACTGTCTCAGAACGTTTTTAACTTTTTTCTTTTTTTTGTAGTTCAAATTGATTGTAAGTTTGATGACGCGTGTCCATCAAAAGAAGCGTGTATCAATGGAGTTTGCGTTCTACCCTGTGCTGTGCTGGAGCCATGCGCTGATGATGTCAAGTGCAAAGTGGCAGATACAACACCCGTGAAAACCCTTCTTTGCGAATGCCCACCCGGATTCATCTTCTATAATAACACGTGTGTCCTTGGTAAGAATTTCTCTTGCTTTGATGCCCATATTATATTCTTAAAATGCTCTGTATTTAATACCCCTGGTACTTTCCCTGAAAATTATCGAAACCTAAATTTTTCTAAAATTCCACTTTCTTTCTACAGAAATCGAGACCTTCAATGCTTTATAAAAAACTTCAAAGTTAAACCCTGCCCCCCTCACTTTAAGAACTTCTGAACGTCCCTATTCGTTTTAATTCTCACTTCTATTCTTTAATCCAACTTAACCTGATTAAACTTAACCCGATTCTGGAGTGTTACACTATAAATAAGTTTCTAGCTGAATAATCCTTAAAGGTTTTCACCCCCCATTCCGTATGCAGGCAATTCAAGAGTTGAAAATGCTCCAATATATAATATTATATATGTAACACTCATTTACGAAGAGAAAAAAAATTTCTTTAGTCAAATTTCTTAGCCCTTTAATTTCTTAGCCCAAAAATTTCTATTAGCCCTTTTCTTTAGTCAAATTCTTTACCTGGCTGTAGATATAAAACGTCGAATTCTGATTTTTTATCTCCAAATACATTTTTTACTCAAAAAGGAATATGCTCTTGGTATTTTATTCTTTTTCCGACAGGAAATAAAACTGACTTCAGGCTAAAATCCGCGACCCCGAAATTGGAAGCCTGATACCCTTTTATCTGGGCTTGCTGGGTTCCTTGATTGCTTTTACATGTATTAAGAATCAATACATTGCATAAACAGACCAAGTCCCGATAAACGGGCATTGTTTATGGTTAGGAACTTTTACCATTTATGACTAAGATACATCAAAGTATGAAAAATGAGGCAATTCCAAAGATTGTGCTATTCGTCTGTCCATAGAACTGACCAAACGAAAAGCATGTCAGCCCCAATGGTGTGGGGGAAGGTCAAAAGAAAGTATCAAAAGGAAATAAAAAGTTCAGAGGAGGGTTGAAGAGCGAAGCTTTGAATAGGTTGGGATGGAGGAAGAGCTTGGGCAGCTGTGCTAGCTTCAGCTGGCTTGAGGCTGCAATTGGTTGTTAGTAGTAGTGACGGAATTAACATTTAACCATTATTTAAGTTTACATCCTTTTTTTTTTCAGCAATTCAACCTGCACCGTGTGATATTGAGAAAGGATTTATTATAACAAAAGATGGTGAATGTATATGCCCTCTAGTTAAAGGGTATGTTATTGACGAAACGGGCAAGTGCACATGCCCATTAGAAAAGGGCTTTGAGATAGACGAAGAAGGAAATTGTGGCTGCCCGCCAGATTTCTTTAGAACTGATAATGGAACCTGTGAACTTAGTAAGTTCTTCTTTTCTTCTTCTTCTTCTTCTTCTGAGTGTGAGACCCAATACTGAAACTATGGGGCCTTGTGGCTTTTGTTTCATGCTCTTCCAAACGTGTGTATTGTATGAAAATACCAAGGACAGTGAAAATGAATTCTCTTTGTTTTAATTGGTTAATTGGAAACTTCCACAATCATAAATATTTTAAAAATTAGAATTAATTAGGAATTCAATTTTAAATGAAAGCGACCTCCAAACGCAGTTATGTAGCTCTTGGTAGTAACGGGCACAAGTTTGTAAGTTTATAAGTTTACGTTGTTAAGGTGGGTTGACTGGGATTTATTGCTAAGATGTCCGTTCCTAAGGAGGTTGTCATGGGGTTAGGGGGGGGGAAGACAACTATTGATGCACTGAACCATATTGTCGTTTTAGTAGATTTATTTCCTAAAGAATGTATTTATCAATCAAATTAATTCTTTTCTAATTAAAAAACAACAACATACATACCGTTAGAGGTGTACACTCAAGACATAACGCTACTATAGGGGGATATACAGTGTGAGAAGAGGGGGGAAAAATTCACATGAAAATAAAGGTGAAAAGATGATCTCTAGAATGAA
Organism: Artemia sinica; assembly: GCA_027921565.1. Classification (NCBI taxonomy): domain Eukaryota; kingdom Metazoa; phylum Arthropoda; class Branchiopoda; order Anostraca; family Artemiidae; genus Artemia; species Artemia sinica. Next base: position 2,882,402 of record CM051275.1, read on the forward strand.
AGTGAAAAAAGGAGATTTGTTTTGAGAAATTGAGGAAGCTTTATCAGTAAAATGAAAGCAGAAGGAGAAATAAATATCAAATCCTTAATGAATGTTAAGTTGAGTGTTCGGAATTTCGAATCAGTTTTTAAACAGGTTTAAAGTCAGTTTGTTTCGAAAATTAATCTAGGCTCGCCTTGTACAAAAAGAAATAATTAAATGGCTGGTTTTTCATAACATCCAAGAAAAACGCCCCCTATAAAAATATTACTAGCAGAAATATATATTATTTTAATGGTGATTTTTGTATAATAATTTTTACACTATCCATTTGAGGAAAAAAATGAGTTCTAAGATTAATCAGAGAATCAGGCAGATATTTCGGTCGATACCTTTACGCAGTCACTCATAGTAGAAGAAAAATCGTAGAAATAAATAAATATAAAAGAAAGGAGTATAAAAATAAATAATTTAAGAACGTATTAATGTAAAAAAAATAATCAGTAAGTCGAATTTCTTCAAAACTTCTGCCAAGAAAAACCGAAAAAACTTATTCAGTTTGTAAAATGTAAAAAATGTAAAATGAAGATATGTAACTATGTAAAAGATTTCTTTTCATTTCGTTTATTTTTATTCTGTTTTATGTTTTACGTGTTAATTTTGAAACAGTTTTGATCAGCTTTATGGTTAGTTTCTTCGAAAATTAAGCTAGGTTAGCCTTGCATAAAAACAAAATTGAATGATCAGCTTTTCATAACATACCCAACAAAAACGCCCTAACAAAATGATAAATTTTGAATGGTGATTTATATATTGATTTTTATGTGATATACACGAGGGTACAAGTGAGTTCTAAGATCACACTGGCTAAACATGATAAACAAAGAAAAATAAAAACAAGAATAAAAACATAAAACAAAAAAACAAGGAACAATTAAAACCACGAAACAAATAAAAGTTTTCAAATAGAGACAAGTCCTTTTAATAGACAGTGAAACAAATATATACAAAAGCTCTAGAAATTTCGATGGCAGAGTCAGTCATCGTCATCAGTAGAGAAACTAAAGTACTAAAATTAAAACAAACTATATTTATACATAACAAAAATAACAATTTCCGAGTCAAAGCAAGTCCATTGATTTAGAGGGTTCATTAACTGTCTTCACTTCTTTAATATTGCGTTGAATTTTTAATAAATGTGGTACAATCGCGCGTTTCTTCTTATTAAAAATGAAATGTTGCTGAATTTTATATTTGCGAATTTATCTTCTATTCTTTCAATTGCTAATGAAATGTTGCTGAATCCATAGTTGGTCTGTCATTATTAATTGTCATTATTAAACCAATTATTAACTGGTTAAAATACCAATTAAAGCCACGGAAACCAGAGAAAAACGAAAACATTTTCTTCGATACCTCCACTCAGCTACTCGTAGTAAAAAAAATTAAAAAAATAAATAAATATAAAAGAGAAAGTATAAAGATAAATAATATAAAATAAAAAAAATCAGCAAGTCGAATATAGCGACGAAGACCACACTGTCTTTCCATAACAAAACAACAAAAGCACGAAGAACAATAGGGAAATCTTTTTGCAAGACAGTGGAGATAATTTGAATGAATATTTCGGCCCTATGTCCAAGAGCCGTCCTCAGTAAGCCAAAAATATATAAAAAGATAAAAGACTCACAACAACATGCGACCAATAAAACAAAAAATTAAAAAAAATTCAAAGCAGTCCTAGCATCCTTACTTCAGTGAAGTTCAACCAGGACTCTACTTCGTACTTTTGCGAAGTTCTGGAACAACTTAACAACGAAACTAGAACAACTTATGTCTATCAAATGTGAAAAAGTAAAATTTATATAATCATATCAAAGATATCTTTTCATTGCGTTTTGTCTATTTGATTCTTTTTTACATTTTTGTGACTAATATTGCCACGCATGGGCTAAGTCAAAATTTATTTAATATAAACTATTTTTAAGCGTATATTATTCATATTGCTAGTTATCTCTTTGGATACAAAGATTTATTGACTATTCGCCATGCTTAGCTGTATGGGTCGACCCCTGTGGAGTTTTGGGGTAGCTCATTAGGCTTTGTTTCTGGTAGTTCAATAGCTTAAAAAATTTCCCGGAAGCCTCGACAAATATCACAGGGTTATTATAACGAGCATGAGATGCGCGAAGTCGAATCCTCAATATCCCTTGGAGCTTACTGGCGATGGAAGGAAGTTTGGGTATTTTATATTTTTTAAGTGGGTTTAATTAGTTAAGAAATTTAAGTTCTATTATGTCAGATAGGGATAATTTTCTAGTTCTTGGAGGCAGGGGCTTAATTTACCATGGGGCGGGGGGTAACTGCCCCTCCAGACCTCATTTTGCACCTCAGACTCCAGTTTGCCCCCCCCCCCCCTCCCCAGCTGAAATTCAGTTTCTTCAAAAGTGAATGGTAGTATATTCAAAAGTTATGGTAGTATATGTTTTTCATTTTTTACTGTCATTTTCACTTGATCTGGGATATTTTCCAGAGAAATTGCCTACGGATTGATCTGGGTACCTGGCTGACTGATCGTATTTCAAACAGTAGGCTGTACAAAAAATGTGGTAAATTGCGCTTTCTAGGGCTATAATGAAAGAAAGGTTGAGATGGCTTGGGCACGTTCTGCGGATGAAGGATGGCATAAAGGAAGAAGGAAGATTGTCCTTTTCGACCAACCGTCTAGGCTAAACGGGAAGCAGGTCGTCCTCGTCTGGGGTGGGAGAAGTCATAAAGAAAGATTTAAAGGAAATGGGAACTTCCTGGGAGGGTGTAAAAGAGGGAGGTTTTGAATAGATTGGGATGGAGGAGGAGCGTGCATAGCTGTGTTGGCCTCAGGTGGCTTGGTGCTGCGGTGAGTTGTTAGTAGTAGTAGTAGTAGTAAGGAAGATGAACGTTCCTCACTTATATCCCGTGTGAGGAGGAACTGTGAGGACCTGCATCACCTTATGGCCTTTTGTCCCGAATTATAGAATTGAAGGGAAATTTTTTTAGTAATATGGGGTCAAATGAGTGGTTCGTTTCCTTTTTATGATGAAAAGATTACTGAACAATAAAATAGATAGCGAAATATATCAATTTTGAAAAATGTATAGAGAAATATTTGTAGCGGAGCGGGGGGGGGGTTGAATGTTTGAAATAATGTTGAATGTATGTGAGTTATTCTTTTTTTGTAGCCATGACACATGCAGCTTTCATGCATTTAATACCTATCCATCTGTTGAAATTTCTATATTGACAAGTCTATCCACATTCACCCAAGGACCCCTTAATGAAGATCTATAATTTAGTAATCCATTCTGAAATCACTTGAATTTGAATTTAAATAATGAATTTATAGTGATAAGCTTACTTGTTACTGTTGATCGTGACCGAAAGGACTATTGTGTTACTTTGACTAAAAGGGGGAATTATTGTTGTTGTTGGATTATATAATTTGCAACAATACTTTGACTTTTAGTGAATTGTTTTCTTTCCAAATAAGATTTGACTCGCTTCCAACCTCTCGTCCCCCTGGTGGACTCAGGACATTTGCTACAAATTTAGTTCCAAAAATCAATCCTTTTTATGGTCCCGCCCACCTAAGAAAATGCTCTGCTCAAGCATGATTTTGATCTGTATCCCATACCGAAATCATAAGGGCTACGTGAATTATTTACATTATTATTAAATTAATTTCTTTTGCTTTGAAGGTAAGTTTTTTTCTCCTTTCCTTGTTTTTTTTTATAGCTGGATTTTATTCCTGTTCTTCCTTTTAGTACCTCGTATAGACAAAGAATGTAAGACAAACGAGGACTGCCCGTCTGAGAAGGCGTGTGAGAGTGGAATCTGTGTTGATCCCTGCTCATATGAGCCATGTGGCATCAACGCCATCTGTACACCTGTTGACCACGAGGCAACATGTAGCTGTCCTACTGGGTATATTGGAAACCCAAAAAATGGTTGTAGTAAGTATATACTGTTTCTTTTTTGCGTCATTTATGTATAAATTGTGCAGTCTTCCTGCTTACGCAGGAGTAGACCCATTTTATGATTTGATAAATCAGATGACGTATGAAAAGATAGTGAAATGAGTTAAAGTTCAGATTAGCTGGCTTGGGCAATCCCTCTTATAGAAGACACACTTTGCCGCTTTCTGGAGTATTTAAATTCTGATCCTTAATTACCAAAAATATGCTGCAAAGAGTGCTCGAATGTCATTTTTGAGACAAATTGTGACATTTTTCAGATGTAACAATCAGAAACGACGAGAAGTAAGCTAAAGACTCTGGAGGGAAAAATTTATTTATTTTACAAGTTCGAATAACATCGCAGTGAGACAGTCGATTAACTGAATAATTACTTAATTGAAAGCAATTAGTTAAACTACAATCAAATTGTAATTGATTTTCTAAGGTAAAATTAGTCGTAATAATTAAGAAGAGGTTATTTATTTGTCTCCCACTGAGTAGATACAATGCAGGTAGAAAAGATCATGGCTTTATCTCCTTGCGAACGAATAACCGTTCCGAACATTAGAGCTTGTTACTATGATGCAAATCTTCTTCCATGTCATTATTAGTCATTCTTTTAGTATCTCCCCAGCAGCGTTTCCAACGCGGTACAATTGTACCGTTTTTTGGTACAATTTAGAGGTCCTGACACAGTGTAGTGCATTTGGAAATTGCTGGTACAATCAGATTTCTCGGTACATTTAGGCTTTACTTGCTCCTTTTTGACTCAAATATCTGTTCAAAGTTTTAATTTATTGAAAGTTTTCTTATTGTCAGGGCAAATTTTTAACTTGCTGTTCCGGTGGTACCAATTACTTTCTTACTGTACACTTTTAATCGAAAAACTGGTAGAGTTTATATCAAAGCGTTGGTAACACTGGTCCCCAGACGTTTGAATCAAAGCTTGCAGTGGAACCAAAGAGTTTGGGGAACTTTTGAGACTGGAAACTGGTTCTAGTATCGAAAAGGAAGTGCTTGGACATTTTCTCTTGCCCTAAACTCGTGCATACTTGTCAAGTTAGGTATTTAAAATGCAGGGAAGAGTTTTAGAAAGCACCATTCTATTACAAGTAGTCGTAAATGCACCCCCTCCAGTAATGTGTTTCTTCGTTACATCAATGCAGTCATACGATGTAGCTCCTATATTAAAAAGGTTATCTCCTCAGTTTACAATTAAACTAATTAAGTAATTAAATGCAATTTATTAGCTATTTTATTTGTAATATGATTTGAAGAGACCCCGCCCTCCTCTCCTTTATCAGTCTCCTACTGAGTAGATACAAGGCTGGTACAAAAGATCACGGCTGACTCTCCTTGCAAAAGAATAACCATTCGTAAATTTCGACTAGATATTGCTTCAATAGTAAGATGAATCGAATGTACCCATTTGGGGGAACTTAGTACCACAAGGGACCGTCATCATTAACTAGCTAAATAAATCTGTAAAAACATACCAATAAATAAGCAACGTTAATTTTTTTTCATGTATTGTGCACGTTTGGCGTCAGTATTTACAGCCTCGAGAATAGGAAAAATTAACAAGGCGAATCGAGATAAAAAAGGACTAATAATGAAAAAAGAAAAGATAAAATTTGTTTTTGAGAATAGAAAGGAAAACAAAGGCTGGGTTTATAAATTAATTAATAAAGGGTTGTTAAGTAGCTTGTTACTATGTTAAAACCATTTGTTCCAGGGTTCTCTTAAATATGAAGGGGGGGGGGGGTAACATATACAATGCAAAAAAAGAGCAGAATGTTGTTAGTTTTTTTTTGTGCAACCTAATTGCTGATGGAAATGCAATAGTGTAGACAAACATTTCTCTCGAGTTGTAAGAGTGAAAACGGGGTAATTATTTTAACGAAAAAGATTGAAACCTTTAACACAGCCAAGGGAACTGTGAATTCAGTTAGGTTTTTTTAGAGCGTCTTCAGGAGCTTTTTCTTGGGGGGGGGGGGGGAGTAAGAGTATTTTTCATTTTCTTCTTTGATACGTTTTAAAAATTCCTCCCTGTTCTTGACGGGGATCATCGTCCTTGACCCTTGCTTTTAGAATACATATGTGAGTTGTTTTCTTTTTTAGCTGTAACTGGTCGAACTGATATTCCTCGACCTGATATGGCTGTGAACTGTCTTGCTGACGGAGTCCAGCTTGATATATTTACAAATGACCCAGGATTTGATGGGGTTATCTACGTCAAAGGACACAGCAAGGAGGAGATGTGCCGAAAGGTGGTTTCAAGTCAAAGGGACATTGGTCCTTTTGATTTCAAGGTCAAATTTGGCACGTGTGACCTTGTACTGATTGATGTGAGTATTCTCTTTACTAATTTTAGTTTTTTACTAATTGAAAAGAAATATATTGTTTCTCTTTCAATGATCATTCAATCTGTCTTACGTATCACCCATTCAAGGCAACCAAAATTTTATTTGCTACCTTCATTTGTGAGATAATATAATCTATGTTGCTTATTATCATATTTGCAAGTATGGGGGGCGGGTAAGATGGGCCAGAAGGACTCACAAAAATGGGGAAATAATTCCTAGAAACTTGCTTTATGATAGTTCCAAGTTTAGAAATAGTTGGAATTCGAAATAAAAGATAAGACAATTTCATATTGCATAATTATTGAAATTTCGTTAATCATCATTGATTAACGGTTGGAAGCAATCGAAATGTCGATTCGACGCCTTCTGTACCAGAAATTGTCTTCTTAATCATCATTTTGTCTTTCTCAGGGAGGGGCTTCTTCAGGTAAGTCGATTTAGGAAAATGTAGGGCGGGGGTTGCAAAATATATTTCTCAAAATCCAAGCGTGGTCAAATTCGTTGGTTATCAATTATTTGTCTTTCAATGAAAATTCCAAAAATAAACAGTATTTTTCAAAATTCGTACCACCCCCCCCCCCCCCCCAATTTATGTGCCTGGGTTTATTTCTGTCTTATGGGATTAAATTAAGTAAAATAGTTCCTAGGCAATAATTTGTTAATTCTTTTTTTCGCTCCCCTTCTCTCTCTTTTCTCTATTTTCCTTACATTTTTCTTTTCATCTGTTTCTATCATTAAATGCAAGTTCATCTATGAAAAGAAAATATATTAAAACGGGTAGAACTTTTAATAAGATAGTGCATATTCATAATATGGTTTAATTTAATATGGTCGGCATATTATGGTTTTATTTATTTTTGGTTGTCGTATTTGTTATTTAACTTTGTTGTATTTGTAAAAACCCTCGGTATTAGTGCTTTTAGTGCTAAAAAGAGTAAGTTTAATAAAATATGTCTATGTCTATGTCTATGCATGCAAATTCACGCAGAGAAATATTCAGAGACCGAAAAAATTAGCTCCAGTTTTGAATTACTTTAGATTAATAGAATAGCCAAAAAGGGTTGTTAAAGTATACTTTTCTACACAAAAATGCTAATGTGTATATAAATACATTCTCTGTACTCAGACAAGAAAAAAGTAAATCTTTTCCATGATTGCCTATTTCTAATAGGCTATTATATCTCATAGCTCCTCCTCTCTCCTCTATGATAGTGCTCCTCTTCCCTCATATTGCTCCTCCTGGGATGATACTGATACTGATAATGAGATTTCCATCGTCTCTGCAAGGCTAAGATCATTAAAAAGTATTCACGACTTATTCTGTTAAATATGTAATCCTAAATTACTTAGAAGTAATTATGTACCCTGGTTACTAAATATTATATATGTTATATTGCTGGTTAGCCTTATAATGAGGTCTGTTCATTAATCAAAATTAGCTGTACAGTTTTTTTGTCGATTATCTTCCATGGTCATCTTACGACTCTACTTTTCACTAAGACTTCCCCTTTTAGGCTTTCACAATGCCATTACAACAAGTGCCACTGTCCTCCTTTGACTTCAAGGTCTTAACTCCGGTACCTAAAACAAGTTCCGTTGTCCTCCATGCTCTCGTCGAGACCGATTCTTAACTCCATTCCACGAAAGCCAGTTTCATCATCCTTCCGGCTCACTGCTTTGTCTTAGACTAGGTCCTGTTAATCTCAACTCCGTTCTATGAAAATAGGTTATGCTCCCTTCGATTTCTTATCCCCCCCCCTTCCATAAGACTAGGTGTTATGATCCTTTCACTGCCTTATCTACTTGTTCCATAACAGAAATTGCCATCGTCGCCTCTGCTCCCTCCAACTTCTCGACTCCGTGCCAGTTTCCTACATGCACCAACCGACTTTTTTACTTTGTTTGATAACAAAAAGTTTCATTGCTCTCCTTGCTCCGTCCAAATCCCCATTATGCACCCCAAGACAAGTAGCATTTTCCTGCCTGCCCCCTCTAATTTCTCAACTCCGATCTGTAAAAACTATTACAATCTTCTTCCCTTATCCCTTTGACTCTGATTTCTCGACTCTGTTTCACGACAGCAAGCGCTTTTGTCCTCCCTGTCCCCACTTTCTAAATCTTGACTCCACTCCGTAAGAACAACTACCGTCGTTCTCCCTGCTCCTGGGCATTACGTAACTTTTTAATTATTTTAATTAATAGCTCTTTACACCTTTCAGGGCACTGCATCTTTCATATTGGTTGTTCAAAAACATCCCCAGCTACTAACTGTAAAGGCTCAAGCTTACCAAATCCGATGTGTCTATGAAACATCAACAAAAGAAATTGAACTCGGATTTAACGTCTCCATGATTAGTACTGCTGGCACAATCGCCAACACTGGACCTCCGCCAGTTTGTGCCATGAGGATCTGCACGACATCTGGTCGAGAGATCAGTCAAGCTGAAATTGGAGATAGTTTAATGCTGAAAATAGATGTCACACACCAAATAGTAAGTGTCATTTTAGCGCTGTTCCTGGGCTAGGCTAAATAATTGTTTCTCCGACGTGCTGTAGTCTGGGCACGAGTGCGACCACTTCGTACTGCGGCTAAATTTTCGCAGTGGCATTGCTAAATGATGCACCCACATTTCAAGCAGTGATAGAATGAGTTTTAGATATAGGATGATAAGATTCAGGGAAGAATCGAAAAAGAACCTTTTAAAGTATATTTTACCAAATGTGGAAAAGCTAAAATTCAAAAAGAAATTCCAAGATCTTCATTACAACATTCTCTTTCCTGAAAATTTACAGTGCCAAGAACAACCGGGTAACCTTGGAAACAGCGTAACCATGAAAATAGCAGCCAACACAAGGGGAATCCCCAGAAGATTCTGTCTGGTACTACTTCTGGTAAAAAAAAAAAAAAAAATCCTAAAAAAAAATAGTCTATTGACAATTTGAGTCAAGCAGTTTATTAATACGTACTAATGTAACATGTAAAAATTTCGATAAATAATGAGAGCAGAATCACTGAAGGGTCCCTTATACCCCCCCCCCCCTGGAAAGCTTTAAGATTACTTTAATTTTGACCACAGTTTTCTAGCTTTTTTTAAATAAATTGTTTCACCTAACTTTCCCCCGAACATTGTTCATTAGCCATGGAACTCATGAGTATTACTCTGGTAGCACTCCTTTGTCCTCCAAAAATGATTCTTTATTAATGCTTAGGTTTCTCTTAAAGTATGCAGTGTAACCATGGAAACAACCAATACTCAGGGCCCAAAAATTGTGTCTGGTACCAATTCTCCTTAAGAATTCAATTAATAGCGTTAATCAAGGTCAGGAAGTTTCAGTAGTCTTTGGTACATTAGATCTAGGTAGTTTTGGTATATTGCTTAGTCGGTACTTATTAAGAATCCAGAACCTACGCGAGAAGTGAAGTTTCGTTAATGCTAGTGAAATAATACGAAATAGGATGAATTATAATGGTTTATGAACAAATTTGGGCTATATATTTGCACATTAGGGGGAGTTAGGGTAAAACATAGAATATATTAAATACGTAACCTAAGCTAACCTAGGTACCTTTTTTTGCCCCTTCAACCCCAAAAACTAAAGTTTAAACATTTTTCACGGAGTGAGCAATACCTCACATCTAGCGGAAACCTGTTTTTCATTAAGCGTCTCGGTCTTTCTCGACGCAGTCTTTGTCGCGTGGGTCCTGGATTCTTAATAAGTACCGCTTAATCTCACTAACACTTGGTGAGTGGATATGCTCATGTAGAGCTATGTTGATTTTTGAAGTTGTAAGTTATATTTTAGTTTTCTATATATATAAAAATTCGGTGCCTTTTATTCATTTTTTTCTAACATGCCCCCCCTCCCCACCCTAAAATATGCAAAAGATACAAATTTACTCCCAGTCTCAGTTTAAGTTTAGGGTTCTCAGAGGGTGGATCTACGAACGCGTCAAAGACACGTTTGTTTTCAACTCGTTTGGTAGACGCAATTCACTTAACGAATGACCCAACAAATTTTGACAGCGAACGAACGCAATAAGCGTTTAACAAAATGAAAAACGCTTGGGGAAAAATTACCGCATTCAGTGAACCCGTTTCTTTCAAACATTTTTCTTTGATTAGAAGCAGTCACTCTCGTACCCTCATACTATTTCCTTTCATTTAAGGTATATACGGAGGATTCGCTCGCTCATGTTACGCCATTACAAGCAATGCAGATGGTGATGATACCAAGTATGAAGTCACCGACGAAAATGGATGCCCTAAAGACCCAGCTGTTTTTGGTAACTGGGACTATGACCCGGAAAATGGAACTCTGGCAGCCTCCTTTAATGCTTTCAAGTTCCCATCGAGTGATAGCATAAGCTTCCAGTGCAATGTCCGTGTTTGCTTCGGACGTTGCCAGCCTGTGAGTTTTGTTTCTTTCTTTTTAATCTTGGATTATTTCTAATATATTCTTTCTATATAGCGTATCGTGTCATCAAGTTTTTGATTGTGCTCTGTCCTTCACACATTCAAAGCATTAATTCAAAGCTGATTACAAAGATGACAATTGTTCTTTCTGTTTCTTTTTGTTTTAGTTGATTGATGGTCTATAAGTTTAATTCAGAATGATCGACTGAAATATTTTCTGTCAAAATTGAGGATCTGAACGAATTTTACCATAGTCAAGATCCTTTTTTCAGGCCAAAAAACCTAGATCCTTTTTCAGGCCAAAAAATGTTAATGAGCAAATTTCAGGAAAAATTATCCAGTCGTTTATGAGAAAAAATCAAGTTGTTTTTGAGAAAGATACATCACGAATATCCTGTCTTTTGGCAATCCTACTGCGACCAAAGGAAAATCAGGCCGTCCTTGCATACGAAGGGAAGAGGTCAGGAGTACCCGCACAAGTTTTTGTTTGGGGAGGGGGGGGGGCTATATAACTTTGGGCTATGTTTGGAAACTAAAAGTTTTCTTTTGCAAGAAAAGTATCTTTTCTCCCAAAATGTTGGAAAATCTTGCCCGATCTATTTATAATTAAATAAAAAAAAATGTAGGCAAAAAAAAAAAAAAAATAAAAAAAAAGGTAGGCAAAAAGCAGCTAGATATTCTTTGACACTTGACAAACTAAAGGTTTGTTTAACTGAAGCTAGTCTCATGTTACCCATTGCAAATTAAAGATCAAATAAAACAAGTTTTTGTAACTGAAAGTAAGGGAGCGACATCAAAACTTAAAACGAACAGAAATTATTCCGTATATGAAAGGGGCTGTCCCCTCCTCAACGTTTCGCTCTTTACGCTAAAGTTGTTTATCGTTTAAAAAAATAAAATTGTGAGACAGAGTCAAACTTCAGCTTATATTGATTGATTTAATTGTTGATCGACAATTTTATTTCTGTTTGTGTTATTCAATTTATCTAGAATTTCTAATTGTTTCTTTTTTTTCTGATCTTCTTTACGGTTTGGACGCTGCAGGGACTGCTTCATACGTGGTAGAAATGTAAGGTACACGTGGCGTTCAGAGATGCACGCCAGGTGGTGAAAAGTGGGTGGGTGACCCCTCTATTTGAGCCAGGTTTGCGTTCATTTTTACTTACCCGTTTCAATCTTGCAATTATATTCAGTGAAAATCCATTACTTTAGAAACATATGTGTCATAATATCTTTAGTCAACTTTTGTAATAATATCAATGACAATTTAATTATGTTGATAAATGATCCTGAAACAGACTTCACAAAAAGTCCTCCCCGGCGGGGAATCGAACCCCGGTCTCCCGCGTGACAGGCGGGGATACTGACCACTATACTACCGAGGACTTGAAAGAAATTTGTAAACTTCTGATTGTTCTTGTTAAAGATAATTAATTTATAGATTATCAAGAAGAATAAGGCGTTTTTTTTTTTTTTTTTTTTTAATGAGCCTGTGCTTGAAATTGCAAATCAAGAAAAGGGTGAGTATGGGGTGCTGAAGTCAGAAATTTTGAAATTCGGTAAAATTCTACTTTAGCTACTTTTGGCTATCTTGGAAAGGGGCTAGGTTAGGAAAATGAAACTTTCAGGTATGGGTCTACAGGCTAAAGTATGTCCCGGGAAGGTATTTTGAATTACCTTTCTCCACTTATTCTCCCTCTAGAGGGTCCTGACCTTTGATGACCTTTAAAAATCAGTGTGTTAAAAAAGTGAAACCTTGCAAAATAGATCTTCTGCTTAAATGAAGTACAACACAATTGTTTTCGGCCTGACAACTTTGCTCAATCCCAAGTTATAAGGTTTTAAAGATATGCAAATACATTTCCTAAATTTTGAAAAAAAATTCATTGATACGGCTTAAAATTCTACTCAAATAACAGGAATTGCATTTTTAGAATGACAGCCAGAGAAAAAGAAACTGATAACTGAAAATTAAGGTAAAATATTATTTTGTCAAAATTTCAATATGTATAGACTTGTCATGCAGGCAAATTTTAGGACCCTCTAGAGGGAGAAGGAGCGGAGGTAGGTAGTCCAAAAAACACCTTCACAGGACATACTTTAGCCTGTAAACCCATCCCTGAAAGTTTCATTTTCCTAACCTAACCCCTTTACAAGATAGCCAAAAGTAGCTAAAGTAGAATTTTACCTGCAATTCTAAGGTGGCTGCGTTATTCGTTTGCTCCACATACAATTTTTCGAGGGTAAGGGAAGCCAAGGTAAATTTTGCCCTGGGCATTACCAATCCTAGAAACGGCTCTGCCTCTGACTATCTTTATTTATATCTTAATATCTTCTTTTTTTCAGGTAAACTGTGGTGGTTATGAGGCATACGGAAGACGAAAACGTGACGTCAACATAACCAGAGAAGCAAGGGCTAAACTCCGTGACGCAGAGCAGAAAGGTCTTCTCCGAGAAGAAATAACTGTGCAGTCAAATTATATCTTTACGGTGGAGCGAAGAGAGGAGCGATTCAGCGCACCAACGGAAGGTAATAATAACTACTGGTAAAATAATAATTATAGAGCTGTGATTGGCTTGAGTATGTTCGGTATCTCTTGCTCAAAGGCTACATCCCATGATTTACCCTAATTTCTTATAGATTTTACCTGTTTAAATTTGTAAGCAAAATTCATCCTCTGTAAAATCTGAGGCGCAGGCCAGCGGAATTCAAGAAAAATTATGGATGTAGGGATGTTTTTAAAATGAAGATGCAAAAAATGATAATTTTCAAAGCGTAAAAGGGGTGTTGTTTTTTTAATGAAAATTTCAAACAACGGGTATGTTTCAAAATTTAGACGGAGGTAATAAAAATATAGCTGAGCGATTCCCCCCTTCTTCCCAAATTAGTACCCCTGGGGGAGGCTTGTACACCAAGGAAGGAACTTATGGATCCATCCCGAGGATATTAGGATTTGTAAGATTCTTGTCCACATTTACAAATGTTATTATCAATTATTTTGTTTTGTAATCAATAATTTTAAAAATAATTATTGTGCGATTGGCCCACTTTTTTAAGGTTGTTGCGAACCTAGACTGTAAAAATATAGGGAAAACGGCTGATTTTCCCAAGAAGACCTATTGTTCCTTCTTGACAGCAGGGGGTCTTCACCTTTGGTCCATTGGGGAGTAATGGTACAGATAGAGATTTAAAATTTTTACATGTTTTTCATTAAGTTTGGGATAGTGCTAGATGATGCTGTTTACCGCTAAATAAATAGGAGATACCTTTTTTCTGCCACGATGATATTCAGGTATTAAACTAATATTTAGTGCTGAAAGAATTAAAAATAAGAAGGCCAAACTTTCTTAGACTCAAATTATTCAGTGATTTGAGTGTCGTAAAAAAAATTAAAATATTAAAAGGTTCAAATATTAAATATTAAAATTAAAAGGTTCGTTAAAAAAAAAGTAAAACCAAAACAACTCGACCAAAAAAAACTAACAGTGCCATAACGATCTTTATACAAACAGAAATATTGATTTAGTCGACTTATGTTAATTTCTTTTGTTATCGATTCATTTATTTTTATTATTCATTTTATTTATATCTATTTATAATTTTTTTTAAATCTAATTTTTGAATTTGGTCCAAATAGAATATTCACTTCTTCTGCAAAAGAAATGAGTATTTAAATATTCTTGCTTCATGATAAGGACCCATTATAAGGATATCATGATAAGGACTGCTTTTATCATCTTCTGTGGCTGTTACTTTCGTTCGGAAAAAATATAAACGACAATTTACGTGTCTGTTTCTGCTAGACATTTGCGGAGGATTATTTCGAGGGGGAAGAGAGAAGGAGGTAAAAATAAAAATAAATGCGTAATAATTTGAAAAAGAAATGCCCATAAATTCGAGAAATTTTAGATTTCAGGGGGCGGGGGTCCATTTGCTTTATTCGGAAACTAAGTTGTCGCATCAAGTGAATCCTACTTCCATGTAAATCTGGAACAAGATATGGATATTGATAAATTCACAGTGCTAAGAAACCACAATATCCACAAAAACCACAATTAGAAACGGTTCCTCAATACCTTCAGATCGGGCACATTTGCACCTTTTTTTCTTCTTTTTTTCAACTTAGGTGCGCATTGGATTTGCCAAATTCAGCCTGTTTTCCAAAGTAATTATATTTGAAAAATTGCAACTTCGTTATATTTTCGCTCAAAAATTGTGCCATTGGTGTATTTTTGTGCTTGCTGTCGTGTTCAAAGAGTATGGGCAACTTATAAGAGTGGGAGCTTGCACTAGTACCACTATCAGCGCCATCTAGCGTCTGGTGATACTAGGCATTTATTCAAGCTTTGTCATCATTTTTCTGTTTGGAACTGAGATAAGACACTTATTACCACCCTAATTTTACGCTACAGTAATGAAATTAATTATTCTTATTTTTACGCTGACAAAAATGCCATGTGTCGACAAGCGCTAGATGGTATTGATTTTTTTTTTGTCGACACTAGCGCCAGTTCCCACTCTTATAAGCTACCCATACTCTTTGGTCGTGTTAGTTTAGAATGAAATCTGGTAACACTGCCTTTATTCTATAAAATCAGGCGCCCAATCCGGCGATTTGGTGATTCTAAATCCGGTGAATTGAAAATCAGGCACCCATAACCAGTGATTTGGTGATTCTAAATCCGGTGATTCTAAAATCAGGTGACTGAATTCATTTCTCATTTGTAGAATTCATGATTTTTAAGATTTTCTTTTTTCAGTCTGTTGCTAACAACGGTCATTGCTTATACTGTCTAAATATCCAGTTTTCGAATTTAGTTCAGTTTTCTTGAAAATAGCATTTCATATTTTGTTTTTTATTTTCTTTCCTTTTGGGCTTACCTCTTGCTTTTATAACATGTCTTCTTTCCTTTTAATAAATTTACTAAGTAATCTTCTTTTTCTTTTCAGCTCCTGACACAGCCCGTATTGAAGAAGTCTGTGTGAATAAACTTGGATTCATAATTGCTTTAATCATAACCGCTTTATTAGCTTTAGTTGCCGTTGCTATAGCTGTGTCATGTTGGTTGATGGCCTACAGAAGAAGACCTAAAATACATGGCCCTCTTCCACATCCTCCTGAGTTCCCTAACCCCTTATTTACAACCCCTGAACCCTTAGCAGAGCCGTCGCCCGATTATATGTCCTAGATATCTTTCGGGGAATCCCCAGTGATAATTTAAAGTGATTCAACTTTTCTATTTTTGATATTTTTGGAAAACTTTGACCTTTATTTAAGGGAGCTCAGAGCGATTTTTTTTTTATATTTTGTGTATTAATTGAATTTGCTTCAAAAAATTAGTAAGTCATTAACATATTTTTACTCTAGTTAATTGGCCAAATTATGTATTTTATAGTGCAATGTGGTGCTGCATTCGAATTTTTTAATACCGTATTGTGACCTTTGTAACATGTTATGTTTATGAAATAAAATTTTGTACTCGAAAAGAAATAGTTAATTGTGGAAGAAAATAGAGCTAACTGAGCCTTTAAGAAGCAAACTTGACCGAGTTTGCCTTGAGATTAGTTGACACGTTAGCTTTCAAGTTACTAGATTGCTATAAAATCATTTGCTAACAATAAAATAATAACACGTTAAATTAATTATTATGAGTTATTAGAAATTAAATCAAACTGAATTATTTATTTAATGTTAGCTAAAATAATTAATTTGAATTAATTAAAATTAGATAATATGAATTAATAGAATTAAAAATGTATCAAAATTAAAGTAAAAGAAAGCTATTAAATAAGTTTAATAATTTAAAATACTTAATTAATTATATTTAATTATGTAAAAATATGCCAAATATTATAGAATAGAATAGAATATGATTTATTGGCTAAAATAGCACAAAAGCTTGCATAAGCACGTCAGAATTACCATAACAAAACAAATGTTATGGGATAAAGATAAAACAAAAAATTGAATCAATAAAAAAACAGATGTTAGGGGATAAACATAAAAAAAAAAGTTATATCCATTATTAAAATGGGAAACAAAATAGAGGACAAAAGAGTTTTGTACCTCATGATCAACATTTGGGGATACAGGTCCAGTTGGGTATTTGGAGCTCTACGAGCATTGAGTCTTGTATTAGGAAGGGTTGGGGGATTTTCTTTAAAGGGAGGGAGAAAACGTTGATGATAGTCAGAACTAAGGCACTTGTGACCAAAGTTCATGGTAATGATGTGACTTCGTGATTCCAATGTAATAAGTTCAAGTCTAGCCAAACCTTCATCGTATGTAGTATAGGCCGTCCCCAGAATAATTTTTATTGCTCTTTTTTGAATACTTTCAATTTTAGAACATTGGACTTTGGTCTTTGGTTATAAGACTTACTGTTGATTTTGGTATTAAATGCTCACGATGATTGACTCCAGGTCAACTTTGAATTGTATGTTGGCATTGTTTATTGCAAATGGCACTTCAATCTGCTTTGGCTTCTTCACTTAGGCATTTCACTACCAAAAAACAGCAATCATAGTCCCAACCAAGGTCAGATTTAACAGCATTGTTTTTTTTTTTTACAAATCAAACAGTCCCAATTCCTTAAAAAATGACTTCTTTAAATCATGGACAGTTTAATCGGCATAATTCAGGGTGCAAGAATAAGCTTGAAAATTAATATTAAGAAGATTAAGTCGCTTATACTAGAATAAGTCAAGGGGAAGAGGTTTTTCCTCTGTAATAAGAATATCGACCAAGTGAATAGCTTCACTCACCTAGGTAGAATCATTTATAAGGACGGGGGATGCGGCGAAGATGTTAAAAGTAGATTAGCCATGACACACAGTGTTTTTTCACCGTTGCAAAAAGTTTGGAAGAATAGGAAGATAAATCTGCAAACCAAGGTTAGAATATACGAAGCTACAATGGTGACATATGTCAAATATGGTTGTGAAGCCTGGGCGCTCCGAAAAACAGAGGAAGATTTTCTAGAAGATTTCTACCGAAGATTTCTACGAATACAATACGGATTGTTACAATACGGATACTACACGTTCTGTGGATTAAGAATGGTAGATTCCTAAGATTTTTTTTTATGAATTTTTTTTATGAATTTCCAGAACGAACGATCCTAAAGCCCATCACAGACGAATTTCTGAAAACAACGAAATGTTGCAAATTCACTCGACAATGAACATACCTCCAGAGATTACAGTTCCTACACAACACCAGGAAAATGCGGCTAATTGTTCGTTTACACATTGCGGAAATCCGTCTGTTTCTGTTCGAACTATGGCTAAAATAACGCTGCGTTTTAAGGCAAAGATTTCAAATTATTGCAACAGTGTGACCTATGTTCTTACCCTCTTCTGAAACTGTTGAGCAATAGAGAGCCAAATGACACCGTTTTTCTTAGTTTTCTTATAGCCTGGGTGCGCAGGATCATAGAAGCTGGGTGTAGCCTTGAACCAAAGTTATAAGACCGTGTAGTTTTTTGATAATCTATACACATGATTATTTTCATTTAAAAATCTTGCCAAGATTCCGTCCTGATTTGACCAAAACGTTGCGGAAAGTTAGAGATTTTTTCTAGCACGAAAACGGACGGAATTTCCGCACGGATTGCTAAATCTGCATGGATTACCGCAATGTGCAAACGAACCATAAATTATTTGAACAGTTCATTGCTCACTTGTAGTACTTAGAAGAAAAGACAAAGGGATGTTTGGTCTTGACTGTCCAATTGACTAAATTTTCTAGGATCGTTCCCTGGGAAAATTAGTGAAACTACCATTACTTTTAATAGAGAAAAGAATGAGTTTGTAGAAGAATTATTTGAATAATGTTTAATATGAAAATAAGAGCAATGTAAAGAAAGTGGAGAAAGCATTAAAATATGAATTAAGAATGTGTGAAATGGGGGCCATAGATAAAATTGCCGAAGATCTGGAAGATGCAGCTAGACGGCATATTAGTAAAATGTTGTACTCGAATTTTAATCAACTGAGAGGGAATGGTCTATTTGGACTTGTCCCAGTTAAAGATAGGAACGGGGCCACAATTAGTAATACGGAAAAGAGGCGGTCACTTTATTTTGAGAATTTCCTAAACATGGAATGAGTTACAGGAAAAGATACAGAAAAGAATGAAAAAGTTTGTGACACTTCGGATGTGAAAGAAGATTTATTTTGTGACGGTCCTAGTGGCCCTAGGTGCTGATAGTGTGGTAAATGAGTTTTTAAATATAGTGGTTACAAGGTTAGAGACTTTCTACTGTATATTAGGAATAGGAATTTTGAAAAAGGGGCAGTTTCTAGCGATTTCTTGAAAACTCTAATTAAACCTCTATATAAGAAAAGTGATAAGAGTGATTGTGGTAATTATAGAGGTATTAGCCTCGTTTCTGTAGGACGTAAATTACTAAGGATGATGATACTTTTTAGGCTTAGAGATGCTGTATATAAGGTTTTAAGAGAAGAACCGTGTGGTTTTACAAAGGGTAGAGGATGTATCGACCAAATTTTCACTCTTAGATTAATAATTCAGAAGTGCCAGCGTCATCAAACGCCATTAGTACTCAGTCTTATAGATTTTGAGCAAGTTTTGACTTAGCTGATAGAAGAGCTTTAGCGAGGATACTATCCTTGTATGGTAAACCAGTTAGATGTATTAAAGTGATTAATGAATTAATAGTGATTAAGTGATTGATTAATAAAGTGAATTAAACTCCTCTAAAGTACAAAAAAGGCTGAAAAGTCTAATATAAGTCTTTAAATTGGGAACGATAATAAGGGTTACGACTGTTAACCAGCTTTGGAAGCTCCTTTTTCAACAGTTTTCTTTCTTTTTGACTAGAATAAGTTCTGAGTTTTGACTAGAATAAAGCTTTAAGAGGAGAACGGATTGGTTTTAGGACGAGAGAGGATGTGTCGAACAAATTTTCACTCTTAGATTAATATTGAGCAGTGTCTTAGTCATCCGACTCGTTTAACCCTTTGTTTTATAGATTATAAGCAAGTGTTTGATTCAGCCGATAGAAGAGCTTTGAAGAGAATATATACGAATAGAGAATTTATACGAGAATAACATTGCCGTGATTAGGGTAGGAAAGGATGCTAGTTGCTGGTTCCGTATTAAATCGGGAGTTAAGTAGAGCTGCGTTCTATTTTCATTTGTATAGATCACTTTTGAGGGACTCTGTCCTAGGACCACAGCAAAGGCGATTGGAGAACACGGAATCAAATGCAGAAGTAAAATTGTTTTGGAGTTAGATTATGCTGATGATTTAAGTATCCTAGATGAAAATAATAGCAAAATGAATGAACTTTTAGAGGTTTTGTGTGTTCAGGATGGAATAGGTTTGAAAATTAATGCCAAGAAGACTAAGTCGCTAAGACTAGGAATACATGATGGTAAAAAGGTAATGTTTGGTAACGAAATAATTGATCAAGTGGACAGCCCCACCCACCTAGGTAGTATTACTAGTAAAGACAGTGGGTGAGTGAATATGTTAAAAATAGAATAGCCAAGACAAAGAGTTTTTTTTCACAGTTGAAAAAAAAATTTGGAAAATAGGAAGATGAACCAAGATTAGAATATTGGAAGCTACAGTGGTCAAGTAAGTTCTAACGAGTGGGCGCTCCAAAAAATGGAGGAGGATTTGCTAGATGTTTTCCAGAGAAATAACCTACGGATGGTTTTGAGTTCCCAGCTGATTGACTGGCCGCACCTCAAACTGCAACCTTTCATTCAGGTCTTTTGCCTTTTTTCTTACTTCATGGGAGGCTCAGAATAGATTATTTTTAGTTTTGTGGCTTGTATTTGGTACTTAATTGACCCATTCCAACGAATCTGTTTCGATGGTGAATAGGTCCTAAATATTTGGCTTCTATTTTATTGAGAGAAATAATTGTCCCTTTTTTGTAGTTTCAACCCTCCATACACTTAGAAGGCGCTTTGGTACTTATGTCTTATACCCACCCCATTCAAGTTCTTGGTCTGACAGAACCGGTTTCTTTCTATATTTCACTATATACTTGGTGAGAGTGTATATACAATACAATGTTGGTATATTTTAATTAAATATTTTTAGTTGGTATTTTGGCTAGGTTAGAAACCATTCAAAATAATGCTCTCTTGAATGCCTGATTTCCATAATTCTCTGTTATAGTTTCCATAATTTTGCTACTAAAGTATTTTATTTTTATCTTACTTAGGTATATTTTATTAGGATTAACCTAACTTCACTCAGATGAAGAAGTTGAGTGGGGTTGTTATAAGACATAAGTACCGGTGCTTTTAATTCATACTACAAAAAAATTCTGATTTTTATGCAAAATAGATTTACTTCAATGGATTCGCTTGCTATTTTACAGTTCCTGCATATTAATTCTTTTAACGTTCCACGTTTTTTTTGCTAGACGGCGCAATATCTATGACGTTTGCCTTAAGCTTGCCATGAAAAGTGAATTTAAGATGGATCTTTGAATTTAAGATTGATCTTTAAGATTGAGGCTCCGTTCTAGGCCCTATTTTATTTCTCCTATATATCAATGATCTTGTTATAGACCTGGGCCTTCAGTGTATCATGTATTATTTGCTGATGACAGCAACTTCTTCATCACTGGCACCAATCTACCATTGGCAATAACTCTGCCCAAGTCCTTCTGAACAGAGTCCAGGCGTGGTACCTTACGAATAACATGACCATTAATAGCAAAAAAAGTCAAATAGTATTGTTCAGAACCCCTAAAACAAAGACGTTATTCAACCTGCTCTTGGTCTCAGGTACTCCTCCGACATCCTCCCACAAGTGGAGGTTGCCAAGTTTCTTGGTTTATTTATTGACTCATGCTTGTCATTCTCTAATCATATTTCATACATAACAGCAATAATTTTGAGACAAGTTGCTATGACTAACCGTGTGAATTGATTATTTTTTTCCTCTTGACATCCTAGTTACCCTCTATTATTCCTTTATTTTTCCTTACCTTTCTTATTGCGGATCAGTTTGGGGAAATACAAAACGGACTAAAAAACTCAAATTTGCCCAAAACCGCGCCATTAAAGCAGTTTTTCGGCTCCCCGTCTATATCCAACTCGTGATTTGTATTCAGATTTTGGCATAGCTCCACTTGATCAAATCATACAAAAACTAAATTTATCGCTTGCTTACTCTGCTTTCCACAATAATCTTCCACCTCAACTCCTAACCTATTATAATATTAATAATTCGGAAGCCCACTGTCTCCGTTCATCCAATAGAGCCTTTTAAAATTCCTAAATGCGGTTCAAGTGCTGCCCATCAATCTCCCATTTACAAATCTATTATTCAATGGAACAAAATTTCCTCCAGTGTTGAACTAGCCACAAGTTTCTGCAAGTTGTATAAAAATGTAACAAAACTTGATAGTATAATTTAATCTTTCCATTTTTAACAAATTTGCTCTAATTAGCCATGTTTTATTTTTCTATATTTTTTTTTTTCAGTGTTACTTTAATTTTTTCTTTTGGTCCTTAACAAGTTATCTTCTAGGACCTTTATTGTTATTGATGTTTGTGTTATGTTTTTATTCGAATAAAATTGAATTGAATTGAATCTTGTCAAAGGCGTAATTAAGGTTGACTCCTTTGAAGGTGAAATTAATATTTTTGAGGGTTTTCATTTGAAGGGGAATTTGAGATGTTTTTTTGCTATTTTTCTCCCATTATGCTACATATTTTAGTCCTTTTTTTTACGGGACAGTATTGCCAACTTAGATAAATATTTTTCTGTATTTTGTTCCAGATGATTCAGAAACTTACTGAGGAAAGTTTTAAGAAATTCAGCCAACTTTTAACTCCTCCAAGAGAAGTTTCACTGGTTTAAAAGATAATTGTAGTTAATATTTATTCAATTATTTTTAAATTATTAATTAATTATGTTATTCTTTAATAAGTTTTAATCATTTAATTAATTATTTAAGTATGTAATTAATAAATGTGTTTTGATTCGTTTCCCTGTTTGTTTATTTGCCTTGTAACCCTAAATAAAAATTTTGTTGAAGTTTTGCACTTGTGACACCTTATGGGGATTCTTATGGGAATAATGATTCCTTATGGGGATCAGTTTAGAAAACAATGCAATATTAAATAGCCTAAAGTTAAACATTAAAAAAAATTTACTATTTATAATTCATTCGAAAAAGAAGCTGGCCTTATTACCATAAGACTGTCAACCTTTCCAACAATAAGACTATTAGATACTGTCATTGCCGATGTTTGCATCTACAAAAAATACTGATGCTTCCAGAATTATTTATAATGGACTGTCACACCCAACTTGATTTTCTCACCTAATTTTGCTCATATAGACCTTATAGACGATTGGACTGTAAATGCAAAAATTCATAGACCTTATTCATAAATTAACAATAAGAAATTTCAGTAGCGAGAAAAGCAGCGAAGAAATTTCATTTCTTCGCTGCTAGGGTAAACAATATAAAAGCCAATAGTTAAGCAAAAATGTAATCATCTGATAAGATATATAAAGCCAATAACAATATAAAACAATATTAAAGCAAAAATGCAATCATCTGATAAAATATGTAAAGTCAACAACAATATAACAATATAAAACAATGTAAAAGCCAATAGTAAAGCAAAAATACAATCATCTGATTAAATATACAAAGCCAATAACAATATAACAATATAAAAAAGCCAATAATACAGCAAAAATGCAATCAATCAACTGATAAAAATATTTAAAGCCAATAACAATATAAAACAATATTAAAGCAAAAATGCAATCATCTGATAAAATATGTAAAGTCAACAACAATATAACAATATAAAACAATGTAAAAGCCAATAGTAAAGCAAAAATACA
Source organism: Artemia sinica (assembly GCA_027921565.1). Classification (NCBI taxonomy): domain Eukaryota; kingdom Metazoa; phylum Arthropoda; class Branchiopoda; order Anostraca; family Artemiidae; genus Artemia; species Artemia sinica. Next base: position 2,906,015 of record CM051275.1, read on the forward strand.
ATCATCTGATTAAATATACAAAGCCAATAACAATATAACAATATAAAAAAGCCAATATTAAAGCAAAATACAATCATCTGATAAAATATGCAAAGTCAATAACAATATAAAAGAATATAAAAGCCAATTGTAAAGCAAAAATACAATCATCTGATGAAATATATAAAGCCAATAACAATATAACAATATTAGAAAAGGCCAATATTAAAGCAAAAATGCAATCATCTGATAAAATATATAAAGCCAATAACAATATAACAATATAAAACAATATAAAAGCCAATATTAAAGCAAAAATACAATCATCTGATAAAATATGTAAAGCCAATTACAATATAACAGGTCCAGTTGCGCTTCATGGTACACAGCGCTATAGATTGCCGAAGGAATGCAGTGATGGAGACCCGTTAAAGCAGGTAATTGCTATCTAAATATATCGAAGAGCGTGGTTTCTCATTGAATTACAATATTTAAACCGCTTTTTGGGGGGTTTAGGGGAGGAGGGGGGAAGATACCTCGGTTAGGTTACGTATTTAATATATGGTATGCTTTACCCCCCCCCCCCCCCCCAGAGTAGAATTTTCTTAAGAAAATAGTGGCTCCCTCCCTCTATATCCAGATAAACACTTAAAAAATCATGTTACATCAGACAGCTTTATTCAAGATATTTCTCTTATGGTCCTTACACCACATTATAACCAAATAGACACATTACAAGCAATATACGATGTTATGAACAATAAACTAAAAATATATATAATGTACAATGAAAATAAAAAATATACAAAACAATTATAAACAGTATAAATAATGATATTATAAACAATAAATCATAAATGAAAATATCGTATTCCTCCTACAACACAATTTGAAGTTATAGTGTAATAGTTTTGAAATGTTAATTGAAATAAAATGCAGCCTCAATGTAAGATTCTCTCAACAATGGGATCCAAAATAGATTAAAAATTACGAAGAGAGTTAATACCACGAGAGTTAGTAACAACAGACAGTCATTATACAATTTGTTGGTATTATAAACACATTGATAATTACCCAAAATACAATTCAAGTAAGTGAAAAAGTGGTTTTAAACGTTATAGAAATATTTTGTAAATTAAAGTATAATATTTTGTTCCGTTATTCTGGTAGAAAAATAAAATAAGTAAGTTAGAAAAATGGCAAAACCAATAAGATTGAATACAAGAAAAGCAATAGCAGCAAATATTTGACCAAAAATATTGCTGTGTTTCACATACAATAAAAAAAAGTTGACAAAAACGAATATCTTAACGTGTATTAAACAAACTACTGTATATAAAAAAAATTACTGATAACGTGACAAAATTTTAGTTGTTTCCTTATACTCTAGACCTGTGATTCTAGAGTACAACCATGACCTGCCATTTTGGTGAGTCATGGGTAGGACTTGCAGCCTTTGGCTGACTATTCCTTAGAATCCTTAATTTGGAAAAAAAATTGTCCGAATGATGTCACATTCAAATGCATTTAGAGAGCAAAATGATACAAGGTAGTAGTACAATGAAGTTAAAATTGTGTAACAGAATCAGTGTTTATTTATTTCTGTTGTACCCTGTTTTCAGAATTTTCATATTAAAAGAAGTCAATAATTTCTTGTAAGGTGTCATAAGCACAAAAGTTTGAAATAAATTATATTTGTATTTGAGTAATGTATTCTTCGTCTCACTCCCTTTCCGAAAATTTTATTTAAATTTGTTTAAATATGGTTGTTAACTGCTAAACACAAAAAAATTCGCCTCATCTAAATTTGCCACACGAATAAATGCGAAACACTGAAATTATTGCGCAGAGTGGAATAAAATCTTAAAAGGCGTGACACAGTAAAGGGTTAACACAGTAAACATGACTAAGAAAAAACAAATGGCTCACTTATAACTTTGATGTTGCATGTAAGAATCCCTTATACAAAATTTGTGGTTTTTCTGTTTCTAAGTTCACTTTACTTAACTTTATGGCCTGCTATAGATTAGAAAAAGCAGCTAATTAAATTTGGACATAGTGTACGCTGGGCATAAGGTGTTCAGTAGTATTTTAGAATTTTTCAGACATTTAAATCCATTCTCTATATTTATTTTTTTGTAAATTCTAATCTTTATTTTCTAGCATTTCTACAAATTGACTTGGAATTTTTTTTTTTTGTCCATTATCAACTAGCTATAGCCATAGAAACTAGCAGTAATGTGTTCTCTTGATTATTACGAATATTAGTTATAGCTAAGACATGGTTAAGTTTTACCACTCCTAGCTTGCTGATCGATTCAATATTACTGTTCTGTATATCTCAAAACAGATCATCTATTAACTTCAGCCAGCTTGTAATTTTTCGATCCTAAGAAAGGTCTCTAATCTACTCGCAGTAAATTCGATCCAATTTACTCGAATTTTTTTTGGTCCATTAGCTATGGTAACTAGCAACAATGTGCTCCCTTGATTATTACGAGCATTTGTTATAACTGCAACCTCATTAGGCTGTACCGCTCCTAGTTTGCTGATCGATTCAACGTTACCATTCTTTATATCACAAAACGATCATCAATTTAATTCTGCAGGCTGATAACTGCAGGCTTACCACTCCTAGCTTGCTGATCGATTCAATATTACTGTTCTGTATATCTCACAACAGATCATCAATTAACTTCAGCCAGCTTGTAATTTTTCAATCCTAAGAAAGGTCTCTAATCTACTCGCAGTAAATTCGATCCAATTTACTCGCAATTTTTTGGGTCCATTAGCTATGGTAACTAGCAACAATGTCCTCCCTTGATTATTACGAGCATTTGTTATAACTGCGACCTCATTAGGCTGTACTGCTCCTAGTTTGCTGATCGATTCAACGTTACATTTTTTATATCACAAAACAGATCATCAATTTAATTCTGCAGGCTGATAACTCTTTGATCCTTAGAAAGGTCAATAAGGTAGTTTACCTTCTTTGTTCTCAATGTTTTAAGTTGCACCATGCTTCAATAAAGATTTAAGAATTTCCAAGGAGCCAGTTTAGTGGCAATATAAGGGGATGTAGTACCACTAAGAGTAGTTTTAGCATTAACAAAGTCGTTTAATTTGTCACGACTGATATTCTCTAAGAAAATGTGAACAATCTCTTTGTAATATTTAAAACTAACGTTGTGCAAGTGTGTATTACACTTATTAGTAATTTGCTTAATATTAGCTTCATTTTTTAGTAAAATATTCAGAATATCTATGTCTCAATAGGCAACAGTGTATTGCAACACTGTTCTTCCATCAATATCCTTCTCATTGAGATCAGCCCCATCTTTTGAAAGACACTGAACAGTTTATATATTACATAGACTAAGAGAAAAAGCTGATATATTTCTGAAAATACCAAGGATGCTTCTTCACTGTCAAGCTTCAATCTAGAATTAATCAGCTCTAACTTCTTCAAAATATCTAAGGCAATAAAATGACTTGGTCGAAAAACGGCTTTGATTTGATCACAACATTTGCTGTACAGCTTAAGCACTCTGATCCACTTACCTTGAGCAAAAAGTATGTTTTCTAAGTGGTGCGGAGTATTCAAAGAATCTGATTGGTTTTGTGGTAAAACTTTTTTTTGGATGCTTAAAACCTCTCGATAAGTATTTAAGGCTTCATGATATTTATTTTTACCGAAGAGTACTCCAGCCATGTTTTGTAGTGCTCTCAAGGTATTAGAATGATTAACACTGAAAGTTGTTTTCTTCTTTTCAAAAACCTCCTTTTAGATTTTCAAGAACTCTTTCAATTTATCTTGTTTAAATAGTACCATTGCTATATGATTTTTTGCACTAAGAGTTGCAGGATTATTTGCGCCTAAGGTTTCATTGTATTTTTCAAAAACTGCAGTGTTGATATTCTTCATAGTTTTTTTCATATTTAAATACAAGAAGCGATGATATTGTTCGAACCCAGCGATTCACTTTCTTTCTGAACAACATCTTCAAGCATATTTAATGCTTTTTGGTAAATTTCTTGATTATAAAGCACTTTGGCTATTTTCCGTCTGAATATCTAATGTACCAGGATTGTACACTTTATCTAATGTACCAGGATTGTACACTAATATCTAACGTACACTTTAAAAAATGCTTAAATCTTCTTGGAAACTACCTTAAATAAGGAGCATTGAAGCTCTGTATCAATCTGAACAGATGCTTCTTCTTGGAATATTTTCTTCAACTGTTGGACTTTGGAAAAGTTACTTTGTACTCCAGTAACTACTAATGTTCGGTTATCTCTATTACGAGCACTCATCACTGTCTTCACTGTACTGATATCCTTTATCTTGTATAGTTTTCTAATTAATTCAGGTTCACAATTTTTAACCTTTTCCAATGATTCACTAATCAACTTAAATAACCAAGCTATATCTTAATCAACAGAGAAGTCTGATGGTATTTTGCTGCTGTCAGAAACTGCATTATATATTGCACCATGGGCCAATAAGACTTTTACAATTTCTAAATGTGAGAACTTGGATGCATAATGTAAAGGACTATATTTCTTGCTACCAACCACATTGGGATTGGCCTTGTTCTGTAAAAGGATCTTGACAATTCCTTCATAGCCTTTCCATGCAGCATAATGCAATGATATCCAACCGTCAATATTTTTGCGTCATCGAAAGCTCCAGCTTTGATGCAATTCTCAACCTCCAAACATCCGTTACGCTTTACTTATTTAATTAACTCTTCAGTTGATGCTAGTAAATTGATAACATCTCTGTTCTTAGTCTTTTCTATAGGTTTTCTATTAAACTTATTAACACTGCTATAACTTCCACCATTTTTTAATAATACTTCAATAATATCTTTATAACTGTAAGGTTGCCCCTACTAACAGGGCTAATAAATTTGGTAGCGTGATACAAACTGAGGCTTGGGTAAGAAATCGGTACTCAGAATTCAGTGACAACTGATTTTTATTACAAAAGAGGATAAAAAAGAAAATATTTTAATTCTGATTTTGTTGAATAATTCTAAACCTCTTCTAGGTCTAAGGTCTAATGATCTACTTGTTCAATCCACCAATGTTTTACCGAAAAGAAAAAGATTAAGTTAATTCTAGGCTATCAAATGTTTCTACTTAAAAAGGTTACACTTGAATAGCTAGTCAAGGCTTGAGTTCTGGGTTATTAAAATCCTTTAGTTCAAACTATTGTTGAGCTAAGATAAGAATAACCGTACTTGATTTTAATTCAATTTTCATTAACCCAAACCAAGAGATTCTCTTATTATTTCTTGAAAAGGGCTGTGTATTCCTTGGACCTTTATTAAGCTTTAACTTTAGCAGGGAAAACGTAATTGAAAATATCTGGACATAAAGGTATGGAAATTCTTAAGCTGACAATATTGTTCCCTTTTCCCCTAACCTACCTGTATAAACATCAAGGCCACCTTTGTATAAACATGCAGTACGGTTTTAACAAAATGAAAGAATGATTAAAAAGGGGACGGTGTTCCTCTTCGTATAAACGTCTGAAGATTGCAAAAGGGGGGGGGGGAGAAGTAATGTTTTTGTCCGATAATTCCAATTTTCGGATATAAGGTCTTTATAAAGTCAAGCTAAGTTCCAAGAAACTCTAGGCTGAAAAAGGGAAGCACAAATGGCTCTCCTAGCGTTCTCTTCTTGGTTAAGGTTCCTTCCCTTTTTGAACCCTCAGTTATTCAAAGCTTAAATTTCTGGGAAGAAATTTAATTTAGCTTATTTTAACCTTAAAAATGCTGTTTTGTCCAAATGGCTCAAGCCTTGTCTAAGTGGAAATACTACCGAACTATAAACCCAAAATTACCAAATTTTTAGTAAATGTTAGATTTCAGCACTAGTTGTTATTATTTTTTCCCATATACGTATTAAAGTTATCTCCAAATGACAGAAATTTTTAGAGGTTTTCTTCTTATTTTAATTTTATCTTCAAACTTTTGTCTCCACGGGGAATTCAGACAGACAGTGGTAGTTTATCGTAATTACAAAGTAAAACACTTACTCCTTGTTTGATCCAAAAAAGACTACCTAGTTTTCGTCCCCGAATCCCTATTTTAATTTTTGTCTTATTTTGTTATTCTTTCCTCTCATTGGCCAGAAACCAGTTTTGATGTAATCCTAATAATACGTCTTTTGTTCAAACGGTTAGTTTTCGGTTTCTCTATTTAAAACCCTGTTTTTGTCATGTGATACAAGTCGCGTAATACTTCTTGCCGTTGACCCCTTGAGTTTGAAACGGAGGTGCGGTATTTGTATTTTATGGCTCTTGATGGATCAAGAGTATTCTTATTCAAATGTAATGTTGTTTTGTTTTCCTTACACAAAGAAAATTAATACTTCGTTTCCTTTATAATTACTCAAAAAGTCATACTTTGCTATTTTTACAATTTAGTCAGGTTATGATGGCTTTCCCATATTCTCACAACCTCCCACACTTAAAATTCTTAGTACAGTTATTTTTTCTTATGAAATCATAACTTTGCTAAGAATCAATTTAGTTCAATTTCTTCTTGTTCTACATTTAAGTGAAATCCTTGAGACTTTTTTTTCCTATAGTCTAACCATAGTTTTCTCAATGTTTTGAATATTATTCCTATAGAGACTAGTCCTAATAAAGATAGAAATAGATTAAAGGTATTGAGAAAAAATGTCCAATAGCTAGCTGTTTTCCTTCCTCTTTCGTCCCTTAAGGAAATGTGCATTTTTCTTAGTTCAGCTATGCCAATCTGCGTCTTGGAGTTGTTTTGGAAATATATAGAGATTAAATCTTCAAATTCTTTGCTCCATTCGTTTTCTATACCAGCTATGGAGAGGCTCCCTTTTTGGCTAATTATAGATATGTTTAAAGGTGCCATTTCTTTTGTAATCTTTCCCCTATACATACTGTTTATCTTTAACATCTCTGCAGTTAGAGAACATTCTTCTGGCAATTTCACTATTGAGCTGCCTTTTATATATGTGAATCTACTGTTTTTCTCTGTTTTGCATTCGAAATGTATTCTTATTTCTTCTTTGAAAGGAGATGTGATTATATACTTTTCCCTTCCAATTCTTTGGATTGAGATTTTATTTTCCTTTATAATTTTGGTTTGACACTCTTTATTAATTAATGCATTATTTTCCATATAGTTTGCTAAACTGCAGGAGTTCATTTGTGTGCTTCTAATAAGGAATTGGTGGTTGCACAATAGTGGTATACTCTTTAAATTACATTCTTTTTCTATATTGTCATCTTCTAAAAAATATCTCGTTTGATCTTTACTCAACCCAAAAAATTTAAACTCGTTTTCTATTTGAAAGAAATACGAAGTGTTTGACACTGGGAATGGAATGCTGAACATTTCGAACATTCTGAACTCATCTTGTTTATTTGATATTGAGAAATCACAAATAACCAACAATTTCAATTGTTGTGTCGCCACATTGGAGCTAGTCGATTTATAAAGTTCCAGTAAGCCGTAACGCCAATAATTTACCGATATTCTATAGCCTATTGGTAGTGAATATTAAGGTTTTGCTATTTTTCCGCCGAGAAAATCCTTTAAACTAGGATCTTTATAATTTAGTAGTTTCGATTTAGCTTTTCTTTCATGGATAAATCTTCCTTGTTCGTAATTATCAACTGTTTGCACAGAAGTATTTCCTTCCGAATTGTCATTTATTTCCTCACTGGTTATTCCATCCATGGGTTGTTAATTGAGGCTCTGGTAAACTCAATTCTGTGTCTGTTCCTGCGTTACCAGAACCATTCCCCTCACTCGAAGTCGTAATGTAAGGTTGGTTTACACTTTCCAAATTATTTTCATTTATTTGGTTTAATAAACTCCCCTTCAAATTACATTGCCAATATTATGGGGATGTCTTCCTCTATCTGTATTTTAGTTATCTGTTCCCCTTCAATTTCGTCTGGTATAGGATCTAAGGGCTTGTCATCTACCCTTGACCTTTGTTTTGCTTTCTCGGGGTTCATGGCTAAAAACCTGTCGTGGTCGTTTATCTTTTTAAGAACAAAAAAACCCTATGTTTATCCAAGTTTGTCAAAAGGGCTTATCTACAATATCTTAAGAACTGTTAAGGGTATTAAGTTGAAAATTTCTTGGAATGCTGAGGGAGATATTGCACTAAATCAAAATAGTAAGTGTAACCAAATTGTCAAACAAATGTGCAATATCTCAGGAGCGGCAATGGGTATTAAGTTAGGACTTACAGAGAATATTGAATGGATAGGGAATTGAGTCAAATATAGTATCTGCATCCAGGGTATCAAAAGCATGAATCTGCAATATCTAAGGAATGGTTAAGGGTATTAAGTTTTAACTTGCAGAATATGGTAAGGGGGATGTAGAACTGAATGAAAAGACACTATATGTATCCATCTTTTCAAAATAGCGTGTCTGCTCTATCAGAGAAACTTCTAATGGTACTAAGTGAAAACTTTCAGAGCATGTTAAATTAAATAAAAGGACTCTATGTATATCCAAGTTTATAAAAGGTCATACCTGTGATATCTTAGGAACGGCTAAATTTATTAAGTGGGAACTTTCAGGGAATGCTTCGGGGGGAGCTAAAAAAATAATAAGACATTATGAGAATCTTGGCTGTTAAAAAGGCGCATCTACAATATTTCAAGGAATACTAAGGTCGTCATTAATTGAAGCTTCCTTTGGTTACTGAGTGGGGGGGGGGGGGGGGGTATGGAACCAAATCAAAAGAAGCTATCTATATCCTCCAAGGGGCTGTATTTTAATTTCCGAGACAAAATTTTTCCTTCCAATCATGGGCAATTTTTTATCTCTTTATTTGGAAAATTTTTGCATGGATTTCATAGAACAATCTGCTGTGAATAGTTTACACTTAAGAAACTCCCTCTGGTTTCGTTTCGTTGATGATATCCTTTCTTTTTGGGAACATGGACAGGACTCTCTTGGGGATTTTTTGGTACATTTAAACTCTATTGATTCGAACCTCCAGTTCACAATGGAACTAGAAGATTCAGGAAAGTCGCCTTTTTTAGATGTTTGATTATAAAAAATACTCCTAGCCTTGAATTTTCTATATACAGAAGGCCGACCCATAATGATTGGTATCTACACTTCTCGTCAAATCACACTCCTTCTGTTAAAAGAGGGTAATAATCAATCTCTTTAGTCGACAGAGTTTTAACATAACTCTGGGCGCAAAACCCCTATGCCTTCCCATGGCTAGAACAAAATTTGCATTTTACTGAAAAAATATACAAATAAATGTTTTACTTTTATAACTTTAATAAATCAAATAATATTAACATTTTGATTACTAAAATATCAGTATATGTATATTAAACTGACAATGCACATTCATTTTGTATTTTTTCAGTAAAGTGCAAATTTTGTTCTGGCCTTGGGAAGGCATAGGGGTTTTGCACCCAACTTATGTTAATTTCTGCTCATTTTGAGTTTTACTTGGTTATTTATTGTAATTTCTGTTCCTTTTGGGTTTCATTTATTTATCGATGCTGATTTGCGGTAGTTTCACGCTTGGTAGATTATTTGATTTTATTTTTCCTCATTTTTTTTATTTAATGGAGGTCTTTACTTTTCTTTGAAAAAACTTATTTAGTGGAAAAAGATTTTTTAGTTAATTTCTGTTCATTTTATATTGACATAGTCTTTACGCAAATATTGACGAAGACCACACTGCCTTTTCCATATCAAACAAATACAACTTAAAAACAATAGGGACATTTTTTTTTCAGACAGTGCAATTTAAATCGGTGAATATTTCGGCCCTATGTCCAAGGGCCGTCTTCAGCACAACATTAAAGAAAAAAATATATATAAAAACAAACTTACATTAAAATACGAAGTATAAACTAAAAAATGCTTTTAAAAACCGCTTTTAAAAACCCTTTAAAACAGCGCTAGTATCCTTACTTCAACGAAGTTGAAGTAAGGATACTAAAAGCGGTTTTTTAAAAGCATTTTTAGTTTATACTTCGTATTTTAATGTAAGTTTGTTTTTTATATATATATATTTTTTTTAATGTTGTGCTGAAGACGGCCCTTGGACATTGGGCCGAATATTCACCGATTTAAATTGCAATGTCTTGAAAGAAAAATAAATTTCCCTATTGTTTTTAAGTTGTATTTGTTTGATATAGTCTTTTCAGGAAAAGAAAATAACACTTTAAATCTTTTCGTTTTTTCAGGCTTTATAGTTTGGCCTGCTATTTGTATGCTGGAGAAAAATTTTGAGAGCAATTTTTAACAACTTACACCCTTTTAAAAATCTGGACACAAATAGTAGTGTTTAATTTAGTTTCATACCTCCTCTAGTTGACCTGAAATGGAAACTTGATACCATTTGCAAAAAAATCTTTTTTACTTTCTTTGATAGCGCTATTTTGATTTGGTTAAATTTAAGAGCAGGAGTAGCCCCGAAGTTTGAACATAATACCCTCAGTCGTTCTTGGGATACTGCTGAGATGCCTTATTGGGAATTAGCATGATCACAGTGCATTTTGATTTAATCTTAAGGCAACATTTAGTTTTTAAATATATTGGGCAAATGGGAGGGTGGGAGTGGAAGGGGGATTAGTTACCCTACAATCACTTTCGACTATTAAAAGGGCATCAGCCCTTTCTATTATGTTTCAAATCGAATGAGCCCTTTCGAATTTCCCATGACAACTCCTTCGATACGAACTGCCCTGGTCTAAACAACAACAAGAACAAAAAAATATCACTAATCACTTTCGACTATTAAAAAGGATACTAGCCCTTTGAATTTCAAATCGAATGAGCCCTTTTTTTCAAGTTTTCTACGATAAAGATTTCAATAAAAACCTTATATGCCCCCAGGGCATAACTTATCACCCTTGCCCTGAGGTTGTGGGGAGTGTCCTCCTCAAAACATATTTTCTATTTGAAATCAACTACGCTGAACAAAATGATTATCTAAAAATTTTATTGGATGTGTTTGGGGAATGATGGGCGTGGGAGGCTAGTTGCCCTAACAATCACTTTCGACTATTAAAAAGGGCGCTAGCCCTTTAATTTCCAATCGAATGGAGCCTTTTTTGAAGTTTTCTACGACAACACCTTCATTAAAAACCTTATAGGGCCCCAGGGCACAACTTAAAACCCTTGCCCTGAGAGTTTTTGGGGGAGTGTCCTCCTCAAAAACATATTTTCTATCTGGAAATCTACTACGCTGAAAAAATGGCTATCTGAAAATTTTGATTGGATCTGTTTGGGGAATGATGGCATGGGGGGGGGGGGCTAGTTGCCCTCCAATCACTTTCGACTTTTAAAAGGGCACAAGCCCTTTGAATTTCCAATCGAATGAGCCCCTTTTAAGTTTTTTTTACGACAACATCTTCTATATAAACCTTATATGCCCCCCAGGGCTAACTTAAAATCCTTGCCCTGAGGGTTGTTGGGGAGTGTCCTCCTCAAAACACATATTTTCCATCTGAAAATCAACTATGCTGAACAATATGCTATCTCAAAATTTTGATTGGATGTGTTTGGGGGAATAATGGGCGTTGGGGGGGGGGGGGGCTAGTTGCCCTCTCCAATCACTTTTTCGACTATTAAAAAGAGTACTAGCCCTTCGAATTTTCCAATCGAATGAGCCTATTTTGTAGTTTTCCTAACGACAACGACTCTTATAAAAACCTTATATGCCCCCCAGGGCATAAATTAAAAAACCCTTGCCCTGTAGGTTGTGGGGGAGTGTCCTCCTCAAAAACATATTTTCTATGTGAAATCAAACTATTCTTTCTGAACAAAATAGTTATCTTAAAATTTTTTGATTGGATGTGTTTAGGGGATGATGGGTGTGGGGGGGGACTTAGTTGCCCTCCAATCACGACTAAAAAACATTTTCGACTATTAAAAAGGGCGCTAGAACTCTCAATTTCCAATCGAATGAGCCCCTTTTGAAGTTTTCTAATATCTACGACGACCCCTTCCATATGTAGTGCCCTGCTCTAAAAGGAAAAATAATAAATTAGTACATTGTGCCAAAATCGTTCTTATATGCCCCTCAGGGCATAACTTAAAACCCTCTGCCCCGAGGTTTTTGGGGACTGTCCTCCTCAGAAACATATTTTCTCTCTGGAAATCAACTACACTGAACAAAATGACTGTCTCACAAATTTTTGATTGGATGTGTTTGAGGGAATGATGGGCGTGGGGGGGGCTAGTTGCCCTCCAATCATCATTTTTTGACTATTAAAAAGGGGCACCTAGCCACTACTCCAATTTCCAATCGATGAGCCCTTTTTTGAAGTTTCCTACGACAACTCCTTCGATACGAAGTGCCCGGGTAAGGGAGGAAAAATTTTTATTAGATGTGTTTTGGGGGAGGATGATGGGCGTGGGGGGGGCTAGTGGCCCTCCACCTCATTTTCGACTATTAAAAAAAGGAGCACTAGCCGTCTTTAAAATTTTCAATCGACAGGGCATTTTTTGAATTTTTCTTTCTACGACAAGCCACCTTCTATAAAAGACCTTATAATGCCCCCAGGGCATAACTTTAAACCCTTGCTCCGAGGGTTGTGGGGGAATGTCTATCTCAAAAATATATTTTCCTATCTTGAAATCAACTACGCTGAACAAAAATGGCTATAATCAAAATTTTGATTGGATGTGTTTGTGGAATGATGCGCGTGGAAGGGGGGGGTCCTGTCTAGTTGCCCTTTTCAAAAAATCATTTTTGACTATTAAAAAGGGCACTAGCCACTCCAATTTCCAATCGAATGATATGAGCCCTTTTCGAAGTTTCTATCTTCTTCTACGACATTCCCTTCGATACGAAGTGCCCCGGGGCAGGGAGGAAAAAATTTGATTAGATGTGTTTGGGGGGAATGATGGGCGTGGGGGGGGGCTAGTGGTGCCCTACAAATCACTTTTCGACTGTTAAAAAGGGCACTAGCCCTTTGAATTTTAAAAAATCGAATGGGTATTTTTTTTGAAGTTTCTACGACAACGAACGCCTTCTATAAAAAACCCTTATATGCCCCCAGGCATAACTTTAACAAGAATTAAACCCCTTGCTCCGAGGGTTGTGGGGGAATGTATCCCTCAAAAACATATTTTTTCTATCTTGAAATCAAACTAACGCTGAACAAAATGGCTATATCAAATTTTGATTGGATGTGTTTTTTGGGAATGATTCGCGTGGGGGGGGGCTAGTTTCCCTTCAATCACTTTCGACTATTAAAAAAGTCACAAGCAAAGCTCCCCCCCCCCCCAATTTGCATTTGAATGAGCCCTTTTTTTGAAGTTTCTACGACAACTTCTTCGATAACGAAATGCCCTGCTCTAAAAGGAAAAAAAAACTAATAAATGATACATTGTCCCAACATAGTTCCTATATGTCCTCAGGGCATAACTTAAAACCCTTGACCCGAGGGTTTTTGGGAATGTCCCCTCCCAAAAACATATTTTCTATCTTGAAATCAACTACGCTGAACAAAATGGCTATAAAATATCAATTTTGATTGGATGTGTTTTTGGGAATGGATGCGCGTGAGGGGGGGGGGGGGGGGGGGGGGGCTAGTTTCCCTTCAATCACATCCCGACTAATTAAAAAGGGCACAAGCAACTCCAATTTCCAATTGAATGAAGCCCTTTTTGAAGTTTCTATGACAACTTCTTCTTTCTTCGAAGATACAAAGTGCCACTTGCTGCTCTAAGGAAAAAAAAATAATAAATGATATGCCCCTGAGGGCATAACTTGATAAACTTAGAACTTACTTAAAACCCTTGCCCCGAGGGTTGTGGGTTGAGTGTCCTCCTCAAAAAAAACATATTTTCTCTCTGGAAATCAACTACACTGAACAAAATGACTGTCTCAAAAGCCAAAATTTTGATTGGGATGTGTTTTGAGGGAATGATTGGCGTTGGGGAGGGGGCTAATTGGCCCTCCAATCTTCATTTTTGACTATTAAAAAGGAAAGAAAAAGGGCACTAGCCACTCCACTTTCCAATCGAATTGAGCCCTTTTCCGAAGTTTCTATCTAACGACAAACTCTTTCGGATAACGAATTGCCCCCCGGTAGGGAGGGGAAAAAAATTTGATTAGATGTGTTTGGGGAATGATGGCCCGTGGGTGGGGGGGCTAGTGGCCATCCAAGTCACTTTTGAACTATTAACAGGGGCACTAGCCCTTTGACTTTTCAATCGAATGTGGGTGGTGGGGCATTTTTTGGGGAAATTTTTTACACGACAACAGCCTTCTTTCAATAAAACCTTAATATGCCCCCAGGTGCTTATAATTTTTAAAACCCTTTGCTCCGAGGTTTGTGGGGGAATGTCTCCCTCAAAAACATATTTTCTATCTGAAATCACTACGCTGAACAAAATGGCTATATCAAAAATTTTTATTTGGTGTGTTTTTGTTGGAAGGATGAACGTGGGGGGGGATAGTTGCGGCCCTTCAATCACTTTGGACTATTAAAATAAGGGCACAGCCACTCGCATTTTCCAATCGAATGAGCCCTTTTCGAAGTTTCTACGACAACTCCTTCGATACGAAGTGCCCAGGGGGTAAGGAGGGGAAAAAATTTTGATTTTGCTATGTTTTTTGGAATGATTGGGCGTGGGGGGCCTAGTGGGGCTCCAATCACTTTTCGACTATTAAAAGGGCATCTACCCTTTGAAATTTCATCGAATGGCATTTTTTGAAGTTTTTACGACAACGCCTTCTATAAAAACCTTATATGCCCCAGGGCATATTTTTAAACCGCTTGCTCGAGGTTGTGGGGGAATGTCGCACTCAAAAACATATTTTCCTATCTTGAAATCACTACGCTTGAACAAAATGGCTATATCAAAATTTTATTGGATGTGTTTGTTGGATATGATGAACGTGGGGTGGGGGATAGTTGCCCTTCAATCATTTTTGCTATTAAAAAAGCGCACTAGCCCCTCCAATTTCCAATCGAATGGCCTTTTCGAAGTTTCTGATCTACGACAACTCCCTTCGATACGAAGTGCCGCGGGAGGGAGGAAAATTGTGATTTGAATGTTGGGGGAATGATTGGCGTGGGGGGGCCAGTGGGCTCCAAATCACTTTTCGACTATTAAAAAGGGCACTAGCCCTTTGAATTTTCAATCGAATGTCCATTTTTTGGAAGTTTTTCGACACCGCCTTCTATAAAAAACCTTATATTGCCCCAGGGCATAACTTTAAACCTTGCTCCGAGGGTGTGGGTGGAATGT